>CM067369.1:178554626-178989626 GCA_034401795.1 Chaetoderma sp. LZ-2023a | reverse complement strand
GCCGATCAGTTGCCCATCTGTTGCTCAAAAGAGTGTTTTTCACACAGCCTGCCCATAAACATGTCTGCCTTCCCACCAGGCACCGGCGCTCCACATACCACGCCCCCTCCCCCACACACACTCGCACCCCAACCCTACCACACCCAACCCCCAGTCCGCACGCCCGCAGGTACACACGCACGCACGCACGCACGCACGCACGCACGCACGCACGCACGCACGCACGCACGCACTCACGCACGCGCGCGCGCGCGCACGCACGCACGCACGCACACATGCACACACCATAGCGTCCGTGTCGCTTCACGCCGTTCTGGTGCGTTCGCTATTTTAGTTACGTTTCCTATTCAAAATAATGTGTTTAATTATTATACGCTTGTATCTGCAGAAAACTCGATTTCTGACCACCTTAAGAACTCGTTTCCGTAAACCTGGTTTTGCTAGATAGGTTCATATACCTTTCCAATTTCTTTGAAAGCTGTCGGTCTTCAGGTTGAAAAATATCGTTATTAACCAAGTTGTAAATTACACACAGTGTGGATGTTTGATATATTGTACTGACATTGAAAGTAATTTGACTCGGCGCTCTTGCTGCATATGGCAAAAACAGCGGCCAGTCAAATTAGTTTCAAAATAATCAACATAATGTTTATTAAATAGTAACTCAATCAAATATATATAATTAGTCCACGTCATGATGAATTTTTTGTATTTTCTGATAGTGACCTCAGCCTACATGTGACATAATTTATTCTGGCGTGAGACAACTGATCGATTCCCTCTATTTCCCAGTATTATACCGCCTAATTTCACCGTTGTATGATTGAAAACGTTAATGGACGGATCAATTTAGTGAATTTGTACAGTTTCCGGTAACTGCTACTATTAGCTATGCACTAATGTATGACATAACGTGCCAATTCTCAATTGCAAAAGTTACAATTGTCATATTTAACAACAGCTTACAGAAATGCCATGTTAGCAATAGACTTTGGTTAGCGCGAAGAACAGAACTGAGAAAAATAAGGTGACCATAATTTATTCACCATTAACGCTAAACGACCATTGGCGCGCAGTACATTTTCTGGCTTACAGTATGTACGTGATTACAACAATGATCACAGTATAGTAAAATACACATATCACTTACCATAAGCAAAATATCAAATCCGACCAGACATCCACGTATATGTCTCTTCTGTACCATAGCTTCACACAGACCAAGTAGGTATTTCCCTCGTACGGATTTGTATTTGGGGACGGTGTGCAGAATACTTCAAGATTGTAATCAATATCAGTACAAGACCATTGAACACGCTTTAGATAGGCCCTATGCATAACATGTATATCCTGTTTTTGTGCAGGCTATCTCCACACTAGGATAATAAAGAAAATGATTCTATTAGTTTGTCTCTCTACCTTTACCGGCCCGCGATCTCAACGTTATGGATAAATAGTTTAGTATCAAGCGATGTGCGAACAATAACTCCTGCTATTCTGAAACCGTATCACTGAGGTAGCATCCAATTTTAATCAAATTGTTTTCGATATAGCCAACAGGAAGCTGCCATCGTAGGTTGTATCTGCATGTTTGATGAATGGACACCTTTGCTAGAATAACCTATTAAACCTTGAAGTTTTAGTGTCTCAATTTCCAGTCAGAGAACTGATGAATAGGCCTACTTTAGAACTAATCTGGATAGAAGCGGCTGCTGCTGCTACTAATTCAAAACAATTTCTAAATATTAAACTGAATATTCCCTGCAAAAGAATACGTTGTCGCCGGTCTGTGACTGACACATCATTAAATATTGACCCATGTTCCCTGGCATCAACAGGAGCAGCATCAACACGGAAACACACGCCTCTGTAGCGCTGACATAGTCTGCTGTAGAAAACTGAACACGAGCGACAATGACTTAAACACCGGCATCCCGGCTCGATTCACGTATTTTCACCATAGTCAGCACCAACACTGAGGAATCGATACAGATAAGATCTATGTTACGTCCACGTAACCTATGAATTCAATCATCTTCGGCCAGAGTGTCTAATTCCAGTCTGCCGGCTTTGATTGGTTTATGCAGGACATGATGGAAACGAGTTCGTCCTACCTGATAAAGTGGTCTTGAGAGAGAAGATAGATTCTTGTTCTGCACGTTAGTGGCTATATATGGCATTCCTCACCACTAAAGAACTATAGGTACAGACATCTAGGGCATTGTAAATAGTACAGGATAAAATTGACTCGAACATTAATACATTGCTGCTGTTTATTGTAAAGAAATTAATACCTACACTCGGCTAATTAGATTATAAAATGTACATCCATAATATTGTTGAAAAATGCAATGCTTCAGAACATCAAATGCCCAATCATTATGATAGAGCAATAACATCGACGTTAAATATAATGGACCTTTCTAGTTATAGCTGTGCCCGGCTCATCTCTATCTAAGCTCCACCAACACCTCCATCGTGCTGTGATCGACCGATCACTGAACTTCCTGACTATCATGTTCCAGAAAACTATACAGGTAATCTTTTGAGTATTTTGAAACTAATTTGACTGGGTACTGTTGCTGCTAGCAATTGCGCCAAGTCAAATTAGTTTCAAAATATTCAACAGCACGTTTCTTAAACAGCAAAAACTTACAATTCGTACAAGTGTCGGACTATTAAGCGATAAAGACAGGCTTAATTGAATCATTCCTGATTTCAGGATTATGACGCCAGAATACACGTCACGTAGTTGATTATAGCAGACATATGTTTGAGTGAGGACATGGACTCATGAATTGCCAACGCCTTACCTTATTGCTGACTATGGGATACCACGTGTGGTATGTTACATTTGTGATTTAGCAGTATGTTAGAAGTGTTCAAAATGTGACAGACCGACCGATTTCCCGAATGAACGACCGATGAGTTGACCAACCAACTAACTGAATGAATGATTAAATAACTGACTGACAAACATACTGACCATCTGCCTGACGAAGTAAGAGAATGATGAACTGACTGACCTACCATTTACAGACCGGCATACCTGATAATTATATATTAATTAGCTTTCAGATACTCAAATAGAAAATTTTGATGTTTACGCTCCTTTCCTCGTTCAAGTTTTACATATGTAAGCATGACCAACGAAAATTGAATTCGCTGTTCCAATGATCACTGAAAAGCCAGGATCTTTTTGCAAATTATCCATACAGGAAAACTGCTGAATGTTTCGAAATTAAGTTTAAATTAATGCTGTTGTTTAACTGTTTTTTTAACTAAACAATATCCTTCAATTTCTTTCGTGATATTCAATGTATTAGATCTATTTTGTAAAGAGAAACTAATATGTTACATTTGGGTCCAAGAATTGAATTATTTGGGAACAGTTTGATATAGTTTCAAGTACCTCCCTAAATCCGTTCATAACACATGATTAACTTGAGGAATTCAGTTTTAGCTATGCCCAGGCAGCCCCGCCAATCTCTATTTAAGCTCCACCCACACTCCGGCCGTGCTGAAATCGATCCCTGAACTCCCTGACTATCATTTTCCAGAAAATTATACAGGTAAGTTGTTAAGTAATTTTAAAATAATTTGACTGTGGGTGGGGTGGTGGGGGTGGGTGTTGCTGCCAATATTAAATATATACATTTACGTACAACAACGCTTAGTCCGTCATCAATTAAGCGTTCGTGGCGAACTTAGCTACGTCTTTCGCGATGTGATTGATTATGACGTCAGCATACACGTCGCGTAGTATAACGTCATATGATTGATGAATAACCTGGAATCTCCAATTGGGAGAAAAAGCAGGAATATAACACAGATTGGTATTAATATTAGAAAAAACCCGAATTATTCAGCAACCATTCAAGTTTATCCTTCATGATATTAACAATATATCGTTATCACAATTCACAACCCCAATAATATCTAATGTTGTCCTACTACAGTACATGACCTTGGAACAAAACACTGTCTGTGAAACTGCCCGGATACATTTTATATTATGAAATCCAAGTATGGAAATTCATCTCCCTGAAAGATCTGCACAGGAAACCAAGAATAACAATGCCATTAACGCGATATTTTCCCTGGCTAATGTCGCCTTAAGGACACAAGGAAACAGCGTACATTTTGCCATTTTCTGACATTATTACATGTCTGCATGTAGATATTTCTGCGTTCATGCATATTTGATAACTATGAAATGTGCCAAATAACTTAGCAACACACCCCACAGCTTTCAAGAACATTGATTTATTAATCCCTTATGTGTCAACTTAGCTTTTTAATGGTCAAACTGACCAAAAGAACTCTGCAGTTGTCTTGAGGCGTGTCTTTTAGCGGGTCAAAAGAAGAGTATTTTTGAAAATTAACCACTGGAATGGCTGACTCGGTAACTTTTCGAAATGGACACGGACACAAAATATGATTCCGAAATATAGGACCATGCTTTCATAACGCAACGTGTCACTCCGTCGTAGACGATAAATATATGACAGATGTAATATCAACATCCATCATATTGGCCCTCCAGCCCACAAGGACGGCATTATGGGATAACACGTACCTGGCATAAATATGAAATTTTATTCAGCCTCATAGTAGGCCAATGATCTATTGTCTTCTTTGAACGGTTTAGATAAGGTGTATATGATGCAGTATTTCCCTGACGTACTGTTATTAACTGTGCAAATGACATATCTGAACACCCAGCTTGGGAAATATAACTATATATATATATATATATATATATATATATATATATATATATATATATATATATATATATATATATATATATATATATATATATATATATATATATATATATATAAATATATATATATATATATATATATGTATGTCTATACACAATATAATTCGCAAGAGATTCCTGAACAACTGTTATCACATAAACAAGTCTTTAAGTCCGTTCCATATTTCTAGATATGAATACACATGTATAATATCGAAATATTTTCATTGGTTAGATAACCCGTAATAATCTCACATGCCACGTGCCAGCGCAAATGTAAAATTTAAACACGACGGGATACTTTATGTTGTTGATGTATCCCGTCTTGTGTCAACATCGCCTCAAAGCGCTCACAATCATACTTATATCAATTAACCATTCAATTGTCAAGATTTATCAAGAAAATAATAATTTCTACAATAACATTTACAAAATAAACTTTTTGTTGTCGTGCAAATAGACATTACTCAAGACGTGCTGTTTTTTGTCCGGCTTGACCATGAAAATGGGCAAGAAAATCCACTTTTTTCTTAGCTAATGTCTATTTGCTGGCTGAGAAAAGACTATTTTTGAAAATGTACCACTGGAGTGACCGGTTCGGTTACCGAGCCAGTCATTCCAGTGGTAAATTTTCAAAAATCATATTCTTTTTGATGGAAAAAATGGACATTCCTCAAGGCCACCGCATAGTCCGTTTTTGTCGGTCGTGGCCTTATAAGAGTTAAGTTAACACAATAGTGGTTAAATAAGTATCTGTGCTACTGAGGCATGAAATACATTTCAAAATTTGCATGGCAAATGCAGAAACTTTAAAATGTTGTATTAACAGTAATTTCCCGTCCAAAATAACGACGTGTTGTTTGTAATTATTTTTAAATTATTGGTCAGAACTCTTATCAAGTGATACGTCACCGCAACGAAACCGTATAAAGCATTACGGTTCAAACGGATTCCAGGGATCGACTTTATTGGAAGATTTGGCAAAATATCGGTTTATATGCTAAATAGAATCTCTAAATCGGCCCCATGTTATATCACTATTATCAAAATCGTCGAAAATTATCACATTGATACCGTCATCATAATTATCGTTGTCATTTTGTCTCACATTCCTGTATCCACAATTATCATTTGCGCACACATATTGGTACAGCAAAGCTGACTACTTTCCAGCACGGACGTTTTGCTTTTGCAGCACATTTCTATATCAGATCAGCACCAGAGAGTCAATGGAGAGTTGGACAGGCAGTTACTCTGCTCGATTCATGATCTGGACATATTATGGCGCCTCTTGTTGACAACACCACCTGGTATAAATTATGTGATCAGAGATCCCAGGTCAAATTCATTGCCAGAACTATAGCATCAGTATAGGGGCATGGGGTACTCGCAAAATCTCGTCAAAATCTCGTCAAAATAAATAAAATAATCCTAAATGTTAATCATATCTGGAATCATGTTCTTATAGGAGCATATATTTGGTCATATTTTGTTACAGGTCAATGAATTAGAATTTCTTCCTTACAAATAAGGAACCTTTCCAAGTTGATCCATCAATATGTGACGTCATACTTAGTTACGTGACGTGTACGATGACGTGATAATCATTACGTCATAAATTATTTTATTTGGCCCGTCTTTACCTTGTTCTTAAAAACATTTTATTGTATCATGTGTAGCCTACAAAGTGACTGGGCACAAGTTCTAACAATTTATTTCCGCCCTCTCCCCGTCTCTAACGCGTTATAGTTCGACACGTACGACTAATGTATGCCTCAACTATTTAATAAACATGCTGTTGAATAATTTGTAACAGCAACAGCGCCTAGTCAAATGTGTTCCAAAATATTCAATAGCTGACTTGTAAAGTTTTCTGGAAATTGTTAGGCAGGGAGTTCAGAGATCGATCGAGCACAACACGACCGAGGTGTGGGTGGAGCTTACCTAGAGATGGGCCGGGCATAGCTAAAACTGGTACGGTATATTGCTTGTGGCAAATGACTGATTGTTAAATAACATTTGTTGCGATGTTTGATCCATTGGTCAAAATTGTTATGGATATCTGACTGATTGCTCAATGATACCTTTCCAGTTGGTCAATCGTGTTGTTGGTCATTAGTGTCACGGATGATTACTGGATTGGTTAATGATGCTAAGGACTATTGATCCATTGATAGATTGCAAATGTTATGACTGCTTGTTGGATAAAGTGTGCTTGCAATGCATTAACTGCATTTGCGTTGTGAGCAATTAAGTAAAAACCATGTATGTATTATAGCCCTTGATATATATTTAAGGTGCATGTATTCTACATTACTTCACCGTGGGAACTGGTACTAATTGCTGTGAAAGCAAAATTAATCACGCAGTTCATGCTCCAATAGCCAGAGGTTATCTATTGAAATGGGTATGCATTTTGTCATCTTTTTATATATTTTACTTGTCATAGATTCACATGATGTCTATACACGCACACGTGCAGAAACCAAACCTAGCTATTATTTTATATTCTTAAGCATTCTTGTAAATCATACCGAGGTGAATCTGTTGCCCAGATCATATATAAATAACCAAAGCTACAAGGTAACGCAATACTTGTCTGATAAATATATAGATAGGATGAAGCGGTTTTTCTGACAAAAGTAGGGAAATAACAATGCAAAATCTAATAAATGTTTGTTAAGTGGGCTGGGTAGTCATATCGTTCAAAGGAAGCTGGCATAAGGCTTGATTGCTTTACGCAGTTTGGAAGACCGTAATCCTTATATGTGGGTTCATAAACACATTTTTGTTTCCACAGTCATATTAAATTACACCCAGGGTGTTGATGATATAGGGTGAAACGGGTGGGGTGGGGCGGGTGCATAGCTATTCATGACTCGATGACAACTTGCCATTTTGATTTGCATAGTAGATATAGCATGGTCAGGCTTAAAGCGAAATATTACCTTTATGCTGGTTTAAATTCAATACAGCTGTGAATATGTAAGAATTGGTTATTTATGTTCGCAACACCTTTCGGATAAAAAATATCTTTAAAAGAAAAGAAAGAATTTATTTGTATATGGGAACATGGAAAACGTTGCGATTCTGATGGACATATACATGCTGAACAAGACGAGCAACTTTTCCTATTTTAAACGGATCCATTATGCGTATTGTACGCTATTAGCCCAACCAGTATTTTGCAACAAAAGAAAGGAAATACAATTTGCCGTACTTCGATATTGTCATGTTAGAAAGTCATTCTATGCAAAATATGCCTGTGACCAACTCATGTATATTATGGCGACATGGCATCTAGTGTGTGATGGAGAGAAGGGAATGCATTTATTTCACTAGCCTATATAGAGTAGATGCTGCGGGAACAACTTGATTACAATTTGAGCCAAACAGCACTAGATGCTATCATATCTGATCTGTTTGAACAGATAAATTCACGTTGTTGAAGTAATGTATGTATACAGAGCGCAGACTAGAAACAGCTTTCCAGTCCTTCTGGAAGCTGTGGTTTCGTAGATCAAAAATGCCTTTTACAAAAAGACTACGGTTGTATAAAGAAGCATTTATATCATTGATGCTGTGCAACTGTAATAGCCCCAACGTCAGCTTCAGACAAACGTGATGCCTCTCACCGCAAACACATCCGCCCAAAAGTGTACCCTTGCCCACCGCACTCTACCCATCACCACGCAGTGCGAGCAGGAATGTGTGAAAATCAGCCATAATTCTACTCTACTCTGCTTTCTTTTACTAGCTTGACCCCTTTTTTGATTATACTAATTTCTACACTTCTACTTCTACTAATCTATCTTTATTAGTAATTTATTAACAATTAGTTAAACTTATTATTACATTATTTAGTCTATCATGATCTTATGTACCCGTCACTTGATTAATTAAATTACTGTATATCAGTACAAGTGGGAGACACACTAATATGATGTATCTTACTGTGCTCCCACTTTAACCGGGAAAGAATAAAATTGTTTAAACTAAAGTCAGGAGAGAACGTCATTGTATAAATATGTTAAGCGTGCTGCTAAGTGACCTCAGAAAACAGGACTCAGAGCAAGCAGACCGCGCTTTTGGCTGAGGACAAGCCACAATTGTCAATGGCGAAGAACGACCTTGTTACAGCTGTATGCTGTTTCTACTACTGCAGCCGTAGAATACATTAATTCAAGAAAGTATGGGAAATTAAGTCAAGTATTGTCTGCTATGAAATGTGTGTGTTAATATTTACTAAAATGCCCTGTTACTTACACGTATTATTCTAGATAATGTGTTTAATGGACCTTACCATTTAGCCATGACCTCGCTCGTGTTGGGATCGATCGATCTCTGAACTTCCTGACCATCAATTTTCAGAAAACTATACCGGTAATTAAGCCTATGGCAGCAACAGCGTCCAGTCAAATTAGTTTCAAAATATACAACAGCATGTTTATTAAATAGTAGAGAAATCCAATTCGTACAACGTGTCGGACTATTACGAGTTAAAGATGGGCCAAATAGAATAATTTATGACGTAATTATTATGACGTCGTCCTGCACGCCGCTTAGCTGATTATAGCGTAATATGACATCAGATGATAGATGGATGAATACTCGGGAAAGGTTAATTACCCCGCGCCGTAAGCGGGAAGAGGGTATTGCAATCAGTTATGTCTGTTTGTCTGTCCGTTTGTTCTGCGATGTATTTCAAAATCTTTCTATTCCGATTTGACTCAAATTTCTTAAAGATACCGAAGGAACCATGCAAGAGGGTTTCTACACTTAGACCGCGATCAAGATAAAATAAGCAGGATCCGGATTGGATTACATTCTTAATCTATGAATAACTTGGAAACTTCTCGTCCGATTTGGTTCAATTAGTAATACACGAAATAGCGAGCTCATTAAGATTCCACAAGTATGTGCGTAATCTGAAAGAAATCTGTAACATCCGTAAACATTCTACAATGTGACGAACACGGAGGAGCGTGGGTCGGAAATCTCTGATTGTTCTTGTTAATAAATATTGTATAGAGACTAGTATCTGCACACAAATTTGCTGACCACTTGTACACACGTGATCCTACCCACCCCTCCCCGTAGTCCCAATTGACCTTTCCAGTTTTAGCTTGGCCCCACCGACCTCTAGCTAAGCTCCACTAACACCTCGATCGTGTTGGGATCGATCGATCTCGGAACTCCCCGTCTATCAATTTCCAGAAAACTACACAGCTTAAGCTGTTTAATATTTTGAAACTAATGCCATGGCAGCAACAGCGCCCAGTCAAATTAGTTTCAAAATATTCATCGGCATGTTTATTAAATAGTGGAGACATACAATTCTTACAACGTGTCTGACTTTTAAGAGTTAAAGACGGTCTGTATAGAATCATTTATGACGTAATAATTATGCCGTCTGGCTGATTATGACGTCATATGACATCATTACTCTGGAAAGGTCCATTGCACGAGATAGGTTCCTACACTAAAAGTGGAATTCTGATTTTTTAAGAATATATAATCGGTTGTAAGTGTGTGGTCTTTGGGGCTGTAGCATTTTAGGCTAAGAAAATTCCGTTTCCAAATGGCTTGTAAATCAAAGGACTTGACGATTGCTGGTATATTTCCGAACAGTTGCTATGAGTGTCCCAGGTGGTATGATTGTAACACGCCAATATCGAATTGGCGCAGTTTGCCAACGGGCGCAACGATATCAAATTCTATATTGGTCCCTCTGCCGTTGGTAAATGGCACACATTCGATATTGGCGGGTTACATGATCTGTCAATTGACGATTTCAGTTTAACCCATTAATCATATCCCGTTATAGTAAACTATGTGGCATATAGGATGACGTCACAATCAATTACCTAATGAATGACGTAGCTAAGCTCATCATGAACGCTTAATTGATGACGGTCTAAGCGTTGTTGTACGAATGGTATGTCTTTACTATTTAATAAAAATATTATGTTGACTATTTTAACCTAATTTGGCTGGGCGCTGTTGCAGTAATAGGTAGCAACTGCATCGAGTCAAATTAGTTTCAAAAATATTCAACGCTTTACCTGTATAATTTTCTGGAAATTGAGAGTCACTGAGTTCAGGGATCGATCGATCCCAACACTGGCGAAGTGTGAGTGAAACTTAGCTAAACATTGGCGGGGCATATCTAAAACTGAGTCATTGAACGTTACCACATGGTCTCCATTGTATATAAACACAGCAACGAGAAAGTGCAATAATTGCATGAGAAATATGTAAATAGGAAGTAGCTTTGTTCTGGTAAAAGCTGAAGATTTTGACGAAAGCGAATGCCAAAAAATGGCACCAAGTACAAAGGCACACTCGACGTAGAATTATCTCCAAATTGCCGGTCATTGCGCTTTCCTCTCGCATTAATCCGATAGATTGCCTTGGACACCAAGTCCATGAAGCCAGTCAATGCGAAATATTGGCTGGCTGGATATAATTCTAATGAGAGCGGAGACGGCATATTGAAATTAGCGAGTTAATCAAGGCTGTCTGTGTAAGCCACGAAATGAATATAGTTTACCACTTAGAATAGTCCTAATGTAGAAAAAGAATGGCCAAGTTCGTATATGTTATTAAGGTACCCTATTCAAAGGTAATGGTGGTTCGTTCGTCTGTCTACGCATGCGTGCACATTTACTCTCGCTTGAAGCAGGATAATCGAGTAGAATTTGCACCAGGTGATACTTTTATCCAATTCTACTCTCGGGAGGGCGGATATGTAACCGGGGTAAGCGCGTACCTCTATAGCATATCCTAACATAGCCACTGTCCCTCGTTGGCAATACACGAATCCCGTCTTTAGCTATCTGACGCCATTTCCATTGAAGGATTCACGTTTCTCAGTCAATCATATGACGTCATAATCACCTATGTGACGTATATGGTGACGTCAGATCAATTACGTCATGAATGACGTAGCTAAGTTTGGCACGCACTCATGTGCCGTGCCAGTTAAATCTGTCTGAAAATGGCAGAGCCCACTATATAAATCAACCACTCGTCATTGGCGCGGCGATAGGTAGCAACAACACCCAATCAAATTATTTTTTAAATATTCAACAGCTGTACCTGTATAGTTATAAATCGAGTCCAGCACGCGCAAGCAGTGGGCGGAGATTAGCGAGAAATGGGCGGGACATGGCTAGAAAAGCGGCTTTCTATATTGTAGAGCCTATTTCGTCTCATAATGCTGACGATGCTCCCCATAAATAGGGATCAAATGTCCTAAGCTGTGTATGCAAATGTGAACATCAGCATGTTTGCGCGTGTGAGCTTGTGTGCTATTTCTGTCACGAGTTCCTAATGTAGTCATACTTTCTGTGAATCTAATTTAGTTCGTATATTTCCACCGACTTTCCATTCTTCCTCTTCAAATGATTTTCTATAAAATCACAGATTGAAGTCAAATTTGCTCTACAATGCTCGACAGCGTACTTACACTATTGTATGATGGAAAACGTTAATATACAGACCAAGTAATGAGTTCGAACTTGTACGAATGCACCGTTTCCAGTAACGGCTACGATTGGCTATGTACTTATGTATGATATATCTGACCAATTCACAGTTCTAAAAGCTACAATGGACCTATCCAGTTTTATTTTGTGGCCGGCGGCCGCCGTCTCGAGCTTGCTTCCGTCCGAGGGGGACTGGGTTACCGGTCGTTGTGAAAGCTATCGTCGCCTTCGAGTCCCTTGAGGACCTAGCCAGAGTGGTAGTCGAGTGAGGAGGTCGGTCTGCTGAGGCGGAGCCTGTCCACGCTGGTGAGTCTTCCTGGGTAGTTTGCTAGTTTGCTTGTTAGAGATGCGCAGGTATGACCGGACATTTCTGACATGGCAGTGTGCCTGAGTTCGATGACTCCTCATGAGGGCTGGTTCCTATGATGATGGGTATGGCGGCCTCATCTTCTCTGCCTAGAGGTGAAAGATTGGGGCTAGGAGCGGCCATTCCTTTCTCAGTTCCTTATGTGATCTACCTCGGGTGTTCCTACTTTAGTCTGAGTGCAGCAGGGTTGCGCAGATGTATACAGTCATTCCAGCAGAAGCTACCTGAACAGCGGAAGCGGTTAGAGGTGTGATAGAGACTGAGACGGTCGCGGTTGTAAAGAAGGCAGTAGTGGTTCCTGTGGCTATGGTTTCTGTTATAGAGGTTCCTGTGAAGGTGGCGTTGGCGGTGGCTCTTGTGGCAGGAGCTTCAGTAGCATTGGCGTTGACGATGGCTTTGTTGGCAATGAGGGAGACAAATCTTCCAGGCGTGCGTGGCCAATGTGAGGGCAGTCTTTTGCTTCACGTTTAGGTTTTCCATAGATCTGTGCACAGTGTTTTAGTCGTCGGCTGAAAGTTGCGCACAGGGCAAGGATAGAAGCAATTCGTGTAATAATCAGCAAATGGCCCTAGCCAAAATAACGTCGCTAAGGAGCCAGATGGGGAAATGGCTGGTCTTTCAGGTGAAGGGTACTGAGTGGGAGGAGCCGGAAAAGAGACAGCTGGCTTTCCCATCTATTCCAGGCAGTCAGTACGTCGCTAACGGTCACTATTCATTTCTTTGGTCTATATATTTCAAGTTAGTTAATCGCGAGAGTCGGTTGACACTGAAAGCTAACGGTTTCTTAAAGGTCCATATAAAGCGAAGCAGGAGAAGACTCCTACTTTAGTGTCCTAAAGGAACACATAAGGCGAGAACTTTTTTAGTCATTGCCATCTAGTTGATCTGATGTTCCTAACAGACCTCCAGAGATGGGCCTTCTGTGTAGACCTAACTCTACCACTTTAGCTGGGAGCCCACATGAGTCGATGTATTTAGCTATCTAAACTAGTTTGCTGGTTAAGGCCTCAGGCGGACACAGAAGGACGTGATCGGTTGGATCATACAAGAACCTCTTCCCTCGCAGGGTCAGGCGAATCTTTGGCTCAAAGCATCGAGTGACTTTAACGACGTCAAAAAGGTCTTGACACGGCCAAAGGGGCGGCCTTTCCAAGTTACAGACGTGCACACAGGCCCATGCAATTAAAGAGGAACGAGTTTAGTGGAATCGCTGATGATCCTGGGTGCTAAGAAGATGCAGCAGGCTTGGAAAGGACTCTGGTGATGCGGCGGTTATCTGGTTCAGTCGCAAGAACTGGTGTTAACCAATGGATCGCTTAACAATAGCTAGGTTTATGCTGGCCACCGGCAAAGTAGCCTAAAAAGAAAAGGTTCGCTAAGCAATGGAGAAGAGTTATGCTGCGTTCTTTCTTTTCAACCTAGGGGGATATGTCTAGTGTGTCTTAGTGATTGGTGCGAAGTTTATGTGGCAAAACCTTCCCTATAAGAAAGAAAGTGTAAGGGTCATAAGACCGTGTGAGCAGTCGAAAGGATAGCATGCTTTGTGCGAGGCCTAAAACGAGAAGCGTCCGTGGGGAGTGGGTCTACGTAGCACGCTGAAATGCTGCGGCGTCAAAACCGTTCGCTACGGCATGACTAGTCTGCGACAATGGTTTCACGTACGAGTAAGGCGAGCTGAGAGACTGGGTGAACCGAGCTGTCCTCGTATTAAAGATATTTTCTACTCAAATTCGGCTCTGAGCCAGTTTAACTGAGCCATTCTTCGTCAAGAAGCGGTTGAAGATAAAAGAGCATTAGTGCGCATTGATTATTCTTGGCAATTATATCTATATAATTAAAATAATAACCTGTTATAGCACACATGTGACACTTATCATGAGTGACCGACCAGACATCCACGTGTATGTTTCTTCTGCACCATCGCACACACCCTGACGCAGACCTGGTATGCACTCACCGAATTTGTATTTCTTGGTGTTGTGCAGAATCCTTCAAGTTTCAAATTAATAACAACACGATCGAGTGATCCGGCATTCTAAAAATACATGTTAGGAATCCGAAGAGTTGGCGAAGTATATATCCAATAATAAAGAATATGATTGGATCAGTTCGTCTCTCCATCTCTACAACTCCGAAAGGTCAAGGATAGAGAGAGAATGGGGAATAGTTCAACGATGTGCTAACTATTGCGTATAACTTCCTGGAATAACTTTCAGTTCCATAGCAATAGTTGGTTCCAGAAAGGCTAGGAATAAAAGGCTGATAGATGTTTTAAATCACTTCACTGATCTGTATTGGATCACTTAGGGAGCAACCATTTTTAATCAATTTTTATCACGGTATATAGTCTCTTTCAGGCTATTGAATGAACACTTTTTTAGAATTAACTTTGAAATTCCAAGACAGTTATACAGGAAAAATATTGCCTATTTTCAAACTAACGTTATCGAAATTTGTTGCTATCGTAGACAGAAACAGGACCAAGTCAAATTAAATTTCAAAATATTCAACATAATGGTCTCTCTATTATAATTCAATATCGTGTTTGGTCTGTGATTAATAAAGTGTTACATAATGGTCAGTGTGCTCCAAGAGTAGCAGAATCAACAAGGGCACACATACGTGTGTAGCACTGACAGGGACCAGAACCCACAACCCGCCAAGGTGCCAAGCATCCTAGCCCAAAAATGCTTCCACCACACCAATGCCGCAACACGTGCGGCGTTGATGTGTTGGAAGATTTTGTGGGCTATGTTGCTTGGTACCTTCGCTGGGTGTGGGTTCGATTCCCTGTTAATGCCAATATACCGGAATGCCACGATTATGTGTACAGCTTCTGTAACACGGAATACTCTACTGCAGAAGACATCAGATGACAGACAGTGAGGTAAACACCAAGCTTCCTGGACCATCCAGCCATTTTCACCGCAGCCTGATGTTATACTGATGAATCAATACAGATAGGAATTACGTTACATCCAAGTCGCCTCGAAAATTCAATCATTTTGAGTCAGACCTACTCTTTTCAGTCGTTTCTGATTGGTTTATGCGGGAAATGACAGCCGGGAAGTCGGTCTACCTAATAATGAACTCCTGGTTTAGGTCATTGGTTGGCAGAAGTATTCTTGCCCTACAGGTTACAGGCTACACATTATATTCGTTTTTACTACTGAACAATACGTACAGGCATATAAGACATTGTAAATATGACATGGTAAAATAAACTCAATCTTTAATTAGACAATTGGTATAGAGTATACGGGTTTCGAAGTATTTTGAGCAGATGAAAAGTTTCAAATGTAGGAACTGCAATGCCATTATATACTAGTTTTCAGTTGAAGACTCTCAAACATATGTATCTAAATTGGCTGCTGCCTATGGTATATTATCATATAAACACGGATTTCAGTCTCATTTAATTTTTATCGATATAAACACACGTGTAATTGAGAAATATTTTCATTGGTTAGATAACACGTAAGAATCCCACATGCCACCGTGACACGTTAAGTGTTTCCTAGTAACGACGTCGGCAGAAATGTAAACACGACGCATACGTTATGCTGTTGAGTTACATTTTGTTATATATATATATACAGACGCTGAAATTTTAAAAGTTGGATTAAAAGTAATTTTAAGTCCGAAACAACGATGTTTAGAATGTCATTATTTTTTGTGGCGCGTGGCGCACTCTTAGCAAATGATGCGCCACAGCGAGGAAAACAAAGCTGAAAAATGGCGTGCTTAAAGGTACATATTCACAGTAAAATTTCGACTCGGTTGATAACAGTGATATAAAATGGAGCCGCATTTCAGATACTTTCCTTAAGAATAATTGTTTTAGGATGCTGATATCATTACGATTAAAATGAGGTACTTCATTAGCAGTACAGGTAAATGTTTTCTAAATCTGACCGAATATGGGCCTTACAAATTTGGTTTATGGGTGACAGCCGATGTTTGACAAGATTGAACACTGCAACGCCAACATTCTTATATCAAAGCATCTGTAAAACATTACTGCCTATTTTGAAATTAACTTTCTATGAATGATGTAATATTTTGAAAAGCAACGCTGCAATCTAGGTAGTTCCCAGCTATTCAACATTTCTTGAATAGTAAATAAGATGATATGTTTGTTTCTTAGAGAGTAATAGATTAGTCAGAGCTTTATATCGTTTTCAGAATTTCCTCACGGCACGTCCATAAATGAATAGATCCGATCTGTCACTCGAATACATGACGTCTTAAACAATTACGTCACTTGTAGGTTGACATCACAATCAAAATATGTACCGAATGACGTATCTAGCTCCGTCATGAACAATCGGTCAAATGTACGAATTATATGTCTTTACTATTTAATAAACAGCCTGTTGAGTATTTCGAAACTAATTTGGCATGGGCAGCAGCAGTAACCAGTCAATTTAGTTTCAAAATGTTCCACACCTTGCCTATTTAATTAGATTGAGTTTGGGATTCTAGGAATTCAAGGTTTGATGGATCCCAACACGGGTAATGCGTAGGAGGGGCTTAGCTAGGAATGAGCGAGGCATAGCTAGAAATGAATAGTTTATTGAACGAACTCGCAATAATTCGACACCGGATTTGTGGTAACCTATGCAGAAGAATTATCCATTAGCTACGCTGTTTGGCCTCCAGGATGATAATAATGAACAACCTATCCCTATTACCATACACAACCTTAATAGGTCGCTGGTTCATAGCTCTTCTGCACGACATAACATTGATACATAGCATGGCATAAGGAACTATATAAGAGCAGTTCAGCCCAGACACATGTCGAGCAATCGAAGCACGGAAATTGATCTCACTGAAACATCCGTACAAGTAACACAGATAAGAACAGCATTAACGAGAAATTACTTGGGCTAATGGCACTAACATAAGCCCTAGGAAATCAATGAAATGGCCTTCATTCTGTCATTTATTGACATGATACGGCATGCGCTCATATTTCGTTGCGATAGTGCTGATGGCCGTGTTACTTGGCAAGCACACTTTGGTATTGCATGGTATACATTGGGAACATGTTTCAACAAGCATTCAGATATTGGAGAAACTTCCGGATAGTTTTATTTTGAAAATATTGAGAGCGTCATTTATTTCTGTATGATAAATATGATGGATGTCGAATATTTTGAAAGTAACTGCAACCTGTGCACGCACAATTAACCTCTCAAGCTGGCGGTTGTTGCGAGCTCCTCTACACAGACAGCCTCCTGCTGGAGGTCCAGACAGAGGATATCTACGTCAATATGACTGTCAGATGTGATCTCTATGACATAAGCGACAAACAGGTAGGATAATTCCTACACAGCACACTCAATTAGAGGGTGCTGAGAAGGATGAAGAATGATGGAGGTGTGCCCATCCAGGAGTTCATCGGGCTGTATCCTACACTGTATTCCATCCTATGCTCAGATAGTGAAGAGTAGCACACAGTAAAAGGTACGAAGAGGAGCACCGCTAAGACAAAAATTATACACAAGTAGCACTCTTTGAGAGAATATTATTCTTCTACATGGACATGCTGGGAAAGGAGGGCACATCTACTGGATGCTCTAATATAAGGCATCTCTTAGCACCTGCCGCCCCCCCCCCCACCCCACCCCACACCGCTCGACACCCTCGACCCCAAGTGAAGGAGCAGGCCAGATTATAATAACACCATAGCAGTTTATGGTCACAAGTGTTTCGAAGAGCTCAGTGAGCATAGTAAAGTGGACGTTGACGCCATTATCGAGAAGCTGCATCTCAGCATTCAGTTCTCGTAGAGACCGGCACTCTGGTGGTGGCAGGCTATCTACATGCAACAACCGAAGCTCCTTTAACACCAATTTATACAATCTAGCCGGTGTGTGGTGTTATATTTCCACTACTTCCGGGAACAAGAAACTTACACAAAATGTCTCCTACATAGTAATCCTACCTACTACTCTACTACTACAAACCTATCCAATTTGGCTAAAATAGTCCAGGTTTAGTCGGCAGCATGTCATGTTCGCGTAATGAGAACATGAACAGCGACCTTAGCGAAAAATGTTGGTGAACAAGGTGGTGCGGTTGTTGTTGCTGTATTGCGTAGCCTAGCGTACTACGGTTCTAATGTTTGTATACAAAATAAGCAAAACATATATAACTAGCATGGGTACTGCCATATAACTATTTATCACAGTACAGTAAAATAGAAGGTCACACGATCTTGACAGTGCTCACTAGCACAAAATAAGAATAATACATACAGTTAAAGAATAAACTATGCAAAAGCGGCCTCAGACGACCGTGCGGTACTTGTTAGTCATCAGTACCTGTTACAGAAAAGTAATACATACATATAATAATATAATAACGGAGTACCTATTAGCCATCGGTATGCACGATGTGGAAGTTAGTTGCTAGGAAAAACTGTAGGCGATCTGTCTGATGCGGCTCACTCTCAGCAATGGTGAAGAGGAACTGTTGAGGTTGCGGATGGCTAGTAGTTAGTAACGTCTATGCACAGGGTAAACAATTTAAACGGCGGTTAAACGGTTACATAGTGGTGCAGAAGTTTGAAGCTGTCCCGTAGTTCTGAAGGGCGACAGTTGAAAGTTAGTAAATGCGGACGCATTCTGGCGGATCACAAGACGAGATGCATCGCATAGCTCGTGTGATGCATCGGCCAATGTCCCCTGACTGCGGTCGTAATGCGGGGATTTGGAATTACCACTGGTCAGCGTGGTATGGCAAATCTGGCGAGTTATCCATCGAGCACATCACTCGCCCTACATACTTTGACGAGCTTACATCGGGGCCAACAGGCCTATCCACAAAAAAGCTTCCTCAGCGGTTGGTAGCTGGGGTTACCTTAATTAAATTTCGTTATTGTCCCCGTGTGATATCTTTCCGGGAGCGTACACAACTACGATGCAGATGCGGTAGGCTTGTGCCAAATACCAGAACTGAAATCCGAGAGGCACTGCTGCTGTCGTATGTAACTCTGCTAGCAATAAGCAATTGCCTGTATCTCGCAATGCCCGGCCCACAACCTACCACTTTCTCTTTCCGACTGCTCTTGATTCTGATTTTATAGCTCCTTTTATACTACACATGACGTCACGGGTGGAGTGCCACAACCACTCAGCTAGTGAGCTACAGAGGCAGGGAAAGCGATCACGTGATGCGCTATCGTGCCCGCGCACTAAGTACATGCATGCTCTAAGCCTAAGGAGAAGTATATTTTGAAAGGAATTTGCTGGTTCACTTAAGGATAACTCGGCCATCTCTGGACCGATTTTAAAATGGTAAAACGATTTCGAATTCTCGTTTCATTCTGGTTATGATCGATACCAAGAGCGAAGAGGAGAACATAAATTAAGGGAACTACATGTACCAACAGCACAAAATATGATGCTTTTCTCTCTAACGCTAACACGCGTTGTCAAGCAATCTCTGACGCCCGCGCATGCCCTAGGCGATCTAACGAACCTCTCCCATATAGCTTTATACATGCGTACTGTCATATCCAGGGGTAAGGGGTTGTTGACGTACTTGGTACGTACCCGGTCCGGCTGCTCCATACCCAGATGGGCTGGGATGGTTCGTACCTGATCGGTCGATCCGTACTACACGAGTCTGTGGCCATCTATATCTCTTCACAACGATATCAACTGCTTTTAATCCCCGTAGCTGCAGCCTTCTCCTAAGCGTATTAGTGAGGAAACATTCTCTCTACCAGTGCCCCGACCTACTGCTTGATGAGTAGCTGGGCGTTGAGATGAACTACCTCACCTCGTCTAACTGCCACACCATGTATGTGCATGAGGATCGCTGTTTACCCTCACATCTCATTAATCTCATCCTCCGACAAATTACAGATCTGGCCATTGCAGACGCCTTTGCAGATCCTCGTAGAGACTCTACAATAGGCCGCCACCTGGCTCCCAGACCTATCCATGAGCGGTACTGCAGATTGTCTTGTACCTGCTCCCATAGCGACAAGGTGCTGAGGAGAAGCTATCACACTTGCAGAATATGGCCTCGAGTAGCTGGGGTAATAATAACTAGCAGGCTGGTAACATAGGCTCTCATGAGAAGCAGCGGAGACTGCGGATGAACTCACGGATTCCGTCGCTCATGTCGACCCCTGTCTTGTCATGCATGCCGCAAGTTAAGTCTGGACATATGAACATATGGCTCTCTTTCATTGTATCATCACTGAACACCTCTGCCAACAAAGGGCAGCTTATTGATCAGTTCACAAATGGTATGAACCATGACCAGTCCATACTGTGTTTATATCATATAAAGCATGTCTTAAATGGCCAGAGGCCCAGATAGCGAGTGCAATGTCAATGTATGGGAGTCACAGGCCAGCGACTCCAAAGAATGTACCCACGCCTGAGATAATGGATAGAATCGCGTTGGTAATCTTCTCAACTGCATTTGGAACATTGGTGGTGATCTTGTGGACAGTCTCACCAGCCTTTGTTGTGAATAGAGCAAACGTAGCCCTGACTACCATGAGCTGGCACATAGAAGAACCATTCACACAAATGCGAAAGATCCCCTTATCGCGGTGGATTACCATGTAGGATTCACACTCATCATGGCCGTCCTCATAGTCACCACACCATATTCCTTTTAAACATCATCAACATCATCGCATGGTGTCTGGTAGGCCTATTGCTCTCTGTGGCATGGGGACCAAATCTGGAGCGTTGTGCTGAAAGTCTCATAATAATGTCTACACTCCCAGTTGCCATGTGCGTAAGTCAATGAAGTGTGGTGTGGAGTGTCTCACTGTGTTGTGTGAATGGCTCCACCATCTTTCCCACGTATTCCTGCGTGATGTTGTAGGACATCCATGCAAAGTATTCGAAAGTACGAGGTACTATTGCATGGACTTGTCTTTCTGTTTGGGTCACAAGTGTCTTGCTTTATTATATTGACATGCTCGGATTACAGACTACTCTACTGGATATGTGCTCTGGACCATTGTGCGAGATACAAGTGTCTAGTTAGTTTGTTATTGTGTGTGCACCGCTGAATGTGGTGCCTATCTAATGGTCTATGTGTATATCAATAGGAGATATCTTGCCACTGATTGCTAAGTAAGAAATATACCTAACCTGTTGCCGGGATGGAGCCAGTAGCCTGGAAATGTTTGCATAATTTTCTACTATTTGTTGGTGTTCAGCCTTGTACAGTATGGATACTATGGCCACGCCATTTGCATAGGCATAGGATGGTTACGGCAAGGCTACAGATCGGGGCGAGTTATAATATGTGTGTGGGATTCAGACAGTATATAGCCAGAGGCCACACATTTTCTTAGAGATTGCCCCGCATAATTGGAATATGTAGTGTATGAATTGGACTCAGAGAGATAGGTCACAGAGTACATTTTCTACCACCCCTATGATAGATGGGACAGCGTTATGAATATTAAACAATGTGGTACAGGAGGTTTTATACTTGTGGTGCAGAACCAGTTACTCCGCTTATGTTGTATAAAGCCTTTTTTGGGCACGAGTGTTATTAGAGCCCAGTCACATATAAATGCCTCTAATCTATTTGCCCGAAGTTTTGAAAGAGTCGGGTCACCACAGAGTCTATGGATATAGGCCTGCATTCAGCATGGTCAAGCTGGATACTTCTGTTCTTAAATATGAGCGCCACCACCACATTGCGCCAGAGCACAGGAGAACCTGTGTTCTGCTGCATGCAATCGTAGGTTATTCCCTGTTGGGACTTGACTGTCTGTGATGTGCTTCTATAGCCGAGAGTCTAGATCGGGTGCACAATTTTTGTTGGAGTGTTGTAGGTTGCTAACAATCTCAACCCTTGTTATTTCCATTAATACTGTGTTGGTGGGTCACTTACTAGTGGTGAATCGATGGGTATGGGTAAGGAGATGCTGGTCCACGATAAATAGCTTATTAACATATGGTGTGGGTGGGTTGTTTAGCTGGAAAATCCTGCTCACCACCCGTCGCTGCGCAAGTGATGGTACAACACATTTGGCCAAATTGAAGAATTTCTAGTGAAAATTAATTTGTGCTACGCAATGTATTGTTTTATAAATCTTCTAGATGTGCGGGACGAATCTTCCTCTTACCATGGTGTCCTTTTAATAGTCCCTACTTAGGGCGTATTTTTCTTTGTGGAGTCGACATAGGGCCTGCCTCTGGTTCAGTTTGCTGTCGTCCTGCTGGAGTGTGTGTGGTGGGGTTGGGTGGGAGGGGTATGAGGGGGGGGGGGGGCGTCATCCTGAATACATCTGCCTAGCGTCTCTTGTACCTGACGCAAGTTGGAGCTATCCATCACCATCTATTGTATACTTGATGCTGTTCACAAATGTAATAACGTTGGTGTGCCCGAGGTTACCAAATTTACTAACATATCAACAAGGAAATTTTCGGAAAATTAAACAACTTAGGGGGTGGGGCGCTTTGTGGGGGCTAGTCTGAACATTGTTGATGCTATCGTCTGGAGAGGTATCCTCGAAAAATTACGTGTAGATTGATTAATATATACTATACAAGCCTATGTTCTTATTCTAAAAGCTTCCTTCTGAGGCTTCCCTTCAGCCAGCATGTGGCTGATAACGTTTGTAATAAATCTACTGTCGATGCTATGGGTATGTAATGCAGAAGGTGCGATGGGGTGGGGGTGCCACTTCAATGCCATTTCTAATTTGAACTACTTACATTATCTATTATTGCTAATGTGCTAAAGTCCTCATCAATTGACTTTGATAATACACAGTTACCACATTTGTTGACACATTGATCTGTGGTACAACAAACAGGTGAAACTGTACATTGGAAGAACAGGCTACTTCGTGTTGGACGGGCCACCCCATTCTGTCATGCTGTGATGTAAAAGATCCAAGGGTCGGCAAACTGAGGGACATATTACCAGCATTATTACCAGCAGTATTTGGGGATTAACATTGCTTCAAAGATTAACACTATACGGATAGACAGTGCAGCAAACATGATACATGTTTTACCCTGGGTCTGCCCGGCTTTGAGAGTACAAAATAGTTTAGGAATTACACTAATGTGTCTGATAGTGATGCCAGTGACTAGGATAAGGATGGCGACAGTGATTTAGATTCTTCAATATATGAATGATTACATAAGCATACTCGGTTCTTCGCACATACATTTTACTTATGTGTAACATTGTGAATGAATACAGTGGGCACACGCGCTAACAGCGTGCTTTGATAGGTTGCTAATCTGACATCTTTAGTAAGACGATCTGGTAATGTCAGTGAGCTTTTAGAAGGGGAGAACAGGCTACAAGCAGCAAATGCCACAAGGTGGAAATGGCAAGTAATATATATATTCAACCTTTCATGAATGAAGAACTAGATCTTTTAAATGCCCCAAAGCTAACACAATATGCGTGTGAGTAGTAGTGCTGAAACCAAGACAAGTACAGTAAGGATCCCTACTGTAACAGCGTGTGGGTGTGGAGTGAATGGTGTCGCTGACTCTGTGTGTACGTGCGTGCATGCATGCGTGAGGTGGATGATGCCACTACATGGGTGTGTAAGACTAGTAGAAATTGATAATGGCTAGTATTAATAAGCCAACCGATTCAAAGTTGTGCGGATGGGCGGTCTGGGTACCCCCCTTTAAAACTTGAAATAGGGGTACATGTCATTAATTCAATTTCACAACTTATAAAAACGATTAATTCATACGGAATGAAATCAGCACACTTTAAGATATATTTCCTTTCATTAAATTGAGATACATAAGTTGGACATCTAATCGTCTGCAATTTCAACAATTTAATTGACCTTTCCAGTTTATCCATCAATCAGCTGACGTTATAAGCAACCATCCGACGTGTATGATGACGTCATAATTAATTAATTTATGAGTAGCGTAAATAAGTTCGTCACGGACGCTTAACCCCACCCCAACCCCAACCGCCACGGCACAATGGTACAAAATCAAAGTGTTAAAATTATATACTTTTAGAGGCAAAAATTAAGTACCTAGATGTAATGAAACGAAATAAATCTTAACAGATGATGATTTCATTACTTATAAATTAACATAATTTTTAAGTTGCCAAATTGAATTACAGGCCCGAAATTCATTTATATGGAATGAAATCATCATGTGCTAAGATTTATTTCGTTTCATTACATTGATGTACACAATATAAGCCTCTAAAAGTGCATAATTTAAACACTTTTATTTTCAAGCATTTTGGTGTGAATATGCGCCTTTCATTTATGATGGACTAAACATCGTTGTACAGATTATATGACCTTCCTATTTATTAACTTTGCTGTTGAATATTTTGAAACTTATTTTACTGGGCGCTGTTGTCGCTATAGGCAGCAACACCATCCAGTCAAATTAGGCTCAAAATATTCAACAACTTACCTACAAAGTGTTCTGGAAATTAATAGTCGACCAACCCCAAAATGTGCGAAGCGCGGGTGCAGCTTAGCTAGAGATGGACTGAGCATAGCCAAAACTGGATTCCTCCGTTACTATATATTATAATGATAATGTGGGCATTTTAGAGTTGACTAATGATGACGGCGGGCAGAGATTGGAGCTAGACCTAACTAGATCTGAGCAGCTGGTAGGATTCTGGACAGATATGGCATTAGGTAGGTAGCGAGTGTGTCAGCTATGCAGTTAGCTGGATGGCTAGTTAGAGAGAATGGCATACGCGTATATGTGCAAACTAGAGACGTAATACATGATCAGTAAACGTCGAATTGAGTGCAGCATTGTGTTAACCACTAATAAATATCTGCTATAAGGAAGAACCCAGTATGAACATAAGTTGCGACGGTGTCGCGATAATCACCATATAGAACCGTCACAAGGACCTCCTTCTAGTCTTAGGCAATGTTCTCACTAGAGAGTTAATTACAAATAACGCCATACTTCAGTATGAACACGGCCTTAGGTCGTGTGAACCAGAGAGTTAATCCAGATGGCGTTATTCCGGATTAACTCTCTATTGTGAACACAAACGTTGTAGTAGTTACCTTGGAATTTAGATTCTAGGAATTCAGGGTTCAACGAATCAAGTAGATTCCAACGCGTGCAAAAAGGTAGAGCTTAGTTAGAAATGGGCGGGCATAGCTAGAAATGGACCGCGTTCGCACTCGATTAGCGAATCCGATGGAAGTCCAACCGATCACAAATTTCCGTTTTACTCGTGCAAGCGTTTACGCTTGCACAAGTTATGACAAGTGAACGAACATTTGCGTTCGATCGGGCTTACTTCGGTCTTGGTTCGGATTAGTGCTCTAGTGAGAACACCGCTTTAGCTATAGAGAGGCTATTGAACCAGTAATTCGAAATAATGCACCCCACCCACACGGGCTTACCCCTATTCGCTCATGAGATGAATCATTCCCATCTACCGCTTGTTAGGCATGGTTGTTTTACCCTTATTGACTAATTCATCCAAAACCAAGACCACAGTGGTCTTTATATATATATATATAAATATCCATTTGCAGACTGAGAGGAGACAATTTTTGTAAATTTACCACTAGAATAACTGGCTCGGCTAACGAGCCGGTTATTCCAGTAGTAAATAATAAAAAATAGTCTTCTCTCAGTCTGCAAATGGAAATTTTATGGGTAATTTTGAATTTTCTTGAGCAAATTTGGCCATTAAAGGGTTAACTATGTTTTTAGCCTAACCGGTCTCCTGACAAAATTGAGGTGATGTTGCCCCGCATATGTTCACAGTCTGGAGATATGACATCATGGGAAGATAACACGCGTCAATTCCACAGGCCGCCGGGCCACTATCAAGTCCTATAACACTGATATTTGAGCCTGGTTAACATGTAGTCGGGTGGGGTTTGCTACCTTTAACAATATTCAGCTATTATCTGCCCTACTCCTTTGCTAAGACTGAGCTTAGCCCCTTTCATAGGGTTTCCGTAGTCAGGTTCACATACATATCCTCTATACTACTATACTACAGGAGCAACCGAATCTATCTCTCAAATATCTGATGCCATCTTCAAATATATCACATGATATCTGGCGAACCAATCAAAATGATGTAAGCCCATCACGAAGTCACACAGTCTGCTACGAATGTGTACGAATTGTATGTCTCTTGTGAATTTACAATTCAATAAACATCGTGTTGAACATAGCCAGCAACATCTCCCAGTTAGATTAGTTTCAAAATATTCAATAGCTTACATGTATAATTCCTTTGAATTTGCGATACTGAGAATTTAGTGTCTTAAGTGTATACATTGATTTAAAATGCTTGCTAAGTGGGAGGGCCGTAAATAGAAATGGGCGGGGCATGCCGAGAAATGGACAACCTCGCTTACCTGAGGGAATCAGTTTATCAGTTAATCATATGACGTCATAATCAACTACGTGGCGTGTAGGATGAAGTCATAATCAATTACGTCATGAATAACATAATTTAGTCCGTGTTAAACGTTTAAGCGGCTTAGGAGTCCTTCAGGTTCTACGAGTCATAGCAACAGCACCCAGTCAAATTTGTTTCAAAATATTCAAAAGCTTACCTATATAGTTTTTCTGGAAATTGATAGTCAGGAATTTCAGAGATCGATCGATCCCAACACGGGCGAAGTATGGAGGAGCTTAGCCATTAGTAAAGATGGGCGGGACATTATTAAAACTGGATTCCTCCATTTAGGACTGAGAAGCACATATCAGTTAATGTTGTGCTTGTTAGTTTATTACATTGTATAGGATTATCACATCGTTTTCAGCATTGATAGAGTGTGCATTTGCAGCCTGCTGACCTAAACTGACTTATTTTATTATAGAGGCCCCTACGTATAGTTCTCGTTTCCTAAATACCTCACCGATAGGAGACGTACCTAATATATTTCCCAGCAACACAATTGCACAGGCTTTACGTATCTTAAAACCGTTTCAGAATCGAGTTAGTGTTAGCTGAGTTATTAGACTGAAAATTCGGCATTCAGGCGTGCGATGGAGGCCTTATCTATTTCCAGTAAATGCTCTCCCCGCATAGTATATAGACCACATGGCCAACTTCCTGCTTCATCCCCAACATGCCGATTCTTCAATAGAGTCGCGCCTTTCTGAGGAAGTTCAGCGACTATCATAGAAGATGCTTCGCCGTCTCCAAGTGCTCTTTTCAAACCACCTTTCGATAAGGAAGGGTCAAGCGAGCCCCAACCATTTTCTGCGTCAAAGTTATTAATTCCCTTTCGCGACAGCGGTTAGATCTTTACCTGCCCTCGGTGGGCCTTGCTGGCCACGTTTCTCAATAGAGATTAAAAAACCAAATGACCAGCGTTCCCAGCTGATATTTCGAGGAGAACACGAATTCTCCCGCACCTAGCCCACCGTAGTTGCAAAAGGAACCTTTAAAGATGTCCACGCCAGGTGACCAGTCGTGTTCCTGATTTAATTCTTGTCCAGTATCCAATTTAATTCAGCTCTTGGTGAAACTGACCATCTGGACAGTCTTGGTCACCGATTGTATTAGATAGTAGTCCTGTTTGCTTCATCAGTGCACCTGACGTTTCCAATAGAAATTATAACTTTCACACATCGTCCGGTTTGAAACATTTCTAGACGGATAATTTATTTCTCTGTATTCGCAGAACTTCTACAGTGTCGTCGATGCAGAACTATTACGATCGTTGTAAGCAACATACCTTCAGTAACTGAAGTTCGCCTTGCCGGTTAGCAGAGAAAAATATCAAGAACAATCCAGCATTAGCTACTTCTGTTTCTGTGTCAAAATTGTAGCACATCGACACTATGAAGACATCACTTCATAGTTCCTCTTCGTTCCTGTGTTTCGGAAAGTATGATTTCCTGGAGAAACATTACTGTAGTCTACATATAGCGTCAGGAAACTCTCATTAGTATGTTGTCTGCACGATCAGACTAAACACCAAGCTGGATCCACCTCTTTGGACTTCTTCAAAGTATTGAACTTTCAATCCGGTCTCCCGATGCTGATAGTTGTCCGCAGACAAGTTGTGACATACTGTGAATCATGTCTACTTCCACCGAGCAGAAAAAATATTGTTACATCTACCTTATATCAACATCCAGGTGCACCCTCCACATCCGTATCCAGATTCTCGAACAATGAGTTCTTCCTCCACCTCTGTTTTAGGTGCATTATAGAGTTATTAAATCACGTTGTCGGACCTATTTAGTAACATGTCTCTTTAAAAATGCTCCTCAGTTCTGGAAACACAGCTTTTACAAAAGTATGTTTCTAGTGTACTGTAGCTCGTGGGGGTATATACGGGTTCGATAGTAGATTTTTGCCCATCGCACCACAAGTGCACGATGACCGGGATGGTTGGTTAGCTGCAGATCTCGGGGTTGCGGATCCTGTATGACGTCTCTCTAAGAAATACAGAGACCGACTTCTAGAGCTGGTGGAACACTGAAGTTCCAGTGGGGTTGAAGATTGAACCACACGTTCTCATCCCAACTATTAGTATCAGCGGTATGCCTATCCACACTAATTTAAGAGTTATGGAATAATATGTAATTAAACAGTAGAAATGTTAATATATACTATGCAAACACGATGAATCGTTTGACAGTAAATGAGCACACAATAATAAACAAAATAGAGCTAACTGGTGTTCTTTCCCCGTGGTGTCGCCGGAGGTACCACACAGGTTCTTGAATCTGCAGACGTATCCCCGCAAGAGAAGCATCCGCAACCAAGTCACTAAGTAGGCCAATATAAGCTAATATACCCCTAACACATACAAAGAAAATATTGTTGATGCGAAAGGAAAGTGCCTCGTGTGGGTCTCCATCACAGGAAAATGCCTTCATGGCCGAAGCGGAGGAAAAGAGCTGGCAAAAAGGGCCACTCTTTTGTTCAAAAGAAAATGCCAGGTGCTGAAAGTCCTAGTGAAGCTACTGTTAAGGTGTTGCATGCTGGTTTAGGTGAAGACGGCACGAACGATCTCCGAATAATTCGCAGGTCACCGTCTTGCATAGTTTTCAAAGATACTGTATTGGTAGATGCCGCCTTATCTATGTGGGCCTTCCACTATAGTCTAACCTACCAATTATTTGTTAGAAATGAAAACAGCTTTAGCCGCAAGTGGCAGGGATTCCTACCTATCTTTAGATACAGTTGTCCAATGGGCGCAGACGCTCAGCTTCCCGTAGGTCGCTTTGAAATAGCATCTACCTCCAAGGACAGCATGCGTACATGTTATGACACAAGGAATCCGAATTCGATGAAAATCCGGTTACTTTGCTCCACAACCACATAAAACATCACCTGGACAATAGCTACATTTCACACAAGCAAGTTTGATTACTAACATGTCTTTATGTTGGGGGTGGAGAGACGAATATCCAGCGCGAGCATCCTTCCCGTGAGGGCGTGATGAGCTCCAACGCTTCATCCAGACACTCCAACGAATTGGATGGAGATCCGCATCTCGTCTGTCACCGCGTGCTACGGATCTAACAGTCGGCCTGTCATTAGGGTTAAGTTCCAATATGCCCAAATATGCACTGCGGACCAGTAAATAAACTAACTAACGCACATTTATTGCCATATGTTTTCGCAGTGCTTCCTTCTTTGGCAGGGTTTTCTAGCTAACAAGTATCCGAAGATACCCGGGGTGGGGAGGGGGTGGGGTGGGTGGGGGTGGGGTGGGTGGGAGGGAATGTATGTAAATCAGCACTTTAACCATCACCGCTCGGAAATCTCCGATAGTTTCCCAGGGTCGGTTCCGATTGGGGAATCCAAACAATTATAGAGTCACACGGCTGGTGGATCGTGGAAAGAGACAATAACTTGATATATATGAGGCCTTATAGGTAATTGGCCAATTTCACACAACCTTGCCAGAGTGTGGGGTTACATTACCGCAACAACCGGAAAAGAGGCGCACACTATATGTCTCTAAACGAAGAAATTGTCCCAAATCACTTTAACCTATCCTATTGAGCTGCATAGTAAGGATTAGTCCGTAACGTGCCTGGCTCAGAGACCTCAGTGTAAAATTGATGATGGCGGGAATAAGTGATGCAGATATAAATATTGCTGTATAGTATTTCCTAGCGTACTGCGGTCCAAAGTTTTCTCCAATTAAACAAAACATATTAACTGGATGGCTATCTGCCATATACACCTAACCAATGCAATAAATAGTAATACTTAAATTGAGTAACTAAGTATCATAGATTGATAAACTTAGACGGTGCGGCTAGTTGAAAGCACCACAGTAAACAAGGATACTATTCATCGTATTAAAGAAATTATAAATTGTGGTCCTAAGACCGGAAAGGTACCTATTATTCATCAGTACCAAATGCGGATATAATAATAATTAAATATACGATCGTATACTTACTTGAGTACCTAATAGTTATCGGTACGGAACAGGCTACTATGTTATTGAAATTGAGGCGATACCATATTCATAGCTCAAGTCGACACGTTCTCTGAAGCTAGAGAGATTTCTGCAGGCGATTTCCGCAGCTGGTTTCCGCAGGTTGGTTCCGCAAGCTGACTCCTCCAGACAGGGTAGATATGGTACACACTCAGAACAGAGCGGTGAAGAAATGTATATTAGATAGTCTTAGTAACCAGCATACAGTTTCTACGGAAGTGAGAAAGTTATCCGTATGGCGACGGAAGTAATAAAGTTGAAGGTTGCCCATTAACAGAGAGGGCTGTATATAATATTTAGGCAGTAACATATATTGCCATATTGGCACACGATGCGGGATGCATTGCATAGCTTCTGCGGTGCCCCTAGAAAAGTCCACCAGCCTGTGGTCAAAACGTTAGTTAAAACACACATGCCATGCAGTGCGGAGATTGAAGTACACTTTTCAGCGTGGTTGCCAGATCCGGCGAGCCATCCACGAAAAATCACCATAGCTCTACATTCCCTGGAATTACATCCCGCAGAGGTGTTCCCTTTATAGTGGAGTGGCTTAGGGGAAGGATCGTGACCTGCTGGAACAAAGCACCAAATTTGGCACAGATGTACTTGAGGGAAATACGAAACTTTTTGGCGGGGCTGCCACATTTTAAAGGTCAAGATCATGCAGAGGTCAAGGTCAAATATCAAATTATGTGATTTTTTTTCATATGTTCCCAATGGAATGACCGTGACACACTGTGATAAAGCACCAAATTTGGCACAGATGTACTAGAGGACAATACAAAAATCTTTAGAGGGTAGCTGCCAAAGTCTAAACATCAGGGTCACACAGAACTCAAGGTCAAAGGTCAAATTATGCGTCTTTCCCATATTTTATCAATGGAATGACTGTGACACACTATAACAAAGCACCAAATTTGGCACAGATGTATTAGAGGACAATACAAACATTTTTAGAGTGGGCTACCAATGTCTAAAGGTCACGGTCACGGGTGAAATTGGGTGTAACATGCTGCAAAAAGTACAGGTTTTGACACAGAAGTACCATAGTACAATGCATAGCTTTTCAGATGTGTCTGCTAAGTTTTAATGGTCAGTGTCACGTCTAGGGGCAAGGTCAAAGATCAAATTGTGTGTTGTTTTCATATCTTACATAGAATTACGATGACATGCTGTATCAAAGCCAGTTTATTGTACTGATGTGCCTTAGTCAGTGCTGTTCCTGGGTTCATTGTTCAAAAGGATAAGTTGAGGTCTTGGCCCCTCCCACTATATATAAATGCGGGACATGTTAATTTAAATGGTACATTTGAATTCTGAGGTTGGAAAATGTGCACAACACGGTTTAGCATAATGCAAATCTCTCTAGAGGGGTCGCCAAACTAAGGTAAATGTCAAAATGTAAAATTGTGGTGGGGTCTTATTTCCAAAATAAAAACATAAATGTGCTGTCTAAATCAACAGTTTTAAGTTCAATTGTGTAATTCCAAGCATGGCAATTACACGGAGACTACATGCGTGATTTCAAAGTCCGTCGATCAAAGTCAAATTGTCTCACACCTGCCATGACAAAGGCACAATACTGTGCATGCGAGATCTGCATTCCTGCACCTGCAATTCTTTGAACAACTAGGCGTCGCCTTGCATCCACACTTGATTAATTCTAGCTAACAGCGGCAGCTGGTAGAGTTGTCCACAATGGGCACCACCCCGTGTCTCCTTTGGTCTACCCAAAGCCTTCAGGAGTAGGTGCAGATGTATTTGGATGCAAACTTCCTCTCCAAATACTGGCTTGGTATAGACATCGATTAATATGTTGGAGCAGTGCATTTTGAGTGGAAGGAAGCTTCTCCATCATCTTCACTCTCCTTGTGAAACGCTCCTGTCTAGTGGAACAAATGCAGACAGTGGTGTGATGATGAATGCTTCTGTGGCAGTGGGATATGCTTTCCATGTTTTCCAAACAGATTTCTTGGCTTTACCGCTAAAGTTGCACCCTGGTTAAGAGCATCATTCAAACGGAGGCATATTTTACTATCTGCCTCTTCGTGATCACTCTCTCCCATTGTGATATTGGAGTGATTTGACTACACCGTCGGGCCAGAGGCAATGAATACCATGTTTGTTATGTGGATATTCATGATTCACTACATCTTCTGTCAGCAGAGCAAATAGCTCTTCCTTGTTTCTAGGATCCTGAAGGAAACCAGCAAAGCAAGGTGGTAACTTACCATTGTGGGACACCTTTCTCCGAACCCCTTTACCTCGTTTTTCTCTAGTTGTTATTTTCAGGCTGTCACAGTTATAAGTGTCCCAAACTATGTCAGTTCTGGAACAGTTTGTAAGTTATCTCTCTGTCCATGGGATGAAAACTCTATCACTATATTCACAGAAAGTAGATGCACTTTCCTGTGGCAAGGCGTGTACTATGGCAGCAACATCAAATACTTTGGCATCAAAGTGAGATGGTGTTTCTGCTTGGACAGCCGGATGAATGCAGTGCAGTAGCTCTGCTTTGTTGCTTGGTAGACGGAGTCTTCCATGCAGAAACAATGCTGGGGACCATGGGTGATTTTCATGTGTGACGAATTCATCCAGCCTTGTGCTGCGGACGTGTGCAGCGATGAATAGCTGACTGAACAGATTGCAGTACTTTTTTATTTCTTGGAATTGTTGTTTTGTCTTTGAGTTCCCGCTAGTGTCGTGAGGACGTTTAAAGAGTGGAAGATGATTTTTGTATGGCCGTATGGACTGATTCTTTCCTTTCAACAAGCACACCCTTGAATAGTTTAAATATTGCTCATTACCCAATGTCGCCATCGTGCGCAACGCCTGTACAACTATGCCATCCATACAATCGTGTGTGTCCAGGGTCGTGAGTTCATTTGACTTATCCATAAATGGGTTACCCATTGCCAATATGGTGTTGCACCTATTGTTAAGTTAATTCCGGAATGTTTCTTGTGTTGAATGCCCCTGTTCATGGCTGGTGGATGGTTGATACAGTTCCTCAAACTCTGTGAGGATCCTGGCCTGTTCAGGTCCTGCTATCATCCATCGTGTTAAAGCACCGTGATTTTCAATCAGGCCAATGGCACCACCTGATCCTTTCACTCTTTCTCAAGAACTTTCGCTTACCCTTCGTAAACTTCCAATTAGCCTCAAACTCATTTCGTATTTCTTGAGGGAGAGCCTTCACATCTCTAATGTGAACTGGTAGCCATCTGGCATAATTTGTGTGGTCAAGCTAAACAAAACATGGTGCTAGTGCTTCAAGCACTTGTATATATAAGGCAAAGTTTCTTTCACTGTGCGATCGAACAAAAACTAGCACCAACAGGTCAAGATGCACGACCTTATTTCAGAACTGAATGGTTGGGCTGTTACGTATTATTTCAACTTTCCAGTCCTCAAAAGGCACATCTCCTGGATTGCACATTGTGTTGAAAGCATCATGTTGTAATTTTGCAAGAGGCATGACAGTTACTTGATGCATATGCCGTGTCCTAGTGAGGTGCGCCACATTGAGGAAGGAGTCTGCAGTTCCGGCAGTGGCAACACCAGCTTCACTCAGTGGTACACACCCTCCATGAGGTCTGCTACTACCCTCCACAATGCCATCTCTGTGTAGACCACCCATGACGACTATATATATATATATATATATATATATATATATATATATATATATATATATATATATCTAGAGTCACCTGTGGTTTGTGGCCAATTACCCTGTGCATACTTTGCCAGAGCGTAAATTGGTTGATCACCAACCAGTACAGGTATTTGCCCAGGGTTTCGATTTTGGATGACAAGTTTAACCATGTCCATCCCATGTTTAGCCATGGCCATCGTAGCGGCTTTCTCATAGAACAGAGGCAACAAAACACTTACGCCAGGTGTATCTGGGTTATCTAGCTGACGATCAGCATGATGAGCAGCCCATGCAATGAAGTCATCCTTCTCAAGTTTGTCTTTATCTAGCAGTCGCATTATCTGTCCTAACCAGTGGTTCTCTTGTTGAACTGGTGTATTTAACATGTCATGGGTGTCATCTACAGCATGTACCTCTGAAACAGTTAAAAGATTGTTGTTGCATGCTATAGTTGGAACTATGCGGTAGCTGTCTGGGAGGGAAGGGTTTTTGGTGCACACTGGACGGGGAACTGTGATGGAGGGTCTAGATATTCCAGGATTAGACTGTGTAGGGAGCTGGAACAACCTAATACTAGTTCCATGAAAGACCCTTCCGCTGTTTGTGATGTGGGATTGTGGTCTAAATTATCAAGGGCTCCTGTTATATACACACCCTCGCGGATGTGTGCAGGACATACTAAGGCTTCCTCATTACACCGTTGACAAACTGCATTTGTGAGCCAGTCTTCCAGTTCTAATGCACTCTCATAACTCACACTGCCACCAAGTTCATGAAGTTGATTCACAATTCTTTTACTTCGGGTTTGCGTGTGTACATTCAGACCTCTATATATGTATAATGGCAATGGGGGCTCTTTATCCTTGCGATGACGTGGTCTTTCTGCTCCCTTAGCCTTTTGCTTAGAGTTGAACCTGATTACTTGGCTTATAGTCAGGCATGCATGCGAGTTGCCAGCATTCTGCTCTGTGATATTTGACCCATACCGCAGCATCAAAACCAGGAACTTGAGGGAATTTGTAGTTCGGATCGACCAGACATGTACCAGCCATACCAGCCAAGCTGGGTACGCGCCGCATGTCCTGGATTCGTTCCCTGAACACACACCACTGGGTAGAGCCATACTCGTATAAGGGCCTATGGGAGAGATCGCGCTATAAAACGACTAAATTCGTTAAAGCGCATAGTGCACATGCGCATGCTTAAATGCTATTTTTGACAGAGCGCATAGTTTACGACAAAGATAGGATGATGCTTTTAGTGTACCGAGGCGGTACAATGTACTCCTTTTTAATCACCTGTTCCCGCGGAATCTGGCATTAATCAAGACCAGAAATCGACAGGCTTTCCAAATCTGTAAACCATTTCAAAATCAGTTAAGAGTTATCCACTGAAACCCCATTTGATTATCTTCAAAATGTTGCCGTGACGTCATAACCACGTGTACACAGAACTTCTACAATGCTCTAGAACATTCGACTGCGTTATTATTAGCTACGCTCTGATTGGCTGTTGCTCGACCAATGATTGGTTGGAGCCTGCGCCTGTGACATCACGAGTAGTACAAAAGGAGATGAGATCCAGAGCTCGAGAGCATCCTCGGCCATGGGCCGAATAGGTTGGACCTGTGTCAGCTACGATCAGCATGACAGGCATTACGCAGATCACTTCGCTTTCTGTCGGTTTCTCTCCCGTATCTAGCAGTAATCCAACCTACCGCACTAAAGCAATTTTGTAACTCCCGTTGCCTGTGGTAGAATTTTTGAAACTTTTTAGATATTGTTCAGGAATATATCAAGAACTAATTCGGAACACGAACTTGCAGTGGGGCCTTTGTCGGCCTTAAAATGTGATTCTACAGATGTAGAGGCAGCGATGTTCTTTGGTGGATGACTCGCCAGATCTGCTGGCCATGCCAAAAAGTAGTTATTTAACCGTCCCTGTACTGATGGCGTGCAGGTTTATATACACTTTTCGACTGCAGCAAGTAAACTTTGCCCGGTACGTCTTCAGAGCTGGTTGACGTACTCCGCACTGTTAAGTTTAGTTATGTATATTCATCCGCATAAGATAAGACGGTGACGTGGGAATCCTTTGGGAATCGTTCATCCAGTCTTCACGTAAAGCAGCACGCAACCTTATGGTCATAATCTCAGTAGGTATTAGAGTGGGCCCCTTTCGACCACTACCCTTTCCCCGCTTTAAGCAGTGGCGACATTTTCCCGTAACGGAGGCCTGCGTGAGGCACTTGACTCTCGCAAGGATTCAGTGACGATATTCCATGCGAGGATAATACCCCTCACCATAACTAACACGAGGAGTAGTGCCCACGTGAGGCACATAAGTTTCCGTCACTACAAAGATAATGTTCTTTCCTTTCAGCTTAGAGGTATAATAGATTATATTAAGTTAATTAGTTAAGTCTCGTGAATGGGAGTCTCCCTTGTGGGGATACCGCTGCGGACCTAGGAGTCTGTGTGGTACCTCCTGGAGCCCCAGATTTAAAAGTTCATCAGATTGTCTCTATGTCTTGTATTTTCGTATGCTTATTATTTTTATCTAGCATACTTGATGGTCTGTTTAGGTTAAACTATTGTATAGACTTAGTTTAATTAGGTCCATAGATCACGAAATTGCTATGGACAGGCATACTGCTGACACAAACTCTTGGTATGAGGCTGTTGTGTTTAATGTTCGCGATGATGGTCGCACGGCCCCACCAGAATGATTAAGTTCCAGCGGCCTTAGGAGCCATCTTTGTTACCCATAGGGCAGTATCGTACAGGATCCGTCAACCCGAGACCGGAAGCTAACCAGCGTCATCATTCGTCATGCACTTGTGGCACAGCGAGTCGACACCAGACACCGGAACGGCCCGAAACTATCCTGTGAGCTACAAGTGGCGCCCGATGTGGGGCCCAAAGAACATCATTATTAACGTGCAGCGGACTCACGCCCATACCGTATATTGAGCTTAGTTCTATACCGTCTCCATTTAGCGACGGTGCCCTCGATCAGGCGGCAGCGTCATATGATGGATTTCAAGCTCACATGCTCTCTGACTATGCCAGAAATTCACCCGCGGGATTAACAGCCCCGCAATATAACCTGTTTTCGCCTATTAGTGACGGCACCTTTTGGGATGCCTCACATGTGGGAACAGAGGTTAGAACCGTATTGGATGTCCGCGACAGGACTACAGCATCAGGGCCGAATCATGGACGATCACGACAAAGACCCGATTACGGGCACATTCATAATCCTTCAGACTACTATAGTTCACGCGTGTCATCTACGGAGACCATATGGCAGGGTGACAATCCATATTACAGACAACCTCCCACGCCGCCCCCTTCAAACACAACACTATACTCGAGGCACTGTGGCATCATCAGGAGGAATCGGCACCACATTTTCGCCGGTACATCAGACATGCTACACACCACAACCGTCAGCCGACTGCACCACCGGATATGAGGAATATCAGTCCCCACCCCGAGAGGAACGTCCATATGATCTTCATAATATTCCGCCTCCTGTCCATAGACCCATGCCGGTGTATGGTTCTACAATGGGGCAGGATTCACTGAATTTGAGTACGCATGTTCTCGCTCCTCGGCATCGGCATCGACGGGAAACACTATCACCATCATCATCACCACCTGCACAACGACCAGCCGCAGAATACTCGTCAGTCTCGCAGATACCACCACCATCTGGATTTCAACCACTTCATTCTTCCCTTGGTCTTGGCCGAGTCATTCTCCCTCCCGAATTTAGCGGGGAGAATGACTGGACCAACTATAAAATACAGTTCGAGATAATAAGTCGAACTAACCATTGGAACGATCCGCAAATGGGTGAATATCTCACCACAAAGATTTCCGGAAAAGCCCTTCAATTTCCTGTGGATCTCGGGAATGATTACACACCAACATACATCTATTTGGAATGAGCACTAACTGAGAGATTTGGCGACACAGCTCTCGGAGAAACGAGACATCTGCAACTCAAACATCTCTGACGACGCGCAGGAGAAACTCTTCCGGAGTTAGCTAGTCGAATCAGAAGGCTAGTCACCCATGCATTTTCTAGCACCAACATAGAAGCCGTAATACATCTGAATTCTGACACCTTCATCGATGCATTAAACGGTGAACACGCCCTGACTATTTCTGGGTGACCTCGGGAGTTTGGCCGAATAGAAAACTTTCTGGAGCGGGAAAAGAGTAGCCGATGCCATCTTCACCCTATCAATGAGGTAGAGGGTGCAGCTATCGCCACGCCCACTAATGCTCCCCTGAGATCATCAACACCGACCGCGCCAACATCACCACAAACAATTGTACAAAATTCCAATCAGAATCAAGTGCCCGTAGAGGAAGCTACAATGGGGGCCCCGGAAGCTGGAACCAGCGTAACAATAACACCAACGGCAACATGAAGGAACGAATAGACGAGATCAACAAACAGATATCCGCATTAACCAATTTAGTGACCACACTCAGCACGAACCTCGCCACCACTCACTTCAGGACAACGAACACCACCAACACCGCACCGCCACAAAACACCTGGTTCGGATGTGGTCAGCCAATCCATTGGAGGGAGCGGTGTCATAACCGACCTCCTTCCACCACGCCTTCCCGTGACCGCAGCACACCACAAACGGAGAAGCCAACAAACTCTCAAGGGCACCGACGGTAGAGTCACCTCGGTGCCCGTATTCGCTTCCCGGCTCAACTGCGACCTTCATGCAACAACGTTCGGTGGCCAACTATTACCAACCACATTCAGCTTTTAAACCTACACCAAAACGCACAGCTTCACATATGTCGATGCCTACTATGCCTCCCACATCTGCAGCATCGCCATCCCCATCTATCTCCGTACATAATAAGTCTTCTTTCCTTTGTAAAACGGCGGTGGTAGGTTGTAGCACCTCCGCTGAAACAACCATTTTGCAAGCACCACATCCCGCCACCAAGACACTAAATTCTCGGTGTCCCTTGGTGGTATGCAAAACTTCACCCCACACAACATCCTCTCCCACATCCACAAACAGCAGCGACTCGGGAGAAACGGTTCCGTCCGCCTCTTGGATTCGCAAACGCCGACGTAGATGGGGAGAAACACGTCCCTACCAGCGTCGCTGTTTCTTCTGTGCTTCGCCAAAACATCCAATGAAGCATTGCAAGAAATGGCTCGCGCAGTTGGAGCGTATCCATCATCCCATACGCACTGCTGTCTACACTAATACTGCATACCCTGAAACAGCAACATCTCCATCATCATTGTTACCCCCAACTTCGCCTTCACCACAGCCCTCACAGCAGCGGCGACGATGGACTGGCCCCATCCTCACTCAGCCATCCACCACATTAAAAGAAGCGATTCAGAAACACACCGATTACATACAGAATCATTCCACTCTGATACCAGACGAAGTCATTGGAAACTCTTCCACAGGTACACCTCAAAGTGATGTACAAATGTGCCTGTCTGTTTAGCGGTGTTTCCACCAGTGCCACTATTGACACCGGCGCTTAAATCACGGTATTCAACAAGCGCTTATATGAGAGCATCCCACCTCATAAAAAGCCTCCCTTTAAGCGTACAAACATTTACCTACAGACGGCTACGGGAGCTGATGTGCCTGTAGCTGGTGTAGTCAATTTAATCATCCAAATAGAGGAGATACAATTCATACAGCGAGTTGTCATCGCCTCTATTCATAACGATGCCCTCCTTGGCTCTGATTTCCTCAGTGCCAGCGAAACCATCATACATTGCAAACAACAGGAACTCAACATACACGGCCGACGAATTCCTTTTGGACCGGCATCGTCATTATATGACATGTGTGCTGTAATATTATCAAGTACAGCCACAGTTGAGCCGGGACAAGAACACATCTTATGGGCCACCACACCACAGTTAGGAAGCAACACACACATCGCCCTGCTGGAACCCGACCCTGATTACATGGTCGCCTCTCAATGCGCAAGTCTCTGCATGATAGAAGACACTACTAATAAGGAATATATACATTTTAGAGTGTTCAATGGTACCGCAGACCCCATCACTCTTGAACCGGGAGTACACTACTTCCATTTAGTGGACATAATCTCATTGGAATCACCTACACTTACCGACACACCACAGCATATGACTGATGATGTACCCGAACACTTACATGATTTATATCTACGTGCCACAGTTGGATTACAGCAATCACAGAAACACGAAATTCGGAAACTACTGTACAAATATTGCGATAGTTTTTCCTCCGGAGACATGGATCTCGGAGAAACTCATCTCGTATGACACTTCATCGACACAGGCAATAATCGCCCCATACATCAACCAGTATGACATCTTCTCATTCATAAAGAAGCGGAAGCACACCAACAAGTGAACAACATGTTGCGGACCGGTATTATTGAACCCTCAGCATCTCCATGGGATAGCACAATAGTATTCGTAGGCCAAAAGAACGGAACCTTGTGATTTTGTATTGACTACCGCCGCCTTAATGATCTTAGCATCAAGGACACTTATCCGTTACCTCGGATAGATCGGGCCTTGAATTCTTTGTCCGGAGCCAAGTGGTTTTGTACCCTTGACTTAGCTAGGGGTAAGTAGCCATGGATAAAGCTGACATGGAAAGGACTGCATTCATTTGTAGGGATGGTCTTTTCCAATTCCGCAAGATGCCCTATGGCTTGTCCAACGCTCCTGGAACTGTTGACGTCTCATTGAGCAGGTATTAACCACCCTGCAATGGGAAATCTGTCTCTGTTACATTGATGACGTAATAGTCTTTGGACCAACGCTTGAGCAAGCCTTAAAGAATTTGGACACCGTGCTTTCAAAATTCCACACAGCCAATTTCAAACTCAAACCTAAGACATGTCATCTCTTTAGACAGAGGGTTGAGTTCCTGGGACACGTCATATCTGGTGATGGAGTGGCTACCCAGCTGTCAAAAACTAAGGCAGGAGCAGAGTGGCCAACATCCTCTTCAGTCTCAGAGACACGGAGTTTTCTTGGCTTATGCCAGTACTATCGCCGTTATATCTGGCATTTCAGTGAGATTGCTTCACCCCTCTACAAGATCACCGAAAAAGATCAACTATTCGAGTGGACGAGTGAGTGTGAAGGCTCCTTCAGGGCGTTGAAGGAACTCTTGACGACCACCCCGATTCTTGCTCATCCTAATCCAAACCGCGATTTCATCTAAGACACTGATGCATCAGCTTACACTATCGGTGCAGTTCTATCTCAGGGCACAGAAGACGGAACGGAGCAGGTATTGGGTTACGGTTCACGTACTCTGAATAAAGCTGAGAGAAAATAGGCAACCACCAAGCTAGAACTATTAGCGGTGGTACATTTCGTCAAGTATTATAAACACTTTCTGTATGGCGCCCTTTTATACTCCGTACAGACCATGCCTCACTATGCTGGCTCAGGAACCTGAAAAATCCGGAGGGTCAAGACTCCCGGCAGGCCTATATCTTCAACGTTGTTCACCGTCCTGGTAAATTGCATGGAAATGCCGATGCCCTCAGTAGAGTTGGCGCGAAGGCTGAACACGAAGAGGCCACCACCGTGACACAGTCAACACAGCCATCTCCGGAGTTCCCCGAAGTGAGGTGCGCAGAGTGGAATCTGGAGAAAATTGCACACCACCAAAGAACAGACGTGCAGACACGAAATATATATGCGTGGATCCAGGAAGGGGTACGTTCTCCCAAGGAATCGGTATCACCACTATCCACCATGGCAAAATATTATTACCAACGGTTCGAAAAATGTCAATTAATAAATAACATTCTGTACATTAATGACCGTCTTGTAGTCCCGCAAAGTTATCGTGAACTTATTTTAGAACAACTACATGATAATGCCGGACATCTGGCTATGGAAAGGAATGTTTCCCGTATCAAATTGAGATTCCACTGTATCGGGATTCGCGATAGTGTCAAGGCATGGGTTTCCAAATGTATCCCATGCTAAAGACACGCAGTTGGCCAACACCATATCGCACCATCTCAGATTCAGATTGTTGGTGCATCGTGGGAATGAGTGGCTATCGATGTGCTCGGACCCTTGAATACGACGGATGACGGAAATGAATACATCCTCATATTACAAGACTACTTTACGAAGTGGGTAGAAGCATTTGCTTTGTCGGACCAAGAGGCATCCACCGTAGTGGAGGTCATGGCAAGCAACGTGTTCTGCCATTTTGCTATGCCTTATGAGTTGCACTTCGATCAAGGAAGTAATTTTGAAAGCCGGCCCATATCAGAGCTCTGCAAATTGTTCTATATCGTCAAAACAAGGACGATTCCATAGCACCCCGATGTGACGGGATGGTAGGGAGATTCAACAGAACTCTCTCTGAGATGCTTATGAAGGAAACACGCCTTGATTGTAGAGATTGGGATCTACGGCTCCCATATGCACTCATGGCTTACCGCACTTCAGTACATTCTAGCACGGATTATACCCCTGCTCAGTTAATGTTAGGCCGTGAATTAGCCTTACCCATGGATCTGGCCATGCCTCGGATACCAGGAGAGAAAAATTCACCATCTCTCTATGTTGAACTCCTGTGTCAGAGGATAGAACAAGCCCACGAGTTAGTGAGAGAAACACTATCCACTGCACACAAGCGACAAAAGACGTGGCATGACCGGAGGGTGCATGGAGATCCTTATGCAGCAGGAAGGATGGTTTGGGTACACGATTCACGACCGTGTGCAAACATGCCAAGTAAACTAAGTTACCAGTGGAAAGGCGCCGATGTGGTAGTAGGTAAGACGTCGGACGTGACCTACCGTATCCATGCGTCGGATGGCCTGACCTCAGTCATCCACTTCGATCGGCTTAAACCATGTGTCAGTGATGACCCAGCACCAGAGCTCGGACAGGGGGTTTCTCGTGACACCGGTGCCCTGACATATATTTCTATGGAAATTAGTGTTTCTATGGTTAGCGCAGAGCACCATGGTGCCAGTACAACCCCACTTCTACCAAGCCAGAATGCGGGTGAACAAGCGACTAACGCTGACGACGATGACGAGATACGTATTCGCCCTCTCCATCCTCAGCATGGGTCTACTCAATCTGGGAAGCCGCATCTGAAGAACTTTCTGTTTGTTTTGTTCAAGGGATTGGATGGAAAAGCTGTTCCTCCGATCTCTTCCCATTCCCACCCACTTCATGCTATGCCCCCCATCATAGAGTTGCCACAAGCGGAGACTGAGGCTTTTCAAAGCCATGCTTCCCGTGGGGTGGAACATATGATGAATAGCATGGAACTAAAGAGGCTAGATGAAGCCTTGGTGTGTCTAGAACTGCAAAACCGTACAACGAGGTGCACGACCACTTCCCAAAACCGCGAAACCACGGCCCCTCTAAGGGATACCCTTTTCCGTAGTCCCACCACCGCCAACACTCCAATTCGCGTCCCTTATATATACACCAAGTTCGGACATCACCGGCCTGGTCCATTTCACACTCCACTCATTGTCTGTTCACCATCAATATTCAGATATGAGAGAGACTGCTGCTACAGAGGAGGTGGCATCCCGCACTGCATCGAACAATATTACCCCCCGTGGTGGGCAGAGGGCAGAGGGCAGAGAAGCAGCCTGTTCAGCAGACTCTCGGCTCGAATTTTCCTGGTGTCTAAAAACTACAACAGGACTCCAACCATCGTCTAACGGGAGATGACCACATCCACCCTGTACAAAGGCCACCCCATCCATTCGGCCTAACATACCCCACCCCCCCCCCCGTGAGCAGTACGGACATCACAATACAGACAGAACGGCATCACATACAGAACACACCTGCCCTCAAGGCTGGATACGTCAATTCGTCATTGCGCGTACATCACATACATACTCGGTTATACTCAGCATAGCAGAGACATTCAACACCGGCAGCAACATCATTTAGCAGCACCTACCCGTATTAATTAATTCCTGATAGAGACATAAAATTCCCGTAGCAGTTCCACCTGCACAAGATGCAGGAGAATACTATCTCCCGCAAACCCCCACCTCCCTCAATAACAACAGACTTGGCATTCACCAGCGTGGAAAACTGGAATGCACCCACTTCACTTTAACATTGGCATCATACAGCAGCCCGGACATCCCGACAGCAACATTATCATCAACAGACAACAGCCAACAAATCTCCCGCACACACCTTCTTATCTAGTTACGGGAGAACTGATCATATGGATATAAGGATTGCACTACAGCCATCTACAGTATGCGTCACGGAAGGAACGTTTGTCCAACGTTCCTCCCCTTCCCTTTCCCCCGACGTCGTATGGAAACAGCCAAAATCTACATACATCATATACACGTAATAGCAGTCGATATTATTAAGAGAGCAAGATTCCCGCATTGTCGTCAGTCACGAGTAGGATTTTGCTACAGAAAAGTTGAATTCGATAATGGATTAATCAAAGTTATGACAGCATCCAACAGTTCATCAGTGCTCTAAAGTAACTATTTCACACCCACGGGCTCGGCCATTACAGAGCGAAATACCCTCAACGTTCGATAAAGTTGACATCACGCCGCCTCCCCCATTCCCGCACCTGGCGGCCATAAAAACGTCACCTTCAGCACAGCGAAAGTATCATCCACAGATACCCAGCCACGCATATCAGATTCAAATCACCAACATGTCAGAAACATAGACACTCAGGTTGACTGTATTCACACTCTCCAAACGATGGCATTGTAAATTGTAACACTGTGTGCACCCACCTCCGAGTTGTACTGTAATTTAACCGTTATTAAATGGTATTAATGTGTCTGGTCTAGGCCGGGATGGAGCTAGTTCTACCCATCGAAGAGAATGCTTGGCAGCCCTCCCACTCGGAAAATGCAGCTATCTTGTCGGGATCAGTAACTTTGATCTACAGCCTGAAAAGATCATTTTAAACCACACATCAAATTACTTACAACTTTACTGTTATATTTTTGTGTTTCCAGGGCCACGTGACTTTTTACTACTATTTCCAGTAAATTGGATCAAATGCTTTAAACCAAAGAGCTGGCCAAATACGCAACTACCACGGCGTGATGGAGGAGTGGCGATGGTGAGTCAGGGTAATTACCGCTGACGTCACCAGGCTCCCACCCACCCAATTACTCCAGCCTAAAATTAAAATAGGCAAGTTTATAAGCATCCAATCTGTAAAACCGCCTCACTCTAATTAAAAGGTGAGGCTCCGCGGGAATAAATAGTACCCAGTTGTTATGTTGATCGGAAAACTTAAATGCGCTAAAATAAGACTAAGTTAGTGAGCCTTTCCTCTTATAATTAAAAGTACTCCCTTTACATGGGAAGATTTAATCCAGTGACGATCAGAATGGAAAAAGGAGAAACTTTCCATATAGGGCTGACCGAATCACCTGTCGAAACTTCCAGGTGTAGTCATCCGTCACCAAATAGTATAAAAGGAGGAAGCACGCTCTGAAACTTCGCCTTCCCATCAAAACTCGACACCAGGGCAGAACAAATAGCATTTGGCTTCTTTCGTGTCGAAAACTAAATTCTGCTGTTCTTATTATTAGTTCATTATTACAATACTTGGTGTGGAAAGTTAAAAATGAAGAGATAGGGCTTTAGGTTTTAAATAAGGTTCCCGCAGCCAACTAGCATGCGGGAATGAGATGTCACTCTTCGAAGATTTAGCGTTGTCGGATTCGTCTGAAGAAGAATTGGTACCAGTTTTAAAAAAGATACCCCGTGCAGCTCGTTATTAGCTAACAGAGAACCCTGTACCAGAACGTTTACGAAAAAGTCTGACCGCACACTTCATGTTAACAAGGATCATCTCCTCCAGACAGCCTTCTGCGTGACGTGTCAGTATCTTTATACCGCTACCCGCTACGGAGTGACCCATGTGCTCCGTCATCATCACCATGTGTTAGAAGTGACATTAGTTCCAAGGGAAGAAAACGAGGATCGTGCCGTTTTAGCCACACGTTTTGAATCTCGGTTTCCAGTTAAAATTCTCCTGACTGAGAAGATGGCCCACACAAAGAATACTGCCCGTAGACATCCCATTAGTCATCATCCACCCGCGGCTACCTTGGGCAACATACCAGCAGCAAGACGTGAAATCCTACCCGCAGCCACGTCGGGGAGAACTATGCCACTTCCAGTCACCACATCTACACTGGTCCTGAAGCGGAGCAAGAAGCATACATCCTCCGCAGAATCCAGTCTGGCAGCACCCGCATCGGTAACCATCCACAAAACTAGCCAGTCAGCCGATATCGGTAATTATCACAACACCTACGGAAATCGAGATTCCAAGTTACCAGCAGTCACCATCTCCTCCTGACCTGACCATAGATGAGGGACCAGGACCATCGCAGCCTGCGTCCATTAGCATTACCCCAACCCGTGTCGTCCAGTATCCGCATCCCAGTCTTTCTGATCCAGCCATCAGGAAGGGAACTACGCTGGAACGACCATATGTGGGAAAAAGACGTATCGCTCACACGCAGGACATACAGCCCGTGCCCAATATTACTGCAAATCGTCTCTTGAAGTATGGCAACACTCGGAAGATGTCATCACCTATCATATCCACTCCCTCGTCATTGCCTCAGCCTACGATTCAACTTACCGCCATCGCCACGACAACCACCTCTGCCATCACGGCCATCACGAAGAGCGCAGCATCGACCGCCTCGACACCCACTAGCACCACCACTGCCTTACGGACAAACATTCTAGCACCCGCAGTAACTGTGAGAGATATTATAGAAGCTCATATTCCCGCCATCATCACTTCAGACATTTCCGAAAGTGCCAGTGATAATGAACGCATCTTAGCATTAATAGTTCGTCCACCGTAACCAACCACCATCTGTCCCGGGACCCAGACTCAGTGGGGAAATTTTGCAGCAGAGGTGTGATCACTTATGATACAGCAGAACATCAGTGGTGCGATTCATGGAAACTTACTGATTATTAATTTATTTTTGAAATACGTTTCTTTTTATTATATAAAAATATAATATTATATAGATCAATTGAATCCCGTACCTAGGATGACTACGGTTATCCGACACAGCTGAGAACTTAAGTTGCCCAGCTGTGTCCCACACGAAATCAGCACTGCGGACTCCGCTGTTGAAGGAAGGTCGTGTGCGACGTAAAGAATACAACACCCTGCAGTGCAATAATGTCATTATCCCGTCATGCACATGCATATTATTATTATGTTCTATTTTTCGTATTATTTTTCTTCCTGTCTTAGATGTCAGGACAACTATGGGGTCAGCGAGAGCTGCCCGTTGCGGATCCGCTATAACGGGCCGCAAATATATTTGTAATCAAGATACGTGTTGCGTACCCCTTTATTTACCTGGGGTGCGCAATTAATTCGGCTGTAATATTTTAGATACACAGTAAGGGTATGTTAAGTGAAAATTATATATTTGATATACATATATTTTATAATGGGGTACGTTGGAGCGTGGGTGTTCTCTGCAGAGATAATAATTATCCGCACCCAACGAGAATACCCATGCTAGCTAGTGTTTAGGAATCATTAGCTAAATAAAAGTTGAAAGCACGCACCAAAATATTAAAGCCAAAAAAACGAAAATAAGAAAAGACCTGGAAAAATAATTCCATGTCAAAAATTAAAAACTAAAAGTATGCCACTCCTCTTCTCTTTGGCACTTCTATGTGCTCTGTCACTTAAATACGCATATATTGCATCAGTACTCCTGTCCGGCCACGCACCTACCCGGGAAGTCTATAATTCCTGCCTAGCGTACGTCCCCGTGCGTCGATCCGCAATGCGCGATCATTTGCCATGGATGTCAAACTAGGAGGGTTTGGTATAGTTCGGATCGACCGGACTGGTACCGGCTGTACCAGCCAAGCTGGGTAAGCGCCGCCCATCATGGATTCGTTCCCTGAACACGCCCCACCCTGGGTAGAGCCGTAATCGAATAAGTGCCTAGGGGGAAAGAGCGCGTTATAAAAACGACTAAGTTCGGTAAAGCGCATAGTGTGCATGCGCAAACCTAAGTTCTATTTTTGATAGAGCATGTAGTTTACGACCAAGATAGGATGATGCTTTTAGTGTACAGAGACGGTACAATATAATCCTTTTTAGTAACGTGTTCCCGCGGAATCTGGCAGGAATCAAGACCAGAATTCGACGGGCTTTCCAAATCTGCAAACCATTTCAAAATCTGTTAAGAAATGGCTGAGTTATCCACGGAAAACCCCATTTGATTATCTTCAAAATATTGCCATGACGTCATAACCACGTGTACGCAGAACTTCTAGAATGTTCTACAACATTCGACTGCGTTATTATTAGCTACGCGCTGATTGGCTGTTGTTCGACCGATGATTGGATGGAGCCTGCGCCTGTGACGTCACGAATAGTATAAAAGGAGACGAGATCCAGAGCTCGAGAGCATCCTCGGCCAGGGTCCGAATTGTTTGGGCCTGTGTCAGCTATGATCAGCATGGCAGGCATTAAGCAGATCGGTTTCTCTCCCATAGCCATCAGTAATCCAACCCACTGCACTAAAGCAATTGTGTAACTCCCGTTGCTTGCGGGAGCATTTTTGGAACTTTTTAGATATTGTTCACGAATATATCAAGAACTAATTCGGAACACGAACTTGTGGTGAGGCCGTTCCAAGCCTGAAAATATGATTCTACAGATGTAGAGCCAGCGATGTTCTTTGGTGGATGACTCGCCGGATCTGTCGGCCACGCCACAAAGTGGTTATTTAACAGTCCCCGCACTGCTGTCGTGCAGGTTTATCTAAACATTTCGACCGCAGCAAGTTTAATCTTGCTTGGTACGTCTTCAGAGCTGGTTGACGTACCCCGCACCATTTAGATTAGTTATGTATCTTCATCTGCATTTAACAACCCCACTTCTGATCGGGTTGTTGTCAACTTCCATCCATACCATCGGTGTATGGGAACTTTCATCACAGCAGTAATGTTATTGTATCTCTTGCTGACTGCTCGTTAGACATTCTATATTGTGATTACAGTCTAGAGTTCGATCCGCTCCCGTCATAAGCTGCTTGCGGGAATCCTGTTTGCGGAAACCAGCCGGCAGGAACTTTCCAGCTTCCATGGAATGCATCAACTCACGTCAACCTAAAAGTGATGTATCAATTACAGTAACACAATAGCCCAGACATAGGAATGGCTACCGATTATTCAAGTAACTATACTTGACATTTTAATTATCCTGTCTTAGGACCGCTAGTTATAAGTTCTGTATCTGTTTATAGTTATTATTATTTTCTGTAAGGTGTTTTTGCTAACCGCACCGTAGTAGGTTCGTTAACCTGTACTATATATATATTATTCTGATCATTTCACACTGTATTGATTGATCTGGCTAGTTTATATATGGCCACTGAACATCAGTCCATATGTTTTGTTTATTTGTAGAAAATATAGGACTGCAGTGTACGTAGGCAACACTATACAGCAACATTTATATTTGCAGCACTTTCTCCCGCCACCAACAATTTTTCACTGAGGTCGCTGTCCGTGCTATAACTCTGTTTAGCCCGGCATGCTACGGACTAAAAAACCTTTTCTATTCAGCTCGACAGGATAGGTTGGAATGATTAGAGACAATTTCTTCATTAGGAAACACATGGTGCATGCCTCTTTTCCGGTAGTTGTGATAATTTAGCCCCGCACTCCGGCAAGGATGTGTAAGATTGGCCAAAATACCTAAAGGGCCCCATATTTCTAAGTTATTGTCTCTCTTCAGGTTCCACTAAGCCTTATGGCTTCTTAATTGTTTGGATGTCCCTATCCGCACCATGGACTGATCCAACCCTCGGAAACTATTGGGGTTTCCGAGCGGTGGTGGCCAGGGTGTGGTGTCACACACATTCCCCGTGTATCTTCGGATACTCAGTAGTTAGTCACCTTTGCCAAGGTAGGAAAGCACTGCGAAAACATATCTTAATTATTCTTTTCTTTAATCTGGTGAACAATGCTCCCGCACCGCAGTGCATAGTTGGGCAACTTGTGTTTAAACCTAACGACAGGTTAAAAGGTTAGTTCCAAGGACCTGGTGACGGGCGAGATGCGCATCCCCACCGAATTCCGTAACAATGTCTGGGCATGATATTCAGATATGCCACGCCCTCACGGGAAGGACATTTACGGTGGGTATTCGTCTCTCTTACCCCCACTATAACGATAGATCAGTTGCCTAAAAACGCTTTTGTGAAATGTAACCAATGCACTGTGACATTGTATGTGGTTACGGAGCGAGACGTCCGGATTCTTATCCAGTTCTGAGATCTTACTAAGTAACATGTATGCACGCTGTCTTCAGTATTTGATGTCTTAGGGCATCTGTTCTCAAAGACAGCCGTATCTAAACGCTAGGTAGACGCCAGCCATTTGCGGCCTAAAATAAATTCTTGTCCCTAAAAACTAAATATTAAGTTAAGCATAGAAGGAGGCCCGCATAAATAAAAGCGGCAGCTACTAATTCAGCATACAGAGAATTACATAAGACGGTGACGTGGGAATCCTTCGGGAATCGTTCATCCCATCTTCACGTACAAGAGCACGCAACCTTATAGTCATAATCTCACTAGGTATGGTCTTTTCTTCATAGCATTTTGGTTAAATATTAGAGTGGGCCCCTTTCGACCACTACTCTTCTCCCGCTTTAAGCAGTGGCGACATTTTCACGTAATAGAGGCCCGCGTGAGGCACTTGCCTCTCGCAAGGATTCAGTGACGACAGTCCATGCGAGGATAATACCCCTCACCTTAACTAGCACTAGGTGTAGTGCCCGCGTGAGGCACATGATTTTCCGTCATTACAAAGATAATTTTCTTTCCTTTCAGCTTAGAGGTATAATAGCTTATATTAAGTTAATTAGTTAAGTCTCGTGTACGGGAGCCTCCCTTGCAGGGATACCTCTGCGGACCTACGAGTCTGTGTGGTACCTCCGGGAGCCCCACGTTTAAAAGTTCATCAGACTCTCTCTATGTCTTGCATTTTCGTATGCTCATTATTTTTATCTAGCATACTTGACGGTCTGTTCAGGTAAAACTATTGTATAGACTTAGTTTAATTAGGTCACCAATTAAATCGTGTAAGTCCATAGATTACGAAATTGCTATGGACAGCCATACTTGTGACACAAACTCTTGGGATGAGACTGTTGTGTTTAATGTTCACGACGATGGTCGCACAGCCCCACCGGGGCGATTGAGTTCCATCGGCCTTAGGATCCGGTCTTTGTTACCTGTAGGGAAGTATCGTACAGGATCCGTCACCCCGAGACTGGAAGCTAACCAGCGTCGTCATTCGTCATGCACTTGCAGCGCGGCGAGTCGACACCAGACACCGGAACGGCCTGACACTATCCCGTGAGCTACAAATTCAGCACTGAACTATCTTGCCAATCTGTAGTAACACTACCTGAGAATTTGAGAAATTATGTCTCAAACATTTCCTTCCGTATGATTTATCTACATGTACCATCCATTGACAGGGCATCTTTATCGAAATTACGCATTGCAAGTGTTTCTTTCAGCAGCACTTGGAGACCTTCGTTAAAGACTAGACGTGTGTTCTTGCCATCTGTTTGTTCCAGCCAGTCATTGGGATAGTGCAACATAAGCATGTTCTTTAACCAGGTTTTGTTTATTGATTTTCGAAGCCCTAATGATGTAAGCCGATTTTCATACATTTTATGCAAGTCTGCTAATCTGAATTTAAAAACACCGTCTTCCAGACTGGTTTCAATGAATGATACAAGTTCAGCAAATACCCTCGACTCGGTCATTTTCTGCTCAGTAAGCGCTAATGGGACTGATTGGACTCTGTGTATACTTCTGTAGCGATTTCTAAACATATTCATATAATGCTTGTGATATTTTCCATCAATGGTAACCAAATCATCACCTGCAAGTGTGGCTAATAGATCTGTGTCTTGCATTTCCGTTGCCTGTTCTCTAAGCGAGGTGGCCAGTTCTAATGTACTACACATATGAAGTACCCCTTCTGTTTGCTTACAGAAGATACGCCTATCTGCGTGTTGCGTTTTGATTTTCTTTGTACGATATCATCCCCACACTGTTCAATATTTATCTTTTTGTCATGTTTTTCTTGAACTCGCTGCAGTTTTGAACTGGCCAATTTAAGCTGACAATTAAGGTGCCACTTTGCCTTGTTGGCATGGAGGTCATTTGCATTAACGCTTTCATGAAAACATACATAAACAGGCATTAAATGTAAATTTCTGAAACCTTCTACGTTGTTCATAAAGTCCTCATATGATTGTAGACCTTTACCGTCTTGTCTGGATGCGGGACATTTTAATATGTTATCGTCAGTTCAACATATTTTGCAATTTGTCCAGTCCATTTTGTCGGGAAGGTCTAATATATAAGGTTCAAACAGTATATTGTATTTGCTAGCGCAGAATTTAGTCACCAGCAACTAACAGGCGAAAAGTTCCTTCAAGTTATACAACTGTATAAGACATGATAGCAGACGACAATGAGAGAATTGCAATCTAAGTGATAACGCGTTTTCATTTTAAATTGAATAACAGTTTATAAGAGTATGCCCGGGCAGTGCATTGCTATAAAAATCAAATGAATACCGATACTATTGTATGCGTATACATCTCGCAATTGATGCTTTAATTAAATTACGTAAATTTTCGGTTTTAATCTAATTCCATGGCAATCTTAAAAGTGTCTGTAGATCGTTCTTATGTGGAATGACTGCATTAATGTTTTGCTATTTATTTTAATTGCTTGTTTAAAAGTGTTCACTCTATTAGAATTTCACAGCCGTTATGAATTTAAGTGTGTTATGCTGTACACTAATCTGTGGTTTATCTTCAAACTATAGATAGCTATGCATATCAATAAACACATTTTTAAATTTTATATTTTCCCAATGTACATCTGTACCGAGTTGTACTGGTATGTTACAGCATATTGCGACCATTCAATGAACAAATCTGTAACCGCCACACAGTTTGACCTTTGACCTTGACTGTATTGTAACCATGACTTTCAATATTTGGCAACTACCTCTAATTTCTTTTTTATTATACTAAAATACTATACTATGTCAAAATGATACTTTATTACGTCATCTCACAGACATTCCCTGGTAAAAGATAAAAAGATTCTTCATAATTTTATGCTTGACCTTGACCCCCAGCATGGCTTTGCCCTTTAAAAATTGTCATCCCTCTCTAAGAGTGTTTCTTATTATCCTAAAGTACTTCTGTGCCATGATTGGTGCTTTGTTACATAATATCACAGTCATTCCCTGGGAAAATTTGAAAACCCCATAATTTGACCTTTGACCTTGACCTCAGCGTGACTTTCACCTTTAAAATTTGGCAGCCCCCTCTAAAAAGTTCCGTATTACCCTAACATATATCTGTGCCAAATGTGGTGCTTTGTTCCAGCAGGTCATGATATCACTTAAATTTGGACTCCAGTATTATACAAGTTCGGAAATGGGAACCATAATTTTAATTATTTTGCCCCTGGATGGCGGCCGTCTGGGAGCATCCAAAATCCGAGAACTGCTTTCCGGTGCGGTTGAGCTGAAAGCCGTTTGGATCCGCCCTGATGTGCTGTATCTTCCTTCGTTGTCGGTCTCCACGCCGACGATGCCCCTGATTTTTTTTCACCCCTTTTATACTACTGGTGACATCAGCGGCAGATGCATCAGCTAATCAGCGGCCGAGCAGTAGCCAATCAGCGTGCAGCTAGATCAGTGACGTATTTACCACGTTCTACAACATTCTAGATCTTTTTATGCATATACGCGATTACGACGTCAAAAGCAATATTTTGAAGATAATTTAAGGGGTTTTCCGTGGATAACTCAGCCATTTCTAAGCCGATTTTGAAACGGTTATCAGTTCTAGAAAGCTTGGTACCAAGAACAACGAGAACGGAATAAGTAAAGGATTTTACGAGTACCTACTCTGTACACTATTGGCATGCATTAATTCTGATCAAGATCAAATCACCCTTTTTATATTACTGGTGACATCAGAGGCAGATGCCTCAGCTAATCAGTGGCCGAACAGTAGCCAATCAGTGTGCAGCTAGATAAGTGACGTATTTACCACATTCTACAGCATCCTAGATCTTTGTATGCATACATGCGATTACGACGTCAAAAGCAATATTTTGAAGATAATTTAAGGGGTTTTCCGAAGATACCTCCGTCATTTCTGGGTCGATTTTGAAACGATTACCAGTTCTAGAAAGCCTGGTACCAAGAACAACGAGACCGGAATAAGTAAAGGAGTGTACGAGTATCTACTCGGTACACTATTGGCATGCACTCGCTTTGAATCCCGTGACGTGTTGTCAGGGAAACTCTGACACGCGCACATGCGCACCACGCACATTTTCGGACCATTTTACCGCAGGGAACACCTAAGCTCCAATATATATATATATATATATATATATATATATATATATATATATATATATATATATTAATCACGACACCATACCCGTAAAGAGTATCACAGAATTATGCTAATTACAAGTGCATCCCGGTTAAAGAAACGGATGCACAAAGTGTATACTGATTAATATAATAATGCAGCCCATTAGTGCGGATCCGCACGGGTAGTTTCCGCTAACCCACAATCCATCCCGTCGTACCGACGCGGAACTAAAATAATAAGAAAAACATCAAATAATAGTAAGCCTAGTTCATCAGGCAGCCCCGGTTGTTTACAACACAGGAATCCGCAGCGATTATTTTTATGTGAGACACAGCTATGCAAGAACATTACGCAGCTGTGTAGGATGACAGTAGTCAGCCTAGGGACTGGGTGTCAATTGTTAAAACATATATAATAATAAGAAAACGATTTAAAAAATAAACATAATAATGAAAGTTTTGTGTTCCGCACAACTACTGATAAATCCTGCTGCAACCTCGGCAGTAATGTCCACAAACAGCCACTGTGAAGTTTCGCCAGCGTGTCTGGGTACCCCGACGGCGGATGATCCTCTGCTGCTGATATATCACTACGAAATAGTCCCAGGTCCGTAATACTATAGCTGGACGATGCTGCGGACGTTTCCATTGAAGCACTGGTGGTAGCGGAGATGATGACTGGTGATGTGCGAACTGGTGGTGGTGTGGAGACTACGGCCATTACTGTTGTCGCTGAAGGCGTATTGGTGGTCCGTGCTGAGAGTGCCATAACTTGAATGAGTGGCACTGGTCACTGAAATGATGATGCAAATGATGCGGATTTGGATGCAGTTGCTGATGCTGTACTGGCAGATAATTTCTGGATTTTGGTGGACTTCAGTTGACTGGCAGTCATCCTTGGTACTGCACGGATTTCCAATGGATGTACGATGTGTTTCTTTCCAGCGTAAGGATGATCCAGTGTAGTTATTTTCCGAACTGCTGGATCTGTAGGAGTGCTGATGCACGGTTGTGGCTTGATGCTGATTCGTGATGAAGTGGTGGTTAGTGCTGCTTCGGCAAGGCAGATCTCCTCGCCGATGATAAGTATACAAGGAGAAATAGATCTGTCCGAAACATCTGGTAACCTCTGTTCAGATATTCTCACCGGTGTTGAGATAACCACAGAAATTGGACGTGATTACCCTATAGAAAAATACCAGAAAATAATCGAATTTTGTACTTATCTGCTGTCGTTGAGACACCACCCTACAGATTTAATGTGGTTGAATTCACGGTGCATGGAATAAAGGCGGGATCCGGCATATCACTTAAGTGTCTGACGTCATAATCAAATATGGTACATCACATGTTAGATGACGCCACAAAAAATGGCATATAGATTGATCATAAAACTCGCAAACAGTATCACGAAAGTTGTATGTCTTTGATGAATTTACAAGTTAATATATATTCTGTTGGATATTTTGAAACTAAGCTGATTGAGAGCTGTTGCTGCCGTGTTACGGCATCATTGGTCGCTATGTTTGGATTTACCAAAAAATTCAAATCTAAACAGGCCTTAAAACAAGATGTGTTGTTTACTCACATCTCATAAATCATCGCTGTGGACAACGTGAACATGCATCGCTTCTCTTCAGGTATGCCACTCAATTATAAGACGTCATAATAAATATGGTCATACGTAGCTTGACATTACTATCAATGAGAGAATACTCCATAATCAAGCTTGCATGGTTCGTCAAATTGTACGAATTATATGTCTTTGATTGTTTTCCTTTTTAATAGACATTATGTTGAATATTTTGAAAGTAATTTAATTGTTTGCTGTTAACAGTAGCAGGCAAATTAATTGAAAATTATTCACCAGCTTACCTGAGTCGGTACAATGAATTTGGGGTTCTGATAATCCAGGGTTCACATTATATAAATCGATCCTAAAGCGTTCAAAGCGTTGGTGGCGTTTAGCGAGAAATGGGTGGGGCATAGCTAAAATGGATTCCTACATTATGTTCGGTGATGATAAAAGTAGTTGCACCGGGTAGACCCCTATGTGTGTGCGATATTGTTTGAGATAATATTCCGATAGATAACAGCACGTACAAATCAGAATATCGACAAATTGCATCACCCAATGCCGATGGGTGGGATGGCATGTCTCGTGCCACATACACAGCTTCATAATATTGCTAATGAAAATGAGCATCAAACGGTTGACGATGTTGAGATTATTTTGATCGATTCTACTGCTGCTATGAGCAGCCAAAGCACCCACACAAAGTATCTTAAATATATGTAACATGTAGCTTTTTCAGTGTAGCATGATAATTTTGATCGAATCGTAATATATCGCATTATCGAATTATCGCTTACACTAGCTACATCTACTCAACTGTACCGAACAAATGCAATTAACACAGAGAACATTGGAAGCGTATGAACCGCTTGGATGTCATTCACGGTACACAATGGCAAATAAGATACAGTACAGCTCGTACATAAGTGAAAGGTTCCATCACAAAAATGTTAACTAGTTCAATTTTGAAAATGATGTAAAATGTGTTTATGACTATTTTGAACATAATTACATTAGACAAAATTAACGCTTTAGGCAGCGATATTGTCCACTCAAATTATGCTCCAAATATTCAACAGTAGATTGTATTTAGTTTGGAAACATGTTAAATCATCCCTGGGCTCTACTGTATATACGATATAGCAGATGGTGTTAGATGTCTCTATTCTCTGTGAAGTTTCATGGAGGAAAAAAGAGAAGATGAGAGAATGACGACGTCAAGAGCACGGCTTTCATTAGAATATTTAATTCACATCATAATAATGCAGGTTTTCTTTGTTCTGTGTTTTGTTTACGTTGCGGCATGGTATATCAATGCCATGGTAATAGCATCGGCTCACGTGTTGCTAACCAGAATATACTGCGAGTTTGAAAATCATTCAGCGATACAGTTGCCGTGTACGAAAATATATAAGCAGTTGATGGATCCAGTTCATCAATCAATCATATGAGTTCATAATCAACAACGCCACGTGTATGCTGACATAATCAATCACGCCATAAATGACGCGATTTAGTCCGTCTTCAACAATCAAAAGTCCGTTAAGTTATACGAATTGTATGTCTTTACAATTTAATAAAGATTCTGTTGAATATTTTGAAACTAATTTGACTGGGCGCCGGTGCTGTTGCCATAAGCAGTAACAGCACCCAGTCACACTATTTTCAAAATAGTCCACAGTTTACCTGTATGGTGTTCAGGAAATTGAGACACAGGGAGTGCAGCGGTGATCGATCCCAAAGAGGGCAAAGCGTCGGTGGTGCTTGGCTAGAGAATGAGCGTGGCATAGCTAAAACTGGATTCATCTATTATCAACGTGATATACGTGTTGTTATTTCACATTATGTACAGTAGGGAATGATGCTCAGCAAGTGTGGAGAAGTTACGATTCCTCTCCATAGTATATCATTCTCCACATTAAGTTCTCAATGTCGTTATAATTTTGTAATGCAATATGTCTGTAATGCTCTATTTGATCAATTAAAGTGAAATGGCAAGCATAAAAAACGGGACCAGCCTCTCTGAATTTGCGCTACAGCTGGGCTATAGTGATCAGGGCTTGAAACTTTTGGAGAATTGGATCGCATATACCGCGATCCCAAATTGGATCACCCAGACCATTGTGCTTGTTGCATTTGCTATTGGTATTATTGCGAACGCATTGATCTTGATCTACTTTATTAAGTCTGGAAAACACCGTATACCCGTGTTTAGATTGTTTACAAGTTTGGCAATATGTGACTGGATCACGTGTGCTGTGAAGTTTTTCATAGACATGTTTATATTCCCAGAGGTTGTTTTCTCTGTTGGCGCCACGCTGATTTGCAAACTAACTAACTATGTCGCGAAAGCAACTTATAGTGCCAGTGTTATGCACTTAGTCTTTCTTGCAGCTCTGCGCTATTATCAACTGTGCTATCCACTTAGAGCAAAGGCTTTGGTAACGACCTCTCGGGTTACGAAATGTTGCCTCCTATTGTGGATTGTTCCTTTCTCCGTTAATATTGTGAGACCCTTTTACAGAGAAATCTACGAGATTCCAATTAGAAATCGAACTGTAAAATTTTCTGTTTTTGCAGGGAATGAAAGGGTGAAACAGATACTGGAGCCAGTCTTTCAACTGGTAACGTCGCTAGCCGCTATCCTAGTGTTGCATTTGTTAAAAATGTATAAAATGTCTCAAAATCCTGAACTTTCAGAAAGAAGCCAGCATCGAACTGCCAGCTCGCGAGCTACTACACTGATAATAATTGCGTTTGTTCTCTCATTGGTGGTCACGTTTACACATAGTTTCTACCATACAGTTTTGGGATTTCCGCTCAACGAATTTCACACAATCATAGCTATGTTTGAGGGAAGGCTGACAATGGCAAATAGTATAGTTGATCCTTTTCTGTATTTCCTAGGATCTGCAGAAATCAGACAAGATATTCTGAAAACACTCTTTCAATGACATAAGACTAATAATAACAACAATAAAAATAATAATAATAATAATAATAATAATAATAATAAGCCATAAGCCTATGTATAATTTATAGCGCTTCTGTTGCTGTTGCTGCTGCTGCAACTACTACTACTACTACTACTACTACTACTACTACTACTACTACTACTACTACTACTACTACTACTACTACTACTACTACTACTACTACTACTACTACTACTACTACTACTACTACTACTACTACTACTACTACTACTACTACTACTACTACTACTACTACTACTACTACTACTATTACTACCTACTACTACTACTACTACTACTACTACTACTACTACTACTACTACTACCACAACTACTACTACTACTACTACTACTACTACTATTACTACCACTACTACCACTACTACTACTACTACTGCTGCTGCTGCTGCTACTACTACTACTACTACTACTACTACTACTACTACTACTACTACTACTACTCAGAACATGCAACGTGGAATTTGCAGAAATCAGACAAGATATTCTTAAAACACTCTTTCAATGACATAAGACTAATAATAATAATAATAATAATAATAATAATAATAATAATAAGCCTATGTATAATTTATAGCGCTTCTGTTGCTGTTGCTGCTGCTGCTACTACTACTACTACTACTACTACTACTACTACTACTACTACTACTACTACTACTACTACTACTACTACTACTACTACTACTACTACTACTACTACTGCTGCCGCCGCCGCCACCACCACTACTACTACTACTACCACTACTACTACTACTACTTTTTTTTTTCTTTTTTTTTTTGAAAAACCGACGCTGACGCAGTCGGACAAACTTCACGGAGGATCTCCTTTAAAAAGGCTTGCAAACCCTCAGAAAAAAACCTGGTGAACTAGCAATCTTGATTAATATTACACCAAAACAATGATAAATCCTGAGCATTAATACAATCTATAAATACATATGGCTTAAAAAGTATAGATACAAAACAATAGGCTGATAAAGCTCCTATAGCAAAACAAAACTTAACAAAGGCATTACTATTCAACCCAGGTGTAGTAGTAGACCCGTGTGGCGAGTGCAACTATCCAACAAATGAAAAGTGCCTCGTCAATCTATGACAAATAAGTCAATCATTGACGCCAGTGGGCTGATTCTCTAAAGATCAGCGGGCGTAGTAGCATTTGGGTAGTATAATACATATAGTCGGCAGAAAAATTTCAGAAAAATTAATGGCGCTCTTGATTACATTTTCAATTTACTTTATTGTAAGGTTTTGTAAATTACCATTCAATCCATGTGTGGTAGTAGGCCCGTGTGGCGAGTGCAACTATTCAACAAATGAAAAGTGACTCTTCAATCAATGACAAATAAGTCAATCATTGACGCCAGTGGGCTGAGTCTTTAAAGATCAGCGGGCGTAGTAGCATTTGGGTAGCATAACATATATAGTCAGCAGGAAAATTACAGAAAAATAGATGGAAATAGATGGCGCTCTTGTTTCCATTTCTGATTTACTTTGTTGTAAGGTTTTGTAAATTACCCGGGAACAAATAACCCTATAAAACTCTGTGCAAATTCCTAAAATTACCTGGGACAATTTTATAATTCAATGGCAACTTACTTTATCGATTGATTATTAAATTACCCCAGTCTGTTTATTTGTTAACATGAATTATTAAACATAACAATATCAATGTGCAGACTAAAATGAATTACATGACACAGATTAATTAAAAGACACAGATAAATCAGCTGTAGTAATTAAATGATTTAAGCTAGTGCAGGCTCATTTATTTTTACAGCTCCCAACTCTATTGAAACTATGTTTGTTTTGCACCATATGTCCTTGAATACTTTTTCTTTACCATGCTGCTTTAATCTAAAATATTCGCAAGGAATATGATTCAGCAGCAATGAACGAAATATTGCCTTTATTGCTCTATTGTGATTGCCCATAGATGGATTTTTCGTCTGTGCACACCGATGTTTCCAAATGGCCCAAACACCTATGGTTAGAATTGTTATTAAAATAGTCCTTTCAGACTTTATGATATTTACACCGCTTGATCCAAATTCTCTAAATAAGACTACATGCGTGTCTAGAACAATGGGCTTCGCTCCAAATTTTGCCAAGATTTGGCTGATATAGTCCCAAAATTGTGACGATATTGGACATTCCGCAAATAAATGCTCGATTGTTTCCTCGTCTGTTTGACATAAGTAACACCTATCAGAAGTCGTAATATTGCACTTGTATGTCAAGTGTCCCACCCATAGCCGTCGATGTAGTAATCGCCACAATAAATCACGAGCCATATTTGGTATGTATGGAGAATGTAAGATTTTCCATACATTTTTCCAACTGGATGGTTTATAGTTTGAGTCATCCCATCTCCTAATTGCTATGGGAGGTGTTACTTGTTTTCGTCTCATAATATGGTACCATTCCTTGGATCTCCTCTTGTATTTTAACATCTCATCATCAAGAACTAATGCGGGTTGTGGAGTCAAACTATTATTATTTACATTTGGCAGACGAAACCATTCAATTGTTACAGCATGTTTTATTTTATTTAGCAACCGCTGGACATCTATATGCTTCAGATGTGTTTTTCTAGCTACTTCTTGCATTGAAATCCATCTACATGTTTGAGGGTGTATCATATCAGATAAATGTTGAATACCATATTTTGCAAAGGACGGTAGATAAAGTACTGCATTGTTATAACATATATTACTATTGCCCCACAATTGCTGTTCTAGTACTTCCTTCCAGCACGTAGGTGGAGGCATGTATCTGTCAAATATTTCTAACTCCTTAACTTGATCTTTAAACACATCTGGTATAATTTGGCTATTCGGAGGTGGCTTCTTTGAGGTAAAAACATGCTCCGCCAGAAATGGTTCTACAATTCTCTCCATGAGAGCTCGTGAAACACATGCCCACGTCTCATCTGATGTAATAAGATCATCCAAAAATGTTAACCTTAAAGAAACACATTTCACTTTAATATCAATTAATCAAGTCCTCCTTCTAACTTAGCATTATTGAGAACACGATGGGAAACTAAATGATTCTTTTCTTCCCAGATGAATGACAATATCAACTCATTAACCTCCTTTTCTACATGTTTTGGCATGTGTACAACAGATGCTGTATACCATAGCCCAGATAATGCCAAGTTGTTGACAACAAACACTCTACCAAAGATTGAAAGACGACGACGCTTCCAATTTGCTAATATTCTCTTAAGCTTAGATACTCGTTCATTCCAATTTTGTATTGTATTCGGTTTCCTGCCAAAATAGATGCCTAAAATCTTAATGGTATCATTAGACCAATTGATTTCATGCGGCTGGTCATTCCGCTCTTTCCATGGCCCCAAAAATAATCCTTTGGATTTTCCTTTATTGATTTTCAAACCAGATGCATTTTGGAACTTTTCTAGTACGTGGTTTAAAATTGCAAAATCATTGTTTGAACTGGTAAACACAGTTGTGTCATCAGCATATTGTGACAGCTTAAGTGGTCTTTCTATGCCACGAATACATATGCCTTGAAAGTTATTATTTTGCCTCAATGCTATGCCAAGTGATTCCATCACAATAACAAATAATAATGGCGATGGGGAACACCCCTGTCTAACCCCACGTTCTAAGACAATTTCTCTGGATAATTGATTGTTCACTAAATAGCTACTCTTGATATCCGTATATAAAATCTTAACCCATTTAATAAAGTTTGAGCCTAACCCAAACGATTGCAAAGAATTAAAAAGAAAACCCCATTCCACACGGTCAAATGCCATTTCATTGTCCAAGGCAATCACAGCTGAAGGGATGCTATCCTTCTCAACCAATTGTATAAGGTCTCTTATTACCATGGTATTGGTTAGAATTGTCCACCTGGGTACAGCACATGTCTGCTCTGTTCCAATGATTTCTCCTAAAACACTACCTAGTTTCAATGTTAGTGCTCTGGATATTATTTTGTAGTCTACATATAGTAGAGAAATTGGTCTGTAGTTCTGAATTAGACGTCTGTCATTTCCTTTATATATTAGCCTTACATATGCCAAAACGTTTGGTAAAATTCAACTGGAAGGCCATCACACCCCGGTGATTTTTCTAGTTTCATACCTTTAAGGGATTTAGTTAAATCTTCTAGTGTTAAGGGTTGATCACAAAATTCACTGCCTGTGTCTGACACCTTTTTGTCTATATTTGCTAACAAATCCAATTTTGCATCTTCATCAATTCCCTCTGACTTGTACAATGACTCATAGTAATTGCATACAATAGTACTCATTTCATTGTTGGTAAAGACGGTTGAACCATCCGGCATGTTTAATGAGCACATCACCTTATCTATTGCCCGTGCTTTTTCTAATGTGCAAAAATATCGGGTTGGCTTTTCCCCATCTTGTGCATCTGGGCTCTTGCTCTAATTTTTGCACCCTCAAACTCATATTGTTCTATATCTCTTATTTTAACCAGTAATTCACAATAATTATCTACACCATTATTTACTTCAGCATTAATTTTCATCAGTGATCGATGAAGTGTTTTCTTGCGTTTGCGTATTTCCTGTGCTTTTCTAATAGCATACTTTCGGGAAACATACTTTAAATCCAGTTTTGCATCCTCCCACCATTGCAATGTGCTCTTATATGATGCTTTCCTATTAATCCAATGTTGCCAACAACTCTCCATATTATTCTTATAAAATTCTTCTCCCAACAGTGTTGTGTTTAATTTCCAAAACCCGACCCCTTTTGTTACCCAGTCAGCATTCGCAAAGGCTACACAAACCATGTTATGATCGGAGAATGCAACTGGCTTAATATTAACATCTCTCCAGTACCCTGTTAACAAACTATTCACATAAATTCTGTCGATCTTTGAACCAACTTTACCATTTACCGAAAAACATGTAAGATCTTTACCATGAGGTTTTGATATTCTATAGGTGTCAACTAAATTTTCATTATCACATATTTCTTTTAAGAGTCTATGTGATGTATCAGTATAAGTTGAAGTTGCATTCCTGTCATTTTCTTTGTCTATGACACAATTAAAGTCACCACCCATTACTAAGTTTTCAGTGATGTTATCTAGTGCTGTTTTAGACATCTCCTTAAAAAAATGACGACGTAGTTGATGAGATGCAGGTGCATATATACACAGCAACGTGATACAGGTTTGTTGTATATCTAGAGTGACTCTCACCCAGCGACCATTTGCACCTGATACTGAAGAGATTATATTTACATAGGCTGAACAACGAGGGAGTATAACAATTGCTACGCCTGCACTATTATCTTGAGATAACGAATAAAATATTCTGGATCCAGAAATCTTTTCTAAATTATCGTATGATTCTGACTTCTGAATTTTTGTTTCCTGTATCAAAGCAATGTCAATCTGCTCATTTTTCAGAGTCTCTAGTAAGTGACGTTGCTTTATGTCACTATTTAAGCCTCTATAATTGAGTGTGCAAATTAGCATAAAAAGTAATAAAATGATGTGTATAACCGCCATTATTAAGCTAACTAGATTTTGTTTTTTTCGACCCTCTCTTAGACCATTTACCTATTTTACTCACAAACGCTGCATTACTTAGCTCAACTTTTTCCAAATGCTTATATTTAAATATATCTGAATCATGACGCAGATGCCTATATTTAACACCATTTGCCGTCACATATGGAACTAACACCTCTCCTGCCTCTGACCTGTACATGACCATTTCATCAGGTGATTTAGAACTCTGTGTTTGAATGGATATATCAGATTCAGCGACTGACATATTATCGTCTTCTATATCACTTTCCTCTATTTCTGATTCAGAACTCTCTCCATCTTTCTGTCGCTTTGTTCCACTCAATCGAACCGAGACACCAATTACTTTCTCTATATTATTTAAATCATCTAGATTGAGTGTACTCAGTGGATAATCAAAGTTAGTTTCAGTATCTTGCGACCTGAATTTTACTTGTCCTAAATTAAAACTCTCTTCCAGAGGGTATTGATCATCATCTTCAACTTGTGTGGAATTAGCCTCTCTGTCATCAAACTTGGATTGACTTGTTACTGGAGTAAGACTTAGCCCCTCATCTAGAACCTCTATTTCATCGCCTGCAACTACAGCGATTGTATTCTTAGTTTTTTCCCCATGCTTCTCATTAACATGGACTTCAGCGTCAATCTCAGCAACTACTGGTTCGATGACATTTTCCTTAGCAACGTGCTTCCCATTAGTATGGATTTCAGCTACAAGCTCAGCAGCTACCGGTTCTATGACATTCTCTTTAGAGACAACTTGCTCTGCACTTTTATCAGCACCCTTTTTGACATATTTGTTCTGCGGGCATCGCCACTTAAAATGATCAGATGATCCACAAACTAGACATTTGTTTTTGTTAGGGCAATCTGTTGCAAGATGTTCTGTGCTTAATCAGATTCTACACTCTTTGATTTGCCCCCTGTACCATAATGGCAAGATAAATCGACCATCTATGGTGACCTTGCTTGGGAGAGGTTGTTCTACCTTTTCAAACCAAATTCTTCTGATGCCATTTTCTAAGGTTCGATCAAATGGATAGGTCTCGTGTTCTACTTTGTCCACTTTGCCATACTTGATCAATTCAGTGATAACCCGTTCATCTGGGATCTCTAATGGTACCTTCATCTTGACTTATAGACGATCAGAATCTATTTCCTCCACATTACACACCTCACCCTTCACGACAAGGACCTCGTCGAGCAACTTTTCCTTCACACTTTCATTAACTACGGTGACATTCCATACAGATTTGGAAACATTAACGAGACCTTGAAGGACCCGTGGCCCTGCCCCAACTACATCCTTCAACCCATGATACACCTCAATTGCCGAAACACCCCAAGCCTTTGTCGTGATTTTAAGACTCAGGGTACGCTTATATGAGGTTGCCATGGTGTTTTATAAAAAGAGGAACCCTATACTACTACAATATATAATACAAATATATAACACCAAGACGTCGGGGAAAGAGCTAAACACTAAATAAATAGTGTCCCCTTGAAACCCTGACGTCTACCAACAAATATACGAATACAGAGTACTGTCGTATATTTGTTAGTTTGAACCACTTTCTAAGTGGTTCACTAACACCTAACCGATTAAAGTGGTTTCCTAATGCATACTAACATATTACAGTCCTATATTTGTTAGTCTGTTCGAGTTGACCGGGGACAGCCAACTGACTATAAGAATTTATATAGTTAAAGAACTAGGCTTGTGCTTACAAATGACAAAGGAATTAAATCCACTCACTCAAGCGATCTTGCCAAATATAATGCGCTAGCCTACGAACTAGAGAAATAGCAGACTGGCGCAGCGAGAAATGTATTGCATTGACCACAGTAAGAGGAGCCCTACTAAATGGCGGAAACCGCCAGCTAAGAGGAATGCCTTTAGAAAATGGAGACACAAAATGCGCTCCAACCAAGACAAGAATTTACAAATTAAACATAATGTTTGAAAGGAAACACTAATACGAAATATATGTATAAAATTTATCTACAAAATCGCGCTAGAAACTAGCAAATTCGGGCAGCAATTGCAGAGCTACATAAACGCGTGCGTTCACTTCGACTACTACTACTACTACTACTACTACTACCACTACTACTACGACTACTACTACTACTACTACTACTACTACTACTACTACTACTACTACTACTACTACTACAACAACTACCATTACCACTACTATTACTACCACTATTACTACTACTACTACTACTACTACTACTACTACTACTACTACTACTACTACTACTACTACTACTCAGAACATGCAACGTGGAATTTATATTTTTATTATAAATAAAATTGTATTGCCTATATTAATCTAAGACTATATTCTAGAATTGGTAACACACTCGTGTATAAAGTTCCGCCTATGAGAGGGCCCTTTGCGATATATAGAATTCACTTCCATGGTTAATTTATTAGATTTGGGTTGAAGCGTATCACTCAATTAATATAGATAGATAGATAGATATAGATAGATATTTATTTGCCACAATAAGCCAAAGGCCCTTGAGTGTAACAACTCAAATATATATACAATAATTAATACAGAAGTTTAGTAATAATTTATGATTTAAAGTACATTGATAATTTACCTTTAGGATGCCATCAGCCCACATATGAATAGTACTCGCCCCTAAAGACTCCCAACCCCTCCCCTGACCAACCGGCGAAAATGCTCAATTCAATGTTGAATATTTTGAAACTAGTTTGACTGTTTACTTTCTCCTAGTACCATTTTCTGGCGTACGAATTGTATTGTAAATAAATGCTGCCGCTTAATGACTGTTGAATATTTGAGTCTGAATTGAAACTAATTTGACTGTGGAAATTGATCGATTTACATTCTCCTAGGGATATTTTCAAATGGACGAATTGTATGTCATTGATAAATTTGCAGTTTAATGACAGTTGAATATTCTGATGCTAATTTGACTTGTGATAATTTTCAACCTTATTTTGTCCTTGTGGCATTTTCAAGTGTACGACTGTACATCATTAATAACTTCGCAATTAAAAAAAAAAAAGCAGTTGAATACTTTTAATGCTAATTTGACTGGAAAATCCATAATTTACTTTCTTCTTATGCTATTCTCTTGTACGAATTGTATGTCATTTTTGAATCCGAAATTTAATGAATGTTGAATATATTGAAAATAATTTGCCTGGAGAAAATGCTCAATTTGTATTCTTCTTGTGTATAATGAATGCTTGATATATATATGCTGCTAATTTCTTTACGATAGTCGGATTTTCATATTGAAATAACTCGATCAATATATATAATTGCAGTGCATCTCCAACATCAGGTCCTATAGAACCCGAGAACCAAACACACGTATGTGGACCGTGTATTCATAATTTAGCATTATAATGAAGCTGAGATAAAATGCGTACATTTGATTCCATGCATTTACGTTTGCTTTGAAATTCACTTTCTAAAGTTACCCGGATCAAACATTAATTAATAAATGCATTGGAATATGAATCAGTCGCTTATCTATCTGCCGAAAACAACATGGCTTCACGCGATCACCTACATGTGGGAACATGTTACCATCATTCAGAACCAAAGGCCCCAGTTTCTTATTCCTGATTTGTTTAGATGATGTTACTGTCTCATGTTCTGTGCATTTCTAAAGGTCTATGATTTCTTACTTTTCATATGTTTATGTAATTCAGAATTTTCGTTTGTGATAATAGTACATTAAACAGCGTATTCAATGTCTTCAAATAATACAATGTTGGGCGACTGTTACTGTCAAATATGAATGAACAACATTGCCAGATACTTAAAAGGCCCATGGTTAAACACATTAGGGTGATCACATTACCATTCGTCAACATGCCAACGTTTGCCAATTGATGAATCCTCTTTTAGATATGCTCCATCAAACTGTTACTAAGCTCCGCCCATGCTTTACTTGTGTTGGGATCGATCGAACACTGATCTCACTGAATAAAAGTGTCCAGACAACTATGCAGGTAACCTGCTGAATATATTGTAACTACTTTGCTTGGTTGCGATTGCTGCCTATGGTCTATTTCAAAATATTCAACAGGATGTGTATTAAATAGTAAAGACAAAGAATTCGTACACATGACCGACTTATAAGTTCTTGATGGAGTTAGGCTCGTCATTCATTAAGTAGTTGATTGTGACGTCAGTCTCCTTGTGACGTAATTGATTATGACGTAATATACTTGACCGACAGATTGGATTCATTAATTCACGAAACTTAGCTGTGCGAGCGGTTAAGCCGCTTCTAGGATGGAATAATCTCTTCTGGGCATACACCCAAACAATCTCAGGATAAGCTTTAAATAACTTAATATTTTCTTAGAATTTACGCAGAATACGGGTTTGTTCTCATCCTCGGCACGTTTGCTTTAGCCATAAGAAAGCTACTACTACTACTACTACTACTACTACTACTACTACTACTACTACTACTACTACTACTACTACTACTACTACTACTACTACTATGACGACGACGACGACGACGACGAGACAACGACGGCGACGGCTTCTAATAAAATAGTAATAATAATAATAATAATAATAATAATAATGATACAGTTATTATCAAAAAGCTGTGCGATTTGTGCCAAATTGATGAATGCTATCTGTGACACTCGATGAGGGGACTTGACAATAACAGACACTCTGATGTTTATCTTACCTTGACAGCTCGACTCGTCTGATCAAGTTAAGTTCATTGCTGTCAAAAGCCAGACTGGTAACATTGGCTCCATATGGTTGGCTTCGCAGCCAGTACATTATGGGTACATAAAGATCGTGAATGGACTGTTGAATATTTCAGATCAATGTCAATTCAGATCTACCAAAAGAAAATCTTGAATGTTGACCTTAAACCGATGACCTACCTTCCGATCACGATCGAATACAAACACGTACGTTCAGTTAGTGTGGAGGAATTACGACCCACCACACACGTGCAGAGTCACATCGAGAGCAAAATACAGTTTTGTATTAATGGTAGTAGTATGATACCGATCTGGACGTCTAAACAATAGAATACCCGTGGCCTATTTTGAACAATGTAGCCCACGCCAATTCTATTGTTTAACTGCCCATATCGGTACTTTATTTTCGTTTCCATTGCTCTCTAGACCAAGAACCATTAATTGTGTGTCTTACTTGTGTGGCCACCAATATTGTCTATTGTTCTCGAACTATAGATCCACAAGGTTAATGTGTCATTTGGCAATAGGTGCGTATAGCCCCTGTAACCATTGTTATCGAGGAATAGGACAACAAGGGCAATGGTTTGTGGGACAATAGAGGAAGTAAGCCCCAGTGACCATAGTTCTTGAACAATAGAAGCACTAGATTAATGGCTCGTGGAACAATAGAGGTGTTAAGCTCTTGGCAGGCTGACTCATCATCTTAGAGGCGCCTCTATAATTGTTCGCTGTGTCACTCTTACTGCTTGTCAAACATTAAGTAGGAAACTCCGAACTTTAAGTCTCATTGGCTAATTATGGGTGGTTGTTTTCATTGAGCTAACTCTTAGCCTGACAATACATAATGTATTCATTGTATGGTCTTTTAATGCTGGTTTACCCCATCAGGGCATGATGATGATGAGCCAACCACTTTGCACCATGTAGTGTGGCTGCTGCCGTATCACCCTATTCATATCCCTGCGTGCATCACATATGCATCATAAATGGAGTGAATATAATGCAATAGGCGATACTAAAGACAACTATTTTTAGTGACGCTATTATCCAGTGGTAGTCGACATCAATGTCCGTACGAGATTAAACGTATACTAATGTACACGCTCGCCACGTCCACAATTTACACACGTCTATCTGTAGGTATTCTAAGGAATGGATCAATAGACTCTCCGTTCCGCCATGCATTTGGTAGTATACTGCGACCCAGTTTTGCCGTGGTTTAGTACTAGCATGGGTATTGATTACCAGACCAAAATATCGATGGTTTATATGCGAGGGTACATGATCTATAGGATATACGTGGATAATGAGGTCTACATTCCATAGGAGTACATCTCGGGCCCGCGTGGCCCATCCATAAGGAAGACTCCCATAGGAAAGTTCGGATGCGGGAGTTATAAGATTTAATGTAGTTTATTACCCTCGGATGGCCGTCCGAGGGTGTACAAAAACAGTGGAAGCCGAGGACTCCTTACCACTGTGGATGAGCTGAAATCTGAATGGTACCGGATGAAGTAGTGATCACCATAGGTTTGCAATTGCACACGTCTATTCTGATGGGCCAGCCGTCCTGCGTGGGCTAGCTTCCACGTCGGTGAAGCTCCTTTTCTTGATTTTTCACCCCTTTTACACTTCTCAAGACGTCAGAGCTAGATGCCCGCTCGAGCACTGGACAATCAGTGTGCTGCAGAGGTGGAGATGTAGTTATCACGTGTACAGAGCACTCTCTATTATGTTTAATATATGAGACGATCTGCCCCTATGACATTTCAAGACATGCCTGCATGTCTTGTTATGTCATGGAGACAGGTGATTTCATTACCTATTATACCACGGTTTTACCAGTTTCTGTCAACATTAGTATGTCATTACCTGTTTTCCAGATAGCGGCTGTTACCTACAACACTTATCCATCATGTCCCCTGATATTTAGGGTTTATTTACCGTTTAGATAGGTTAATTCTTTATTAGATTTTCCTAGCGTTGCACACATTGTGGGCGCATCCATTTTGAATAATTAGCGCACAGTATTCTGGGAAGGATAACGGTGCATCGTATCACGTGTCAGAATTCTGGCATGCTTCAGCTCACGCTGAAGCGCATCATAATGTGACTCGAGATGGAATGTGTGACGTAACAATAAGGAAATGTTACTATAAATAGTCCCCTTTGCTTTAAATCGGGGTGGGCGTTTCGGACAACCAACCAAACCAGATCAAGCTTTACGCTAGATAGTTTACTGTTAGCATAAATTGTGGTGGAGGTGTAGAAGTCCCGTGTTGCAATTATTATGGCGCAGGAGATGATAGTAGCGGAAACGGTATGATTGCTTACGAACTAAACTGTGGTCTGGGCATATTTTTACATAGGAGAGCCTGCAGTTTGTTTGATATTTACGGTATCATCTACTCGTCATAATCATATCGTTCCCACCATAATTCCACCACAGTTCTATGCCCACCACAGACCCACCACAAACATACAGACCTGTCATTGAACAGAGGTGTCCCGATTGATTGGCATTGTCGAGCGTGCGTAACCGACGTGATATTGGCGAGTTACCGAGAATGGGTATTACGTTGGTTGACCACTAGCCTTTGTTAATCAGTCGGTCCACCATAGTTCCACCATAGTTGGTCCACCATAGTTCCACCATAGTTGGTCCACCATAGTTCCACCATAGTTCCACCATAGTTGGTCCACCATAGTTCCACCATAGTTGGTCCACCATAGTTCCACCATAGCTGTCTACCATCGTTGGTGATAGATATGAATAGCATTTTATTAGAATATAACTGCTATTGGTAGACGAGCAGCAGTGCGGCGTAGTACTGTTTACTATTTGCGCCACATTTGTTTACGTCTGTCTACGTTGGTGTAGCGTAAGGGGTTACGTCCCTTTACGGTATAGACCGTCAAGAGTTGTCTCACTTGCACTTTGGCAAGCGAGTTGGACCTATTGCCGAGGTAGGGCGAGCTATATGGTATACAATTCGTTAATGTACCGTGATATCTGAGCATCTGTCAGATGCTGTTTTACTAGCCTGTTTATAGTTGTAAATAAAGTTACCTGTTTGTTGTTTATTTAAAACCATCTCTTGTGTTTTTATCTGGCTTATGTCAGCCGAAGGATTTGAGCAGTGAGCACAGCACATGAACCCAAACTTGGTTGTTAACTGGACACTCCTGGGTGATAGAAGGGATATTGGACGGAGAGCTTCTCGGGAAGCTGCTACTGTTGTCACACTACCATTATTAGTATCTTGGTGACACTGTGAGCCATCATTGGCCTGTCTTATTGAGGTTGTCCCCTCTGTTGTTGTTGTCGTTATATCCCTAGTTCTCACCACGAGGGGTGGCCCGTGACATTTTGGTGGCAGTAGTACGGATAAAGGTCTGCTACGTGTTTGATGGAATAGGTAGTGTTACGTAGTCGATCGTATTGTGCTGTGAACTCACTCTCATTTGCCTTGCTGCATTGTCAGATAATAATATAAGTTGGTTTTGTTGAATGGAGTCGGAGGATATGGATGTCATATCGTTTCGCCCGCACGACGTGTCATTGCATGATGACAATGACACAGAACCTTATAGTCCTATGGGTGCTCAGAATAAGAGCACAGGTGACCCTTGTAACAAATCAAAGTTATTGAATACACCTACCAGTAGTAGTAGGATGGCCGATGAAATGCACGTACAGAACAGTCATGAACTGAACAACTCGAATGTCATAATAACAAGTGTCAATGACACTCAATCTAATGGTACTAGTATTGCAATGCTAGACAGGTTGAGTGAGCAAATGAATGAACAAATGAGAAGCATGTTTGGTGTGTTTAGGAGTGAGATTGTGAAACTGAATGAGAACACGGAATCAAAGTTGAAACAAATGCAACGTCAGATGTCAAATGTATCTGGACATGTTAGGCCAGATTTGACATATCACCATGACCCGCATATGACTAATAACATTCAGAGGAACATTGGAATGAGGAGGGGGTCGAGCAATGATCCAATTAATTCCAATCGAAGTTGGAGTGATCCAGGACCTATGGTTGGTGAGCAGCATGAGCGATATTATCCATGTAATGAGAATCCAATTAGTGAAAGATATGCATTGTATGGTGATGGAGGTGAGTGCAATGTTGTGCCTGGATACCCTGGCTATAACGAGACACACAATGATGACCACTATTTTCCGAGAGAAAGTCATAGCCAGTACCAGACAAACTATACACACTCATCTGCTCGTAATGGTCCAAGCCAGAGAAACACACATGTAGTACGTCCACCTCCATATGATGGAAATGATGAATGGGAAGATTATTTCAATCAGTTTGAAATAATAGCTGAAATCCATGAATGGTCACCGGTCACCAGAGGGTTAATTTTAGCAGGGAGTCTCTCTGGAACTGCCAGAGCGATTCTGGGTGAACTTGATACATACCAACGTAGGGATTTTCAATGTTTGGTTAGGGCACTGGGAAATCGGTTTGGGTCAGCTAATAAGGCTGAAATATTCCGAGCCCAGTTGCAGACACGTATGCGTGGTAGGAATGAAGCATTGCCTGAATTATCACAATCCATTAAGAAAATGACTAGAAGAGCATATCCAGGTGCGGATTCTGGATTAATAAATATCCTGGCGCGTGATTATTTTATTGATGCATTACCAGATGCGGACATACGTCTACGATTAAGAGAGGCCCAAACTAACAATATTGGTGATGCAGAAAGCATAGCAGTCCGATTGGAAGCACATAGATTAGCTGATAGACACAGAGGGCGCCCTGTCCGAAATTTTGAGAATGTCCATGTTGACATACGTAATGATTATGGTAATCCAGATCATGGTCATTCAGTTCGTCTGTCTGATTCCAGTAGTACAGGTATTAGGAATGACGATCCAATAGTAAAATTATGTCAATAGATTCGTGCCGGTCAGGCTGATCTGACACAACAACTGATAAACAATCAAAAGGCTCAACAGAAACAAATAGCTGGATTAATTGGTGATTCTGAAGTATCAGGTCACAGTACTGCTCCAAGATGGTAAAATTCGAGTGCATCCTATCAGTCTTCTGATGAAGGTCAGAATAGTATGAGCAGTGGTAGACCTCATGTTGGTTATCGAAATTCGCAGGGGAGGCCGACTGGTAACCATGGCCGATATTCTAGCGGTTATAATGGTGAATCTCGCAATAAAGATACGCCACGTAGTGGATGCTGGCATTGTGGGGAGACTAACCAGTATCGTAATAAATGCCCTTTACTCACCAAGACAGTGTTCAAGGGAAACGAACCAATGTCGAACTAGAGAGCCATAGTTCGGCAATGGTTGATACCAGGCTCCAGGATGATCGAAAGTTCATAAGGCTAGGTAGTTCCGCTGCTAGCAAAGAAGGGTTATTTGTAGCTGCATAAGTCCAGAATAGACCAATTAAGTTGTTTGTGGACACTGGAGCTACAGTAACCATTATTCGTACAGACATTTTGAAACAATTGTTACCAACCTGTAGTTCAAATAAGGATGATACCAAATCATTCTTGGTAACTGCTACAGGAACTGTGTCACCTTTACACAGTTGGGGTATTGCGCAATTGAAATTGGGTCACTGAACATTCAAGCAGGAGATTTGGAAAGCTGATATCGAAAATGAGGGAATTCTTGGGATGGATTTCCTAATTAACAATGATTGTAATGTATTACTTGGTCAGCGACAATTAATGATTGGCAATGACTCTGTTCCATGCTATCAGCATGAGACAGAAATGCGACCCACATGTAGAATTGCTGTTCAAGAGACGGTGGTTGTTCCAGCTCATAGTGAGCTTATGTTGAGAGGTAAACCTGTAAAAACTGATGTAATTGTTGGAATGAAATGCGGAATTCTAACTCCACTAGATAAATTTAGTGAGCGAAACCAGCTATGTATGGCTAAGTGTGTAGTGAATCTGCGCATGATAGTATTCCAATCAGGGTTATGAACCCTGGAGAGAAACCACTCACATTATATAAGCATACCATAGTTGGTCAATGTGAACCAATCGATGAGATATGGCCCCTGAAAAATGACCATATAGTCAGAGTTGTTACATGTCGAAATGATTTGAGTGAAACTGGTGAAGCTTCCACCAAAATTAATGACGCTAGTCATGATGAGTGGGTTAGACTGATCCTTGCAGGGATTAGTGATGATCTCAGTGAAGCTGACCGTATAAAAGTCAAGAAACTGATCATTGAGTATGCTGATATATTTGTGAAGCCGGGAGAGAATCCAGGAAGATCCCATTTAGTAGAGCACCGAGCACACTACCTTTTACACTGCGCCATTGGACATTTAGTTGAAGCGCAGAAGAAGCAATGGCGTTGTGGGACGTTCCCTTTCTTTGTCCGATGTTTCTTTTTGCAGATCCATGCAGTTGAATGGGTACTTTCCTCGGAATCACCACTGATGGTGTAAAGTTGGTGATGTGGCCATAAGAGGCTGTGGGTTGCAAACCACCAACGGACACCGGGTGTTAAGTGGCTTGGCGGTGGGACGTGGTGCTTGCAAAAAAAACCTTGTTTCAGCAGAGGTGCTACAACCTACCACTGCCGTCTTACATAGGAAAGAAGGTTGTGTAGATGCAGAAAATGCTGGGTCACATTTCCCGCAGGGTGGAGATGGCAGTGCTGCGGATGCAGTGTGCATCGTAGGCACCAACAAAGGAGAAGCCGGGTGTGGGTGAATGTATGATGTTGTAGGAATATGTTGACGAATATGCATGGCTGCCAGACGTAATTGAGCTGGGTTGTAGGGACGGGCACCGAAGTGACTATGTAACCCGTGCTCGTGCTAGTTTGTAGGAGTCTCTGTCTGCAGGGTTCGTCTGTCAGCGGTTGGGGTTGTAGATGGAGGACGGTTTGGGCATCGTTCCCTCCAATGGCCCGGTTGACCACATCCAAAGGACGTGTTCGGTTGCGGGACTGAAGCTGTGGTTGATCGCGGTCTAGTGGTGGATTGTGTTGCTACTGTAGTGCTGAGTGTCGTCACAAGGTTGCTGAGTGCTGAGTTCTATTTACTTATCTCTTCTAACCTTTCATGCATGTTTTGTCTATTGTTATTGTTGTGCTGGTTCCCGCGTCCTTGGGCGTGGTTGTGGCCCCCACGATGGGATTGACCACGCCCTCTCCCTCTAGACGCATGATATTGAACGGATTTTTTTGATTGTGTGTGTTGATCGTTGCTGGTGGAGCTTGCGGGTGTAGTAGTTGATTCGGTTGTAGTTGCGACATTAACATCATTCATTTCATTGATTAGATGCAGTTGGCGGCGTTTATTTTTCTCCCACTCCAAGAAGTTCTCAATCCAAATCACGGTATCTGTTAGTTGGTGGAGGCTGCCAGGCTCCATGAGAAACAGTTTTTCTTTGAGGGCGGGCTGTCCGCTCAACGCATCCATGAAAGTGTCGAGATGTGGATGTGTTACACCCTCGATTTCTGTGCTGTGGTATGCGTGAGTAACAAGACGGCAGATGCCACTCGCTAATTCTGGCAATGTTTCCTCTGAGCGTCGACGTAGATTCTTCAGTTGAAGCCGGCTAGTTTCTCCAAGGGCGGTGTAACCGAATCTTTCAGAAAACGCGTTCTCTAGTTCGGTGTAAGATGGTGTGTAGTCTGTGCCTAAGTCTGCCAGAACTTGTAAAGCTTTTCCAGACAACTTTGCGGATAAATACTCCCCCATCTGCTGATTACCCCCATTGGTGTGTCCTACTTATTATTTCGAATTCTACTTTATAATTAGCCCAATCAGTCTCCCCGCTAAATTTAGGTGGGGAGAATGATCCGGCCATGACATCTTGGAGAAGTAATTGGAGCAAAACCTGGTGGTGGTGTTTGCAAAACTGATGAGAATGTGGATGTGGGTCGGCGTGTAGGTGGTGGTGGTGTTGCTTATCGAAGTCCATGATGATGTTGACGTGCTCGTGACGTTCCTGATGCTGTGACACGTATTCCTCGTACAACGGTGGTGCAGGTTACTGATGTGAATGATGTGTGTGATGTGTACATTGTCTGATGTATTGCTGGAATGGTGTAGCCATATCCTCTGGTTCGTACCGCTGATGTGGTGAATAATACAGAGATGATGCACGAAAAGGAGGTGATACGGGATATGGTACATGAGTATCCGGCCACTGATCACCCATTTATGATGTAGGTGAACATAATGGTCGTGAAGGCGGTAGTGGTCTGTGTCATGGTCGCCCGTGACCCGGCGTAGATGGTGGTAGCCTATCGCGGAGATCAGATAAGGTGATGTATTGAGTTCCCACCTGCGAGGCATCGTAGAATGACCGCTCGCTGATCGGTGAGAACTCATGTTGTGGTGGTACTGGTCATTGCTCACCGGTTAAATTTGTTACATCGTCGGTGAGCATGCGGGAAGTACGTCTATCAGAAGAAGCTACCTCCAACTCGAGGGAACACTGACTGTCAGATGAAGGAGACTGGAACTCGCGGTTGCTGAGTGTGAGTGTAGGCGTGGGTTCACTTCTCATTCGAGCCCCACATCTGGCGCCACTTGTAGCTCACGGGGTTTATCCACTGGTCTGCTATTAAATATCCACCCATCACACCATAAGTGCGCGATGACCAGGATGGCTGGTTAGTGGCAGATATCGGGGATGCGGTTTCCTTGTGCCATCTCTCTGCGGAGTACATAGACCGTCTTCTAGAGCCAGTGGAAGAATGATGTTCCAGTGGCGCCTGGCGGCCATTGCCGCTGAGATTGAACCACACAGTGTCATCCCAACTGTTTGTGTCACCAGTGTGTCTTTAGAGAATGGAATAATTAGAATAATATACTTAGAATATAAATAAATACTATACAAAGATGGTGAATCGTTTCACAGTAATATGAGCAAAATAATACACAATATAGAGCTAGCTGGTGTCCTTTCTACGTGGTGTCACCGGAGGTACCACACAGATCCGTGAATCCGCAGAGGTATCCCCACAAGAGAAGCATCCGCATAAGAGATCACTGAGTAACTTAATGTAAGTTAATATACCCCTAACATATAGAGAGAACATTATTGCTACGAGAGGAAAGTGTCTCCGAGGATATGGGGGTGGGGGTGGGGAGGAGATGTATGTGAATCAGCACTTTAACCTTCACTGCTCGGAAACTTCCGATAGTTTCCCAGGGTTGGATAAGATCAACGTGCTGATGTGACGTCCACGCAATTAAGAAACCATGCAGCTAGTGGATCATGAAAAGAGACAATAACTTTAATATATACGAAGCCCTACGGGTATTTGGCCAATTTTACACAACCTTGCTGGAGTGCGGGGCTACATTACCGCAACAACCGGAAAAGAGGCATACTCTATATGTCTCCTAAAGAACAGATTGTCCGTAACCACTTCAAACCTATCCTATTTTAGCTGAATGGTAAGATTTAGTCGGTAACATGCCGGCTCAGACAGTTAGAGCAGGGTCAGCGACCTCAGTGTAAAATTAATGATGGTAGGGATAAGTGATGCGGATATAAATGTTGCTGTTTAGTATTTCCTAGCGTACCGCAGTCTAAGTTTTCTATAATTAAACAAACCATGTCAACGAAATGGCTATCTGCCATATATAACTAACCAATACAATGAACAATGACAATTTATACATACATTATTGAGGTAGTATGCATCAGGTTGATAGACCTAAATGGTGCGGTTAGTTAAAGCACCCATAGTAAATAAGGATAATATGAACAGTAATAAAGAATTATAAATTGCGATCCTAAGACCGGGAAAGCACCTATTAGTCATTAGTGCCATATACGGAAATAACAATTAGATGTACAATAGTATAGTTACGTGAGTAGCTAATAGTCGTCGGTACGGAACAGGCTACTATGTTACTGAAATTGAGGCGCTAACATATTCATAGTGTGAGGTGACACGTTCTCTGGAGGTGGAGAGGTTTCCGCAGGCGATTTCTGCAGCTGGTCTCCGCAGGTTGAATCCACAAGCTGACTCCTCCAGGCAGGGTAGATATGGTGCATACTCATGACAGTGAAGCAGAACAGTGAAGTAGTACATATTGGATAGTCTCTATAACTAATTCATAATTTATACGGATGTGAGAAAGTTCTCCATCTGGCGACGGAAGTAATACAGTTAAAGGTTGCCATTGACAGAGAGGGTTGTATAATAATGTTAAGTGGATACATAACTTGGCAAACAGTGCGGGATGCGTGACATGGCTCTTGCAACGCACCTAACAAAGTCCACCGGACTGTGGTCAACATTTTAATTAAAACACACATGACATGCAGAGCGGAATTTAGTGTCCACTTTTCAGCATGCTTTGCAGATCCAGCGAGTCGTCCACCAGGAATCACCATAGCGCTACATCGTGTAGGATTACATTCCGGGCCCGCACGACCCCTCCTGCAGAAGTTGCATCAGGAAAGTCCGGATGCAGAAGGTCTAACCTTAAATTTAGTCTATTACTCACGGATGGCCGTCCGGGAGTATCCAAAATTCCGTGAAAGCCGAGGATGTCCTACCACCACGGATGTGAGGGTTCCGTAAGACACCAGTTGAAGTGAAGATCACTGGTAGGTCAGCAAGTTACATCCGTCATCCACATGGTCCAGTCATCATCCGCGTGCCAGCTTCCACGCCGGCGATGCTCTTGATACTTGATTTTTCACCAATTTTATACTTGCCGTGACGTCAGGGTTAGGCACCTTAACCAATCAGCGGCCGACCGCCAGCCAATCAGCGTGCTGGTATGCTAGAGATGTTTCGACCCCGTGTACACCGATCTTTGTTTTAGCTTAATATATACACGCAACTACGACGGTATAGCAATATTCCAAGTATAATTTAACCGGGAGCTTCGACGATAACTCAACGATCTCTGGGCCGATTTTAAAATAGTTTACAATTTTGGAAAGCTCGTTTAATTCTGGTCCTAATTCGTACCAAGAAAAACGTTTCCGAGTACGTACTCGGTACACTCTAGGTCAGCACTCGCTTCCAATTCCGAGACGTGTTGTCAGGGAAGCTCGAAACGCATTCTATCAGTCTTTTAACAAGAAACCTCTCTTATAGGGTTTACATACGCTTATTGCTCTAAGGGGGTGCGTTTTAGAACGAATCCGGCATGGCCAGTCCGTAACCAGCCTTGCTGGGACGGCCAGTACCCTTCCGGTCGATCTGTGCTACAAGACAACGAGTGGAGTGTGAAATAGACAGGATGAATGATGTCCGAACTTGGTGCATAGAAGATGGATGCAAGTTGGATGCGGGGTAGTGGTGTGGCCATGGATGGGGTTGCCACTTGGAAAGAAATTGGTCTCGAGGTGTTGGAATTGGAAGGGTACACCGAGTTGTGTGGTTTTGATTGCTTGACAAGCCAAGGCCTCACCCGGCCTCTTCACTTCCATGCTATTCACTAAAAATTCCACTCCACAAGAAGCATAGCCCGGGGCAGCCTCAGCTTCGGCGTGTGGTAACTCTATAATGGGGGGTAATAGCCAGAAGTGGGTGGGAATGGGAAGAGGTCGGCGGAACAACTTTCCTGTCCTTCCCCTTGGACAACAAAAACGAGAAAGTCTTCAGATACGACTTCCCAGATCGAGTAGATCCACAATGAGGAGGGAGAGGGTGAGTACGTATCTCGTCATCATCCTCAGGGTTAGTTAATTGTTCACCAGACTCCTGGCTTGGTAGGAGAGAGGTCGAACTGGAACCGCAGTGCTATGGACTAATGTCGGGAATACTTGTTTCCATAGAGACATCTGTCACGTGGAACGTCCATCCTGAGCTCTGGTACTGGACCATCACTGACACAAGTTTTAAGTTGATCGAAGTGGATGATTGAGGTCAGGCCATCTGAAACCCGGATATGGTATGTCACGCCCGACTTCTTATCTACTACCACATACGGGCCTTTCCACTGGTAACTCAGTTTACTTGGCACGTTTGCAGAATGTCGTGAATCATAAACCCAAACCATTTTTCCCACTGTATACGGATCTCCATGCACCTGCTGCTTGTGCCACGTCTTCTGACGCCGGTGTGCAGTGGATAAAGTAGCTCTCACTAGCTCATGGGTCTCTTCTATCCGCTACTGCATGTGCTCTACATAGAGAGAGATAATGGTGTAACAGATTCCTTGGGAGGACGTACCACCTCCTGGATCCACTGGTATATATTTAGTGTGTGCACGTCTGTTGCTTGATCGTGAGTGACTGTCTCCACATTCCACGCTGTGCACCGCAATTCGGGGAACTCCAGAGATGGCTGCGTTGTATATGATATGGTGGTGGCCACTTCTTGTTCATCCTCGAGCCCGATTCTGCTCAAGGCATCGACATTTTCATGCAGTTTGCCGGGTCTATGAACGATGTTGAAGTTGAAGGCCTGCAGGGATTCCTGCCACCTCGCTACCTGGCCTTCTGGATTTTTAAGGTTTCTGAGCCAGCGTAGTGAGGTGTGATCTGTACGGAGTGTAAATTGGCGCCTATACAGAACGTCTTTGTAACAGTTGATGAAGTATACTGCCGCAAGTAATTCTCGTTTAGTAGTCGCATAACATTTCTCTGTTTTATTAAGAGTACACAAGCTATAACCTAGTACCTGCACCGTTCCATCTTCCATGACCTGAGATAGAACTGCACTGGTGGCATAAGCCAATGCATCAGTGTCTAAGATGAAATCGAGGTTATGGTTGGGATGAGCAAGAATTGGGGTGGTCGTCAAGAGTTCCTTCAGCGCCCTGAAGGAACCTTCACACTCACTCGTCCACTCGAATTGTCGATCTTTTTCGGTGATCTGAAATAGGGTGCTGCAATCTCGCTGAAATGACAGATATAACGGCGATAGTATTGGCAAAGTCCGAGGAAACCCTGGGTGTCAGTGACAGATGTCGGTGTCTGCCACTCCGCCACAGCTTTTGTCTTTGATGGTTCAGTGGCCACTCCACCATCGGATATGTCGTGTCCCAGGAACTGGACGCTCTGTCTGAAGAGATGACATGTCTTGGACTTGAGCTTTAAGTTAGCCATGCGGAATCTTGAAAGCATGGTGTCTAAATTGGATAGGGTTTGCTCAAACGAGTGACCAAAGACGATTACTTCGTCAATGTAACACAGACAGAATTCCCATTGCAGGTTAGTTAATAGCTGCTCAAGGAGACGCTAGAATGTTCCTGGAGCATTGCACAAGCCATAGGGCATCTTGTGGAACTGGAAAAGACTTCTCGACACGTGTTGTCAAGGAAGCTCAGACGCACGTGCATGCGCTCTACACATTATAATGGACTACGCCATTTTTAATGAAAACCTCTCCTATAGGGCTTATATACGTGTACTATCTTACCCATGGGAGGGGGGTGCACTCAGAGCGAATCTGGGATGGCTGTCCCGTACCTGGATTAGATGGGATGGCCGGTACCCTTCCGGTTGAGCCGCGCTACACCTGCACACACGGTTCACTTGAAATGAACGGATCATCATTCACAATATTATATATCTCATGTTGTGTGCTTTCACTTCTGACCAGTCTTTGGGGAGGTTGATCGTATGGATCATATTGTAAAATCAATTCTGTACTTCGTCATCTCCACCTGGGGGAGGGGGGGATTTATATTTATGACCCGCAGCACTCATCAGCAGGTCTAATATATTACTTCTCATTGAGAATTTACCCTCTATTGTTAACTCTAGATCTTTAACATTAAACCGATCTGGAACGTAACGTAAGATTTCTATTATCCCGCTAGATTGTGTCTTGTATGTTTCTGGTAAAGAACTTTCAATGTGTGCTCCATTAGATGAGCAGGTAGGGTTTTATCTGTTAATGTTTCAGTAAATGATGAAACTGATGAGCACCTGATGCCTGTTCGTAGGTGTGCCTATACATATCATTTACATGTGAATACATGTTATCCTTTTCCTCCGTGTGTATGTCCTGATATGATAATATATTGGTTATCGCATTATCCAGGGTAATAGATTTTCATACTGTAGGATTAGTTTGTTTTAATGATATCTTACTCCGTTTGTTTAGATTGTGTATGAGCTCACGCATAATGTGTGCTCCATCCCCCTAATTGAAAAGGTGTCTGAATAATGGTACACTACTACTAACGACTGCTGGTATAATGCACCTAAAATCGACCTGTCTATAACAGACGTCTTCTCTGTTTATATGGTACTCCTCGACTGGTTAATGTGTGTGGATGACGCTTGTACATACATACATGCTGGAAGTGTGATTTACTGATTTACTGAGCTTCAAATTAACATTTAGCACATTGCCACATGACACACAACTTGCAGAGTACACCAACTAAATCGTTTGAGCAGTTTTTGAGCTGATCATTTCTGTCGTTTGGTTTCCCATTTGACATATATTGTAGCATTGGTAAATACTGCCGTATATTACAGGGAAAGATATTTCACGTTTTATGCATGCACACATAGCACGCTTTGGTAAACACTCGTAAGCAGGTGTTCATTGTTTCAAATCCAACAATGCATATGAGTGAGCACAGCTTGTCACATCCTTAGATACCTCCAGTTGATGATAGTATTTATAGAGTACAACTGATGCACTAAAGATCGAATTGAGGACTCATCATGTGGATTCTTAGAAATAACCAAATACTGACAATTAAATGGCAGGTAACGTTGAGAACGTGACATATGAAATAGATTCTGTACTACAACTATAACACTGCAGTTATCATGATGCAAACAGCTTCACTATTTCTTCATTACACTTACTCGGTAAGTGATCGATCACCACCAATATTTTAAAGCATCTATCAAGATCACCCACTCCTTAATTCTACCTTGTTAGCTAGCTTATTATACACATCCTGCCATTCACCATAGCATCATATGATCCTTTCTTGTGAGTGGCTAATGGCTAATGGGTCCATTATCAGTCGTTTAATCATCTCTGACTTTCCACATTGTGTTGGACCAGCTACTATCATTGTAAATTTGTGACAGAGTAATAGTTCTCTCTGCTCGTAGGATGGCATTATTCAATTGACATATGAGCGACTCATGCACTTCTTCTTCTTCTTCTTCTTCTTCTTCTTCTTTTCGATCGCTGGTATCACACTTTGAGAGCCGTTCTCAAGATGAAATCTGTGGTTTTCTGCAGTTCTTCCACAGGCCCATACAGCTTTTCAAGAAAAGAGGTTGACAAAGGCCAGATCTCTTCTCTCAGCAGCTGATACGTACTGCAACATTGACGTATGTGCTCTGTGGTCTGTTCTGCTTCTCCACAAGGACAAGCGGGCGATGTCATAAGGTGGAAGCGCCTGGACATATGTTGGTTTAGTCTGTTGTGTCCAGTTCTGAGACGAAAAATAGTCACTTGCTCTGGCCTCGAGAGATGATGGTAGGCATCTTCTGATTGAGGTGTTCTATAGAGTGACTTGATGATAGTCTTAATCTCTGTATGGGTAACCGTGTTTTCTGTCTGATTCTGTTCTGCACCCACCTTTGCCATCTTGTCTCCTTCATCATTTCCTTGGACTCCACAGTGTGAGGGGATCCACTGCAGTGCTATCCGAAAGCATTTGATGGTTTGTAGTGCTTCTTCAAGTTGTGGCAGCTTATCTTTGGTGATAGCCTCAAGGACGAAGCGGGCATCAGATAAAAAGACAATATGTGCAATAGGGTATGCTGTTCTGCTGATGGTATTGGCTGCACGAACCAGTGCTTCGACTTCAGCTCTGTAGTTTGTGCAGTGTTTGCCTGTCGGTATTGCAGCTGACTCATGTTGTCCGTTTGGATACTGTATGTGCTGTCCGGCACCTCCGCTCCTAATTGCATCTTTGGCTGATCCATCAGTGTCGATCCTTATCCATGTCTCCTGAGGGTACATTGCTTCCAGCATGGCTAGGGTCAGGGCCTTCTAGCTCACATCACTGTGTTCATCTTTGGTTGTGAGATGAGGTACTGTGGTGCGAATAGCTATGCTCTCTAGTTTGTTTTCCCAGGGTGCAGGATCAAGGGTGTGGTTTGGGTCTTCTATTTGTGCTGGCAACATTTCTTGGTGTTTCCTTTGAAGTGCTTTTGTCTCTTTCACAAAACTTGATCTTTTAAGTCTTCCTGATGACAGCTGTGCTTGCCTGATCTTTATAGGGTGGTTGTTGAATGATTTGAACTTTGCAGCTTGTATCGGTGCTTTGCATTCCCTTCCTTTGCAAAGTGGGGGAATGCCTGCTGTCTGCTCCATTTTCTCTATTGGTGTTGATCTCATTCCACCAGTGATGATGCGCAGTGCCTGGCGTTGTACTCTGTCGAGTTTCTGTTGATGAGATTTAGCTGCTGTCATCCATGAGCTGGATCCATACTCAAGGTGTGGTCGTACGGCACCTAGGTAAATGGTCTTGAGGATCCTTTCATTGGTACCCCACTTTGTTCCTGCCCGCTTCCTCATGATGTTTAGCTGTCTTCTGGCCTTTGCCTCTGCGTTCTGGATGTTTCCTTCCATGTTAATTTTCTGTCATAGGTGACTCCCAGGTATGTCTCCTGGTCCTCGTACTCGAGTGGAGTACCGCCCAGTGTCAGATTGCCAACCTTGGTTTTGGTGGACAGTGAGAATAGCATGGCTGATGATGTTTCTTTGTTGATGGTAATACACCAGCGACTGGCCCAAGCTGTAAGTCTGTCCACGGCGAGCTGCATTCTGTACGTGGCAGTCGTTGTGTACCCTTCGGTGCACCAGAGTACGAGGTCATCTGCATAGAGGGATGCTTGGATCCCATTGGGCAGCTCTGCTACAATGTCATTAATGAAGAGTATGAACAGAGTTGGTGAGAATATTCCGCCTTGTGGCACCCCTTGTCTCAGCAATACGTTCTGTCCAGATTGTCCATCCACCAGCACCCTAGCTCTGCGATTGTGTAGGTATGACTTGGTCCATCGGAACATGTTGCCACCGATGCCTGTGCGCCGGAGCTTCACGAGGAGGTCATCCTTCCACACCTTGTCAAATGCCTTCTGCAGATCGATAAAGGCAGCTAGCATCACCTTCTTGGCTTGAAAGGTGTCCTATATGACATGTGAAAGATGTGTTGTTTGATCTTCTATGCTCCTCTATCTTCTGAAGCCGGCCTGCTATGAAACTATAATGTTCTCCGACTCCAGTAACCACTGCATCCGCTGGTTGATGATGCGCTCCATGGTCTTGCATATGCAGCTTGTAAGACTGATAGGACGTAGCTCAGCACTTTCGTCTTGTTCTTCCGTTTTTTCAGAATAGGAGTCATTCTGGCTTCCTTCCAGCACTGAGGAACCTCTCCATTGGTCCAACTGAGATTAAAGATGTCTAGCAACTTGCGAATAGATGCATTACCAAGGTGTTGGATCATTTCATTCGTAATGTCATCTGGCCCGGGAGATTTCTTCTTCTTCAATTGGCGGATAGCCTTCTTCAATTCTGCTAAACCAATGTCAACTTTCATTGCATCGTGAGTGTTGGTGTCTGTTCTTTCCTTTTGCTCTTTTCTAACCTCTTTTTGACGCATTCGTGGTATAGAAATGTTGCTTTCTTTTGCATATGCCTTCGCAAAGGCATCTGCAGCCATCTTTCCTGTCAGTGTTTGTCCATCTTCTTCAAGAGTAATCTTCTCTCCCCCGACACCCTCATCATTCAGTGCTTTACTCAGTCGCCATAGCTGTGTGGTGTCTCTCTCTAAATTAAACCCTGCCGTCTTTTCCCTCCCGCTTCTTCTTTTGGCCTCCAGCTTGGTCTTTAGATACCTGGCTTTAGTTTGTTGTAGCGTGAAGTGGTTTACATGACAGGGATTACCCTCTGCATCTTCTCTGGCCTTGTCTAGTTTATCATGTGCTGCTTGCAGTTCTGTTGTCCAGTAGGGGCGGTAGTTTTTCCTGAACCTTCGAGGAATCGCTTCGTTGGCAGCCTTGATGATGCTTGAATTAAATTCCTTGACCACATTGTTGATGTTTCTCCCTTCTACTGCTATATTTTGGGTAAGGTCAAGACTCCTATTTGCCTTTTTGTAGTTCCACCTTGGATGCTGATGTGAACTTGTCGAAATACTTCCAGAAAGAGAGAGGAGGACTGGGCGGTGGTTGCTTCCTCCTAACTGCGATCCGACCACTCTACTGAGGTTTCTGCGAATGTCTTTGTACAAATTGCCAAGTCCGGCATTGTTGTCGAGCGCCACCGGCACGAGTAGAAGGTAGGCTGATCTGTGGGATCGTTGACAAGTAAAAGGTGCTTTTCATCTTGCCATGCTTCAATGTCTTCTCGTTGATGATCAAGTGTTCTGTATCCCCAGCTCTGGTCCTGGCAATTAAAATTTCCCGCAATGAGGAAGTGGCAGTCCGGGACCTGAATTGTGTCAAGTGAGAGATTCTTGTCATTAGGGCAGTAATAATTGACAATGTCAATCACAGAGTTGCTGGTTGTTACCTTGATCTTGATATATTCAGCCTCTTTCATAAAGATTTTGTTCTGGCTGGCGTTCACGCTGTTTCGGACCAAGGTGAGCACCCCGCCTTTCTTTCTTCCTCTTCGATCACACAGGAAAATCTGGTAACCTCTGATCTTAAATGGTTTTCCTTCTTGCAGGTGTGTCTCTTGGATGCAGCAGATATCAATGTTGTACTCATGCAATCATAAATATATGCTGTATGTGTGGGTGTAGTTCGGATCGACTGGTCGGATACCGGCTGTACCAGCTAAGCTGGATACGTGCCCCCATCCTGGATTCGTTTCCTGAACACGCCCCCCTGGGTAGAGCCATAAGCGTATATAGGGCTATGGGAGAGATAGCGTTGCGAAAAGGACTAAGGTCGTTAAAACGCATGATGTGCATGCGCGCGCCAGGATGCTGTTTTTGATAGAGCGCATAGTTACGACCAAGATAGGATGGCACTTTTACTGTACTGAGATGGTACCCTGTTATCCTTATTGATTGCCTGTTCTCGTTAAATCTGGCAGTGTTCAAGACCAGAATTCAGCGGGCTTTTTAAATCTGTAAACCATTTCAAAGTCGGTTGAGAAATGGCTGAGTTATCTACGGAAAACCCTTCTTGATTATCTTCAAAATATTGCCGTGCTATCATAATCACGTTGACGCAAAATTTCTAGAATGTTCTAGAACATTCGGCGTCGCTATTATTAGCTACACGATGATTGGCTTTTGCTCGAACGATGATTGGTTGTAGCCTGCGCCTGTGACGTCATAAGGAGTATTAAAGGAGACGTGATCCAGTGATCGAGAGCATCCTCGGCCAGGGGCCGTACAGGTTGGATCTGTACCAGCTACTATCAGCACGACAGACAATACGTGTTTTACTTCACTATGTGTCGGGTTTTTATCCGTAGATCACGAAATTGCTATGGACAAGCATACTGGTGACACACATTCTTGGGATGAGACAGGTGTGTTTAATGTTCGCGACGATGGTCGCATGGCACCACCGGAATGACTGAGTTCCACCGGCCTTAGGAGCCGGTTTTTGTTTCCCACAGGGCAGTCTCATACAATGTCCGTCACCCCGAGACCAGATGCTAACCAGCGTCATCACTCGTCGTGCACTTGTGGTGCGGCAAGTCAACATGATACACCGGAACGGCCCGACACTACCTGGCGAGCTACAAGTGGCGCCCGATGGGGGCCCGAAGAACATTAACAACACGCAGCGAGCTCACGCCTACACCATATAGTGAATTCAGTTCTATACCATCTCCATTTAGCGACGACTTCCTCGGTAGTGTACTACGATGGATTTTCAGCGCATATGCTCACCGACTATGCCAGAAATTCAGCAGAATCAACAACCCCGCACTATAACCTGTCTTCGCTTGTTAGCGATGGTACATTTCGAGATGCCTCACAGGTGGGAACAGAGTTCAGAACCATATCGGACGTCCGCGACAGGCCACCACCAACAAGGCCGAATCGTGCATGACCCCGACAAAGACCCGATTACTGGCATATCTACAGCCCTTCAGACTACTATCGTTCACCCGTGTCATCTACGGAAACTGTATGGCCGGTTAATAATGCACAATACAGACAACCTCCCGCACCGCCCCCTTCTAGCGAAACGCTATACTCAAGGGGAACACCGCAGCATTATCGGCAGGAATCGGCACAACCATTTCACCGGTATATCAGTCACGCAACACATCACGACCATCGGCCGACTGCACCATCACTATATGAGGAACGTCAGTCCTCACCTCGGGAGAAACGACCACGCACTCTTCACAACAATCCGCCTCCCGTCCATAGACCCATGCCGGTCTATGGCTCTACAAACGGGGTGGTCTCATTGAATTGGAGTACACGTGTCCTGGCTCCTCGGCATTGGCATCGACGGGAAACACCATCACCACCCCCACCTGCACCACGACCAATATATTCATCAACTTCCCAGATACCCGCATCACCCGGATTTAAGCCGCTGCATTCGTCCCACGGTCTTGGCCGAGTCATCCTCCCTCCCAAGTTTAGTGGGGAGAATGACTGGACCAATTATAAAATCCAGTTCGAAATCATAAGTCGGACCAACCACTGGAATGATCAGTAAATGGGTGAATATCTCGTCGCAAAACTTTCTGAAAAAGCCCTCAAAGTTCTTGCGGATCTGGGAACTGATTACACACACACCTACACACAATTGGACCGAGCACTGACGGAGCGATTTGGCGACACAGCCCTTGGAGAAACCAGTCGTCTTCAACTTAAAAATCTCCGACGACGCGCGGGAGAAACTCTTCCTGAGTTAGCTAGCCTAATCAGGAGGCTAGTCACCTGCGCATATCCGAGCACCAATAAGGAGGGCATGATCCATTTGCATCTCGATACTTTCATGGATGCATTAAGCGGTGAACTGCCCTGAAAGAAAAACTATTTCTCGGCGACAACGGGGGTTTGGCTCAATTAACGGCAACTGTGGTTCGCATAGAGAACCTTCTGGAGTGGGAGAAGAGTAACCGATGCCAACTCCATCCTATCAACGAGATAGCGGGTGTAGCTATCGCCCCAAACGCTAGTGCTCCACCCAGATCATCGATACCGGCCACACAAACATCACCACCACCAGATGTGCAGAATTCCAGTCAAAATCAAGCGCCTGGAGGAAGAGGCCCTGCCCATAGAGAAAGTTACAATGGGGCCCCAGCGAAACAACAACAACACCAACGGCAACATGAGAGAACGTATAGACGAGATTAACAAGCAAATCTCTGCACTCACCAATTTAGTTACAACACTCAGCACCAACCTCGCCACCACACAGTTTAGGACAGCAAGCACCACCAGCACCGCACCGCCACTGAACACCTGTTTCGGATGCGGTCAGCCAGGACATTAGAGGGAGTGGTGTCCTAACCGCCCTCCCTCTATGACACCTACTCCAGACGGTAGCACACTGCAGCCGGAGAAACAGTCAAACTCCTAAGGGCACCGAATCACATCGAGCCCCAAGCGGGATAGGCTCCTCGAAGGGGGCTTGAAACAGGCGGCAGTGACCCCGTGATAAATACGGATCAGACCATCAGTTGCCCCTGAGCGTGAGCTCAGATGGTGATCACTATCGACTAGGTCGCTGGCCAGTTATCTCGAGCATGTCAGTTCATCAACCCATTTCTTGTTATGAATGGTCAAGATGGCTCAATGTACAGTCAGCTATGGCAAGCGTTCGTATTGTGGGTCATATCTCCTGTGATCAGAGGTCATGAAAAGTGATTCTTTGGGAAGCAGGATGGTATGTGTGTGAGACGGTGTAACCTGTCACTTGCCGGATGGGTGGGGCAGGCTGGTGCCCAGGTACTCATGGGGTGGATGATCTGTCTAGTACGATCTGCGCAGGGCCGCTCAGCTAAAATGATGTCAAAGTACGATCTATGCGAGGGCCTTAGCTGCGATGCATCTAGCGGGCATCGCCTCCATGTTATAGTCTATGTGGGGCTACGGCATCTTGCCAAAATGACCCTAATGTCGCCCAGTACTGTGTTCGCTCGGGTCGGAAGTCGTCAGTGTGCATCTTGACTCTTTTCCAGATTCTGTTCCCCTGATTTGGACAGGTCTTTATCTCAGGCATATAAGGAGAGGTACTTAGCCCAAGCTGCATCTTGTGTGGGGAATTGGGCGTCCGTCCGGGCTGGCAGGGACAGCGAACCACATCAGGAAGGCCAAAGGGTACAAGTGCATTTCGGTGCCCGTATCTGCCTCCCGGCTCAACTGCGGCTTTCATGCAACAACGTTCAGTGGCCAACCATCATCCACTGAAATCAGCTTTCACACCGACACCAAAATCCACTGCTTCACATATGTCAGTGCCTATGTTGCCTCCCTCATCCGCAACAATGACATCCCCCTCTTTCCCCGCACACAACATGCCTTCTTTCCTATTTAAAACGGCAGTAGTAGGTTGCAGCACCTCCGCTGAAACGACATTTTTGCAAGCACCACGTCCTGCCACCATGACACTAGATTATTGGTGTCCTCTGGTGGTATGCAGAACACCACACCATCCAGCATCATCTCCCACAACCACCGACAGTAGCGACTCAGGAGAAATGATTCACTCCACCTCATGGATTTGCAAGCACCGACATAGATGGAGAAGCGCACGTCCTTGGCGACATCACTGTTTCTTCTGTGCTTCACCAAAACATCCTATGAAGCATTGCAGAAAATGGCTTGCACAGGTGGAGCTTATCCATCATCCCGTGTGCACCACCATCTACACCAATACAGCCTACACAGAGACGGCAACAACACCACCACCATTGCTACCCCCAGCTCCGCCTTCACTGCAGCCTTCACACCAGTGACGATGGCGAACTGGCCCTTTCCTCACTCAGCCATCTACAACATTACAAGAAGCAATATGGAAACAGTCGCAATACATACAGAGTGATGCTGCTCAAACACCATTATCGCGGACAGCATCGTTGGAAACTCTTCCGCAGGTACATCGCAAAGTAATATACAAATGTGCCTGTCTGTTTAGTGGCGTTTCCTCCAGTGCCCCCGTCGACACCGGTACTTCTATCACAGTATTTAACAAGCGCTTATACGAGAGCAGCCCACCTCATAAGAAGCCTCCCCTAAAGTCTACAAACATTTACCTACAGACGGCTATGGAAGCGGTGTGCCCGTAGCCGTGTAGTCAATTTAGTTATCCAAATAGAGGAGATGCAATTCATTCAGCGAGTTGTCATCGCCTCTATTCATAACGATGCCCTACTTGGCTCTGATTTCCGCAGTGCCAGCGAAGCCATTATACACTGCAGACAACAAGAACTCGACATACACGGCCGACGAATACCTCTCGGACCAGCATCCTCATTGTACGATACGTGTGCATTAATATTATCAAGAACAGCCACAGTTGAGCCCGGACAGGAACAGATCTTATGGGCCACCGCACCACAGTTAGGAAGCAGCACACACATCGCCATACTGGAACCCGATCCTGATTATGTGATCGCCTCACAATGCGCAAGTCCCTGCATAATAGTAGACACTACTAATAAGGGGAAAAAAGACCTTTTGGAGTGTTCAATGGTACCGCAGATCCCATCACTCTGGAACCCGGAGTACGCTGTGGCCTTTTAGTGGACATAATCTCATTGGAATCACCTGCACTTGCTAACCCACCACTGCAAATGACTGATGATTTACCCAAACATTTACATGATTTGTATCTACGTGCCACCATTGGATTACTGCAATCACAGAAACGAGAAATTCGGAAACTGCTACATAATTATCGCGATATTTTTTCTTCCGGAGACATGGATCTCGGAGAGACCCATCTCCTATGACACTCCATCGATAAAGGCAATAATCGCCCATACAACAACCAGTACGACGTCTTCCCGTTCATAAGGAAGCAGAAGCACACCAACAAGTGAATGGCATGATGCGGACGGGTATTATTGACCCCTCAGCATCCCCATGGGCTAGCCCTATAGTGCTAGGGGGCAAAAAGGACGGAACCTTGTGATTTTGTATTGACGAGCCATTCTTCCTATAATTAAAAGTACTCACTTTGTACAGAACGAATTAATCCCTAGACGTCTAGGCCAGAAAAAGAGGAAACTTTCACATAAGAATGACGGAATCACCTGTTAAATCTTTTAGGTGTGGCCATCAACCGCCTGTGACGTCACGAAATAGTATAAAAGGAGGAAGCGCACTCTGAAACTTTGTCTTCCCATCAAAACATGACACCAGGGAAGGATGGATAGCATTAGGCGTCTTTCGTGTCGCAAACCAAATTCTTATTATTTCATTATTATACTTGGCCTGGAAGTTAAAAACAATTGAAGATATAGGGCATTAGATTTTGAATAAGGTTCCCGCAGCCAACTACCATGCAGGAACGAGATGTCACTCCTTGAAGATTTAGCATTATCGGATTCGTCTGAAGAAGAATCGGTACCAGTTCCAAAATGGTTCCCGTGTAACTCGTTATTAGCGAGCGGAAAGCCATGCACCAGAACATTTACTAGAAAATCCGACCGCACACTTCATGTTAACAAGGATCATCTCTTCCAGTCAGCCTTTTGTGTGACGTGCCAGTATCTCTACACCGCTACTCACTACGGGGTGACACACACACTCTGTTATCATCACCGCATGTTAGAAGTAACATTAGTTCCTGGAGAAGAGAATGAGGATCATTCCGTTTTAGCCACCCATTTCGAATCTCGGCTCCCAGTCAAGGTTCTTCCAACCGAGAAAATGGCCCACACGAAGAACACTACTCATAGATATCCCGTTGGTCATCATCTTCCTGCGGCTACTGTAAGCAACGTACCGGCAGCCAGACGTGAAATCCTGACGCAGCCACGTCTGGAAGCATTACGACGGTAACAGTTCCTTCATCCACACCAGTCCTGAAGCGGAGTAAGAAGCAAAAGTCTCCCGCAAAATCCAGTTCGGCAGCACCCGCATCAGTTATTAGTCATCCGGCTACGGTCACTACACCCGCCACCATAGTTTCTAAGACAGTGTTAGCCAGTCAGCCGATTTCGGTAGTGATTACGACACCTGCGGAAATAGACATTCCAAGTTACCCACCGTCACCATCTCCGCCAGAACTTACCATAGACGAGGGACCAGGTCCATCGCAGCCTGTGGTGATTAGTGTAACTCTGACCCGTGTTATTCAGCATCCGCCTTCTCGCCTTTCTGACCCAGCAATCAGAAAGGGAACCACGCCGGAACGTCCATACATGGGAAAGAGACAGATCGCCCACACACAGGACATTCAGCCCGTGCCTAACATGTCCGCAAGTCGTCTGTTAAAACATGCTACGTTTTGGAAGATGTCATCTCCTGCTGTATCCGCTCCCGCACCACGGCCTCAGCCTATGGTACAGGTCACCGCCATCACCACGACAGCTACAGCAGCCACCACGACGACTACCATCAATACAGCATCAATGACATTTGCAACCACTAGTACCGCCGCTGCCTTATGGACGGTTATATTAGAACCAGCGGTAACTGTGAGAGACATTATGGACGTGCATATTTCCGCCACCATCACTTCAGATGTTTCCGACAGTGCCAGTAATAGTGAAAGCATCTCAGCAATGGCAGTGCATCCACCGTGACCCACCACCATCAGTCGCGGGACCCAGACTCAATGGGGAAATTTCGCTGCAGAGGTGTGATCAATTCTGATACAGCATAAATATCAATAGGCAATTCGTGGAAATGTATTAATTATTACTTTATTTTTTAAATACTTTTCTTCTTATTATATATGTTAGATCAATTGAATCCCATCCCTAGGATAACTACGGTTATCCAACACAGCCGCACACTTCAGTTCCCGGCTGAGTCCCGCACGAAATGAGCTCTGCGGACTCCGATGTTGTAATAATGTCATGTGCGACGTAAAGAATACAACATCCCGCAGTGCAATAATGTCACAATCCCGTCATGCAGTCTCAGCTACGCAGAGGCTGCCTGATAAACCAACTTTTAAGGTATTATTATTTTCTATTTTATTTTTCTTATTATTTTTCTTCCTGTCTCAGACGTCAGGACGGATATGGGGGCCGGCGCCGCAAGTGCATGACGAGTGATGATGCTGGTTAGCTTCCAGTCGCGGGGTGACGGACCTTGTACGAGACTGCCCTGCAGGTAACAAAAAATGGCTCCTAAGGCCGGTGGAATTCAATCGTTCTGGTGGGCCATGCGACCATCGTCGCGAACATTAAATACAACGGTATCACCCCAAGAATGTGTGTCACCAGTATGCTTGTCCATAGCAATTTCGTGATCTATTGACTTACAAGATTTGATTTTGGTGACCTAAAAATATAAGTCTATACAATGATTTTACCTAAACAATTATGAATATGCTAGATAAAACTAAATAAGTGCATACGAAAATACGAGACATAGAGACATGCAGATGAACGTTTAAACATGGGTCTCCCGGATGTGCCACCCAGACTCGTAGGTCCGCAAAGGTATCCCCGCAAGGGAGGCTCCCGTGCATCAGACTTAACTAATTCACTTAATATAAGATATTATACCCCTAAGCTGAAAGGAAGACGATTATCGTGGACGAAAAGTTATGTGTCTCACGTGGGCACTACTCCTAGTGCTAATTTGGGTGAGGAGTATTATCCTCGCATGGACCATCGTCACTGAATCCTTGCGAGAGGCAAGTGCCTCACATGGGCCTCCATCTCGGGAAAGTGTCGCCACTGCTTAAGGCTGGAGAAGAGTAGTAGGCAAAAATGGGCCCACTCTAATATTTCGACCAAAAACGCTTGAGAGAGAAAAGACTGTACCTAGTGAGATTATGACTATAGGGTTGCGTGCTGTTTTACGTGAAGACGGGACGAGCGATTCCAGATGGATTCCCGCATCACCGTCTTATGTGATTCTTAGTATGCTGAATTAGTAGTTGCCGCTTTATTTATGCGGGCCTTCTGCTTTGCTTAATTAGCATTTAGTTGTTTTTAAAACAAGAACTATGTTTGGCCGCAAATGGCTGGTATCTACTTAGCTATTAGACACGGCCGTCACTGAGAACAAATGCCATAAGACATCAATACTGAAGACAGCGCTCATGCATGTTACTTAGTAGGATCTCCGAACTGTATAAGAATCCGGGCATCCCGCTCCGTAACCACATAAAACGTTACAAGACATAGGCTACTTTTCACGAAAGCATTATTAGACCATTGTTCTATCGTTATGGTGGGGGTGAGAGAGACGAATACCCACCGTAAATGGCCTTCCCGTAAGGGCGTGGCAGATCTAAATATCATGCACAGACATTCTTATGGAATTCGGTGGGGATACGCATCTCGCCCGTCAAAAGGTCATATGGAACAAACAATTTAACCTGTCGTTAGGTTTATATACAAGTTGCCCTGCTTTGCACTGCGGTGCAGGAGGTTGGTTCAGTAAATAAAATAATAATTAATATATGTTTTCGCAGTGCTTTCCTACATTGGCTAAAGTGCTAACTACTAAGTATTCAAAGACACAAGGGGAATGTATGTGACACCACACCCTGGCCATCAGCGCTCGGAAACCCCAACAGTTTCCCAGAGTTGGATCAGCCCATGGTGCGGATGGGGACATCCAAACTATTAAGAAGCCACAAGGCTGAGTGGAGCATAAAGAGAAACAATATCTTGGAGTTATGAGTCTTACCGGAGTGTGGGGCTAGATTATCGCACTGCCGGAAAGAGAAGAGTATATTACAGAGTATGTAATGAAGAAAGTGTCTCTAATCATTTTGAACATATCATAGCTGAATAGAAAAGGTTTAGTCGGTAGCATGCCGGGCTAAACAGAGTTATAGCACGGACAGCGACCTCAGTGAAAAATTGTTGGTGGCGGGAGGTGCTGCATATATAAGTGTTGCTGTATAGTGTTTCCTACGTACACTGCAGTCCTATATTTTCTATAAATAAGCAAAACATATGAACTGATGGCCACTGGCCATATATATACATAATCTAACCAGAACAATCAATGCGGCATCAAATGATCAGAATTATATATCTTAGTACAGGTTAACGAACCTACTACGGTGCGGTTAGTAAAACACCTTACAGAAAATGAGAATAACTATAAACAAATACAGAAATTATAACTAACGGTCCTAAGACCGTTAAGGTACCTTTTATTCATCGGGACCGTTCTTACAGATACAATATAATTAGTACATATAGCGAAACAATTAAAATGTGAAGAGTAGTTACTTGAATACTCGGTAGTCATTCTTAAATTAGGCTACCATGTTGCTGAACTTGATATGTCATTCCATAGTTGACGTGCGTTGATGCATTCTCAGCAAGCTGGAAAGTTCCCGTTGGTTGGTTCCCGCAAGCTGTTGTCCATAAACAAGATTTCCGCAAGAACACTCATGGCGGGAGGGGTACATCGCTCAGTACTGAACGCCTAATAGGATGTCTAGTGAGCAGTCAGCAAAAGATACGATAGTACTACTGTGGTGAAAAAAGTTCCCATACACCGATGGCATGGATGGAAGTTGTAAACAACCCGATCACAAGCAGGGGTTGTCAGAGGCAAACGAAGATACAAAACAAAGCTTAACGGTGCTGGGTACGTCAGCCAGCTCTGAAGCTGCACCGGGTAGAGTTTACATGCTGCTGTCGAAAGTTGGAAGAGCCTACACGACAGTTGAAATACAACTTTTTGGCGTGGCCGGCAAATCCGGTGAGTCATCCATCAAAGAACATCCTGCCTCTACATCTGTAGAATCACATATTCAGGCCGTCAAGTAGATATTGATATTCGTGAACAATAATCAGAAAGTTCTAAACTGATCCCATAAGAAGTGAGTTACAAAATTGTTTTAGTGCGGTGGGTTGGGTACCTGCCCGCTACGGGAGAAAACCCCGACACAAAGCGAAGTAATATGCGTATTGTCTGTCGCGCTGATAGTTGCTGGTACAGATCCAACCTGTTCGGCCCCTGGCCGAGGATGGTCCCGATCTCTGGATCGCATCTCCTTTTATACTCCTCGTGACGTCACAGGCGCAGGCTCCAACCAATCATCGTTCGAGCAACAGCCAATCAGCGCATAGCTAATAAAAGAGCAGTCGAATTCTAGAAGTTCTGGGTCCACGTGGTTATAACTTCACGGCAATATTTTGAAGATAATCAAAAAGGGTTTTCTGGGATAACTCAGCTATTTCTTAACCGATTTTGAAATGGTTTACAGATTTAAAAAGTCCGTTGAATTTTGGTCTTGATTAATGCCAGATTTAATGGAAACAGGCAATTAATAAGGATTACAGGGCACCATCTCCGTACACCAAAAGCGCCAGCCTATCTTGGTCGTAAACTACGTGCTCCATCAAAAATAGCATCTAGGCGCGCCAATGCGCATCATGCGTTTTAACGAACCTAGTCGTTTTCGCAAAGCGATCTCTCTCATAGGCCCATATACGCTTATGGCTCTACCAATGGGGGCGTGTTCAGGGAGCGAATCCAGGACGGGCGGCGCGTACCCAGCTTAGCTTGTATGGCCGGTACCCGACCGGTCGATCTGAACTACACTAGCATTCGTTGGCCTGAGCAGGTTTAATCTTTAATGAAAACATTGACTTCGGTAGGCAGCATTGATCAGGTCACTCACTGATGCCACAAATGACTGACACTGACTCCTGACTGTAATATGGAGATTACACTCACAGACTAATGATAATGAACATACAGCGATAAAATGAACAGGCATACAATGCGACCAACCAGTGATACTATCAAATAAATTGTAAAATATTTAAATGCTTTTAAACTATTAAATACATTTTCAAAAGTTATATGTGTGTAAACTAGTCTTTCTAATCTGTGAAATGTCGACGTTTCAAATCAAGCTAATCCTGTCCAAGCTCGATATATTTACGACGATGACGATTTTATTTTTTTAAGTCATTGTTTCAACATATATTACAGTAGTGTAAAATAAAGATGTATTCCAATAAAATGGTGTGATGTGGTGTGATGTCATCCTATTTTGACTACACTTGGACACATCCTTCCTTTTATCAAGGGGATTGCGCACAATGGTGATTAATTTCATCATCTCAAAGTTTAAGGTCACCGTGACCTTGGTATAAAATTATATTTTCATGGTTAAATTATTGTCTTAGATCAACACATTACGGTATACATCAGGTATGGTTCACCCTATTGTGATTACTCTAGAACACACGCTTCCCTATGTCTAGGATATGGAGCAGGATGGTATTGAGGCAAAAGGTTCAGTCCGCAGAGACCGTTGTATAAAACCATTGTTTCCTGTTAAGTTTTCGGTTTTGTTCAACATATTGTCTTATATTTCAGCAACGGCTCCGCCTGTTGTGACTAACCTTGGACCAATGGTTACATATATCATCCCGCTGCAGCATACTCCTATTGACGTCATGATGTCAAATGGCACTGTAACCCTGGTATAATTCACTATTCTTTCCATCAAGTTTTTAGCTTAGCTCAACATATTGTCTTAAACCTCAGAATTGGTTCACCCTACCTAAATTTAACATGGCCAAATCTTAGCCTATATCAAGTCGATGAAGCACGATACTATTTATGTAAAGGGGCAAGGCCATTGCGCATAGTGGATACTCCCGATCTGCAAAATATGTTGTAGCAGGTTCGAACGAGTTGTACCCACATATACCACTATGTGGACTGCTGTACTGGCATATAATCCCTTCAGAATGGCGTTTTGAGCGCATTTCTAGCTATACGGTTCTATGAGCCGATCAACATACTTCTTAGGTTTCCGTCTTTTTATTCCACCTCACTTACTCCGGACCTATTCTCTCTTGTATTCTTTTATTTTACTGACTTGCTGTCTTCGGACCTTTTCACGTCGTTATTAGCTCTATATATTTCTCTGAGTTTGGCTGTTGTGTATATTGTCACAGGACATGTGTATTACACCGAATGCGCACATGTTGATCACTCGCATATGTCTGTAAAATGTACTATAGGAATGCTTTTCTTGTTCTAAGGATATGATGTGTTGTCATTCAACCAGCTTATATCCTCTTGCATAAATTGCGTTTTCAAATGATTGTGATTTAATTACATGATCGTTGTCTGTTAGTGAATGCTATGTGTATACCATCTCACGTTTGGTAACACATAATACGTTAGGATCGGCCTAGTGATGCGTTCACGAGACGTATCTTGATAGATTGTGTTATCGCTTTACTATTTTACCATAAATGGTCCCATAGTGGGCTTAATAAAATAGCATGGCGCCAGTCTAAGTTTCGGTGACTCGTTCGCATTTAGGCCTTGCTCCATGTGTTATGTTCTTCACGGAAACAGACACTCGGAATTATGGGAGACACTATGGTGTTCTTGTCATTGTTTTCAATCATTTCACACAAACGTGTGTGTGGTTGTGTCATGTATATGGACGATTGATATAACTGATGGAAACATGTTTGCATATGAAAGAGCAGCATTCCGTCATACAATCGAATATATATTTTGAAATTTGTTATGATGTTATCTATTGTTTAGTCCCAGGTCATTGAACAAGAGTACCGGGCCAACTATTACTTACCTATTTCTTGCAGAGGAGTATTGTATACGGTATTTATTTACATCTGGCAAAATAGCAGTTGGATTCTCAAATCCAGCAATTTTGTCATTGTGTGGTTTGTTCATAGGCATTTCCACCATAGTAACTTACAGTGTCATCTGAACCACTTCAAAATTAATCAGAATCAGAGCGATTAGACAGGGGATTTGGCAAGGCAAACAACCGAGACGGTGACTCCCCAGTTGCTGCTGGTGCTGTAAGAAGCTGCGAGCTTAAACATGGTCTTCTAGCAGCACTTCTTCATTGAAAATTATCGTCAGAAGTTAGCAGTTAGCAACACTGTTGGCAAGGTTTCCGTAAAAGGGAAATGCTATAATTAATCTCGCGAATGGTGAGCTGTTATTGCGAGATAGGTAATTTATTAACCGGGTGCATGACTTGGTGTGGTAACCTCGATGTAAGGACATTGTGATAGTAGAGAAAATGCATGCAGCGTGTTACTAGTGACTATACATGTGATAACTTTAGACTTACTGGTAAATACGTGATACATAAGCGTGTCAGCATATAATGTCACGTTTCAACAGTTTCCATAGACGAATCTCTGCCAAACTGTGTATTCTAATTCATTACGACAGCTCCCAGTCAAATTAGTCTCAAAATATTCAACAGAATGTTTATTAAATATGAAAACATACAATTTGTACAACGGTCTGGCGTTTCTGGGTATATGCCGGAGAATTTGTCTCTCATTTATGATTATGACTTCGACACATGTGGCGTAATTGATTATGGCATCATAGCATGTGTGTGTGTGTGTGTGGTTGCTTGCGTACGTGTGCATGTGTGCGGGCAGGTGTAGAGCTTGTGTTGTTGTTACCCCATCATGTAAAATAGCTAACACACATTTGAGAGAGCTTATATCACCTCACTGTGTAAATTATATCTCACGGACATAGTCAGAAAGGTCTATATCATAGGTCGTTGATAAAACCTCATGCATCACTTCTCGAAAACGTCTGAGATTCATCTGGTCCCTAAATACATGACATTTAGTTCCACAGATTGCATTACGTAACACTCCTCTATCACAGTGACATTCTTCGGTGAGGTGTGCTATAAGGGCAGCGACAGTATACAGCTCAAAGTTATTCATCATTAAAAGAAAGTGTGTTCTATAGTTGAGTTGAGTTATTTCACAATACGCCATAGGCCTTTGAGTGTACATTTATACGTTATACGTTTTGACAATTAAATTAGTATGCTATACAATTATCTAAATACCTAATCTTATATCTAATACAGTGATATTCTCTTTAGCGTTATATTCACAAGCCCTTCAACGGCATAATAACTTTTGTAAAGGTGGGCTTACACAGTTTAAACATGGCTTGGGAATATTATTTATACAGTTTTCACCAATATATAACACATTACCTATGGGATGACTACTACCATACAATACAATACGTAGATCTAAGCATGATAAAGTTTACTAGGCATTTCTAGCATATATAGAAACTTTGGTCGTGTTTCGATTGGGCATGTTATGTCATGTCCTTGAAGGAGCTATTTCTTTTAACGTCGATAGAAACCCCGATGGTCCATGTGTGCATTCGTAAAAAATAAGCACTACAAGCGCGCGTATATACAACAAGGGAGGTAAATCCGGAATAAAAGTTGCGTAGTATACGATCTCGATCTGAACTTCCTGATTATCGATTTCCGGAAAGCTATACATATGAGCTTTTGGGTATCTTGAGGCTAATTTGACCGGGCGCTGTTGCTGCCTGTGGGCCGCCAGGCATGGTTAGTTTCGCGATATTCAACATTACGTTTATTGAATGGTAGAGACACACAATAGACCTTTCCGGTTTTCGCTATGTCCCGCCCATATCTAGCTAAGCTCCACCCACACCCGCTCCTGTTGGGATCGATCGATCTCTGAACACCCTGACTATCAATTTCTAAAAAAGAACTACACAGGTAAGCTGTTGATTATTTGGAAACTAACTTAACTGGGCGCCGTTGCTGCCTCAACAGCGCCCAGACAAACTAGCCTCAAAACATCCAACAGCATGTTTATTAAATAACAAAGAATTACAATGACGTACAGTTTATACAACATGTCGGACTCTGAGATTTGATGACGGTCTATATGGAACCCTTTGTGACGTAATAATTGTGACGTCATCATACACGCGCCGAGCTTATTATGACGTCAAACGCGGTCAGATGATGGATGGATACTCTGGAAAGGTGAATTCGTACAACGTGTCAGACTATTAATTGTTAAAGACTGGCTATATCGAGGCATCCATGACGTCATGATTGTGACGTCATCTTACGCATCACGTTGTTGATTATGACGTCATATGTAGTTTGATTAGAGCGATTAGACAGGGGATTTGGCAAGGCAAACAACCGAGACGGTGACTCCCCAGTTGCTGCTGGTGCTGTAAGAAGCTGCGAGCTTAAACATGGTCTTCTAGCAGCACTTCTTCATTGAAAATTATCGTCAGAAGTTAGCAGTTAGCAACACTGTTGGCAAGGTTTCCGTAAAAGGGAAATGCTATAATTAATCTCGCGAATGGTGAGCTGTTATTGCGAGATAGGTAATTTATTAACCGGGTGCATGACTTGGTGTGGTAACCTCGATGTAAGGACATTGTGATAGTAGAGAAAATGCATGCAGCGTGTTACTAGTGACTATACATGTGATAACTTTAGACTTACTGGTAAATACGTGATATATAAGCGTGTCAGCATATAATGTCACGTTTCAACAGTTTCCATAGACGAATCTCTGCCAAACTGTGTATTCTAATTCATTACGACAGCTCCGAGTCAAATTAGTCTCAAAATATTCAACAGAATGTTTATTAAATATGAAAACATACACTTTGTACAACGGTCTGGCGTTTCTGGGTATATGCCGGAGAATTTGTCTCTCATTTATGATTATGACTTCGACACATGTGGCGTAATTGATTATGGCATCATAGCATGTGTGTGTGTGTGGTTGCTTGCGTACGTGTGCATGTGTGCGGGCAGGTGTAGAGCTTGTGTTGTTGTTACCCCATCATGTAAAATAGCTAACACACATTTGAGAGAGCTTATATCACCTCACTGTGTAAATTATATCTCACGGACATAGTCAGAAAGGTCTATATCATAGGTCGTTGATAAAACCTCATGCATCACTTCTCGAAAACGTCTGAGATTCATCTGGTCCCTAAATACATGACATTTAGTTCCACAGATTGCATTACGTAACACTCCTCTATCACAGTGACATTCTTCGGTGAGGTGTGCTATAAGGGCAGCGACAGTATACAGCTCAAAGTTATTCATCATTAAAAGAAAGTGTGTTCTATAGTTGAGTTGAGTTATTTCACAATACGCCATAGGCCTTTGAGTGTACATTTATACGTTATACGTTTGGACAATTAAATTAGTATGCTATACAATTATCTAAATACCTAATCTTATATCTAATACAGTGATATTCTCTTTAGCGTTATATTCACAAGCCCTTCAACGGCATAATAACTTTTGTAAAGGTGGGCTTACACAGTTTAAACATGACTTGGGAATATTATTTATACAGTTTTCACCAATATATAACACATTACCTATGGGATGACTACTACCATACAATACAATACGTAGATCTAAGCATGATAAAGTTTACTAGGCATTTCTAGCATATATAGAAACTTTGGTCGTGTTTCGATTGGGCATGTTATGTCATGTCCTTGAAGGAGCTATTTCTTTTAACGTCGATAGAAACCCCGATGGTCCATGTGTGCATTCGTAAAAAACAAGCACTACAAGCGCGCGTATATACAACAAGGGAGGTAAATCCGGAATAAATGTTGAGTAGTATACGATCTCGATCTGAACTTCCTGATTATCGATTTCCGGAAAGCTATACATATGAGCTTTTGGGTATCTTGAGGCTAATTTGACCGGGCGCTGTTGCTGCCTGTGGGCCGCCAGGCATGGTTAGTTTCGCGATATTCAACATTACGTTTATTGAATGGTAGAGACACACAATAGACCTTTCCGGTTTTCGCTATGTCCCGCCCATATCTAGCTAAGCTCCACCCACACCCGCTCCTGTTGGGATCGATCGATCTCTGAACACCCTTACTATCAATTTCTAAAAAAGAACTACACAGGTAAGCTGTTGATTATTTGGAAACTAACTTAACTGGGCGCCGTTGCTGCCTCAACAGCGCCCAGACAAACTAGCCTCAAAACATCCAACAGCATGTTTATTAAATAACAAAGAATTACAATGACGTACAGTTTATACAACATGTCGGACTCTGAGATTTGATGACGGTCTATATGGAACCCTTTGTGACGTAATAATTGTGACGTCATCATACACGCGCCGAGCTTATTATGACGTCAAACGCGGTCAGATGATGGATGGATACTCTGGAAAGGTGAATTCGTACAACGTGTCAGACTATTAATTGTTAAAGACTGGCTATATCGAGGCATCCATGACGTCATGATTGTGACGTCATCTTACGCATCACGTTGTTGATTATGACGTCATATGTAGTTTAAAAAGACCTTTTTCGCAACACGATTTGGTTGATAGCTCCGATGTCAACCTATGATACTCAGTTAATGAAATTATCTTCATAATATATATATATATATATATATATATATATATATATATATATATATATATATAAAAATAGTGGTGAATTTACATATTTATAGAGTATGGCGGTTAAACAGTTACAGCAAAATATTATTATTATTATTATTATTATTATTATTATTAGGCCCATTGCATGCATATACGGACCAGATCACACACAATTCCCACCTCAAGATTACAATGAAACCGGTTGACTATTCCATATCCGTTTGATTATTCCCTATTCGTCATGCATATTTATAGAAATATAGTAACAATCTATCGTCGTATGTTTTAAGAAGCGAGTATGGTTGGCCATTTTACCGTGTAAAATATGTCTATGTATATTTGTTTGTTGCTGAAATTAATTCAGACAAATAAAACGTCATTACCAATATAGTAACGTAGACGAGTACATAAAGAATGGCTCAAACTATGCAATATATTCACTCAAAACAAGCTTGTCAAACTGACGAATCATTTGACAAGCAGGTATAAACCGAGAGAATGTGATCCCAATTAACGTGTATAATGTACAGGTCGCTTACTTAACCGTTAAGTTAAGTAATCTGTGTAGAGCCATTGCTCAGTTCAAGGGTCATTGACATCGGCACGCGGCACGCCCACTGTAGCCATGGCCAATACATTTAACACTCTGAACAATTAATTTCTATAATCCAGATTTCACGAAAGGCTCGCGACTAATACAAGTAGGCTATCTTGTTGAAGATTTTCGACAGACCGTGTCGCAATGAATAGTTTGATATAAATCTATGGCTGACATTTCCTACATAATTATAAAACATCTAATAAAATGTGTATTAATTTTAAACTATATCATGAATTGGACTCTTGGGTTCAAAGGTACGCTTGCGTCGTATCATCTCCTACATAATCAGCATAGAACCTAAAGCCGAGCTAGTGGAACTCAACTCGATGATCTATGGAGACATGTGCAAGTTGCCTATATCTATGTAACGCGCTCATAACCAATTTGGTCCATTTGTAGACGATGCAGTCTCATATAGCAATTTCGTTATCGAAGCGCCATCTTGTAAACGGCACAGACCCACACACTGATTTGTTATCAACGCGCTCCATTTGTAAACGGCGCAGGCCCATATACCAACTTGTTATCGGCGCGCCCGTTTCTAAACGGCGCAGACCCATATGACAATTTATTATCGGCTCGCCAGATTGTAAACGGAGCACTGCCCATAAGTCAATATCAAACTTGCGCCGTAGTAAATGCGCATAGTTGTAAACGAATTGTGACTTCTAGCCCTACTTTCGTAAAGCAGGGATTGATCTTCGGTCACCGGGAGTAGTTTATTTGATATGTCTTACTGAAAGAAACACGATCTATCAAACAAGGTGGTGGTCGTTCGCTGAATCTTTGTATGACACTCGCGGGCAATCAATGAACGAGTTGTGACACGCACATTCTCGGAATGAAAGTACGGTGTTAAAGTGTGCATAAATAAGTGCTGTTGAGATATCAAAAATAATCTCTGGCCCTGCAAATGGATATTTCCTATGAGAGGATTTAAAATTTCTTTAATAAATGTGAACATTATTTAAAGTGTTTATGAATGTATCCAATAACACGCGAATCCTACTCAACGTTAGTCACTTTATTGAACACTTGCTCTATTAGACTTCTAATTAATCACTTTGATACAGACAGACATTATGATATACAAAACAATGGATTAATCTGCGGCTTGAATCGATGCAAGTGTCCCACAGTTGCTGACGTATACACAGTCATATACGCCCTCATTCTTTTTCTTATGCATACAGAATTATTGACTAACCGACCCTAAGGAATGGGTGAATGAATCGACAGACGGATTGACAGACTAACAAATAAATTATCTACACGCGCATACGGAGAGACGCGTCTGAATAGCTGAACGGATTGCTGAAATCGCCAGTAAGACTAAGTTAATGAATGGATGGATGTATCCCCTATTGGGTCAAGTTTGACATTGACATATGGGAAGTGCGTCGTTTACAAACGGCCGCGCCGATAACAAATTGGTATATGGACCTGCGCCGTTTATAAATCTGTGAACCGATAACCAATTGACATATGGGGCTGCGTCGTTTACAAACGGTCCTGCAGCGTTTACAAACGGGCTAGATTGGTTATTGGGTATTTAGATCCATACGGATACAATTTGCGGTTTTGGGCAAATAGAGATAATGAGGGTGGATGGTGGTGGGTGGGTGGGTAGGAGGAGGGGGCTATTGAACACTTTCGGCAATGCTTTGCTATCTAACCATTACATAGATTTTACAAATCTGGAACAGCAGAGCAAAGAAAACTGGAACCGAGTGCTGAGCGAATCTACACAATCAATTTTCTGCCAAAAAGTAAAGTCTACATTTGTTTTTTGAAAAATACTTAAAAATATGGCCACATCACGAGGCTATAGCGTTGTCACGTTTTAAAACATTAAATCAGCAATTCTCAATCGAATCCACACGATGGGAAGGCATAGAACGGAATGAAAGACTGTTCTGTATGCAGCCAGACTGAAAACGAAAATCACTTTCTTTTCTACTGTATTAAGTACAAGACCAATAGAGACTGATACGTACCACAATATTATTACTGTTTGCGGTTTAGATTTTGACCCTGAAATTGACATACGTCTTAGGGTCGCCACGGGCAGGTTTCCACCACAGCTTGGAGAAGATCGCTTCAGTAAGACCATCCATATTTACAAATGTATATTTTGAAAGCAATGTTGCTGAGAGCTGTTGCTGATACATATTAGATTTTGACTCGAAAATAGGCATATTTCTTTGCAAGCTACTACCCAAGTTTCGAAATGATCGCTCCAGTAGAACAAGAGTTATTAAAATGTCTTAAGAACAACAACAACAACAACAACAACAACAGCAGCAGCAGCAACAACAACAACAACAACAACACGCGCGTCATGCTCACATAAACACTGGCGTCTAGCGACGCAGGTGAAAACACAAGGTGTGTTTAGAATATGCAATGAGCCATTTTTTAAAAAGGTTGTCTAATCACTTGAGGCTTTCGAAAAACAAAAAACGCAACTCGGCATTAGCAATGCTAATATAGGGCGAACGGCGACGACTATAATATAATACAATAAAACGGGTGGAGACGAGGATTATGACAACACTAGCTATTATTATGACAACATTAACGTTAGATTACTATGACAGCGTTAACAATTACGCTGAGAAAATTAACGATTACAATAACAAAATTAACTATTACTAATGTAAAAGTAAAAATATCTGGAATGTACACCATCAATTCCAAGCAATTCTTGTAGTTGGGAGACGGGTGGTTGCAAGAAGATCTGTTGTCCTCTGGATGCTGGTCTGGTGGTAGAGAACTCACCTCCCAAACTCTAGGCGGAAGGTGATGGCGAATTGCCAAGTTCGAACCATACACAGGTAAAAAGAATTCTTATCACGTAAAATTAGCATTCCAGATGACGAATGATCTATATCCTAATGCCAGTGCGTCGTCAAAGGCATGGCTCGTAGAACTAATGCTTAACAATAATAACAACTACATACGTGCGAGTGCCTAGTGATCTAGCTGGCGGGATCTTAGAAATGTAAAAGTAAGAATAACTGGAATGCACACCATCAACATTCCAAGTAACGTGTGTGGTTGTGAGACGGGTGGTTGAAAGCTAGTCTGATGTAAGAGTCTTTTTGTCCTCTGGATGCTGGTTTTGTGGTAAGCTACTCGCCTCCCCAACGCTAGGCGGAAGGAGTCATAGAATGCACTGGTTCGAACCCCGCTCTGGTTGAAAATTGAAAAAGGTAAATAGTACATTTCAGATGATGAATGAGCTATATCCTAGTGCCATTGCCTCGTAAATGACAGGTTTCATAGAGCTGATGCTTGACAATAATAACAAATACCTTCCCTTGAACAAAATTGAATTACCAGTAGTCTCTAGTCACATTTACCAAATTGCCAGACGAGCCATTCAGTGGTTCAGGAGAAGTTCCTTTTTCTGACAAATAAGGCATCCATGATGGTCGCCAAGCAAATCGACCAATCATGTTCTTTGAACAAACATTGTTCATTTAGAATTTCCCTAGATGAGGTTTCTCGAATTGCCCGAATCAATCTGTCATGCGGTTGCGTAGAAGCTTTCTGTCTCATACAATTGAAATCGGCCAAGTAGTTCTTGAATATAAGACATTATTCATTTTTCTATCGGAGGGTTGGCTGCGAAATAATCCAAGATAGCCAATAATATGAAAGAGGGAAAGTGCAGAATTTCGCTTCGCCATACCTATAAACTTATATAAATCCGATTTTTGCCTTAAAATCAATTAAATAAATATTCTAATATGGCTGTCAATACGTTGAATTCTGATTGTTCGATGGCGGCCATGTGTTTATCATAGCAACTTCCCTTAAACAAAGTTGAATGGCCCTGAGTACCTAATCGTGCTTACCTTCATCTTTTATAAGAATAAGCAGGTTTTATGAAAACTCGATCATCTAAGATGGCCGACAAGGAAATCGACCAATCAGTTTCTCTTGAAAACATTTGTTTCTGCTAGTGCACTAGATAAGATTTCTCGAGTTTCACATCAATCTCTCAAGCGGTTTCGGAGAAGATTTTTAATGGTATTTAAAAATATATTGTAAAATTCAAGATTGCCGCCGACCAAATTAGTCAATCATCTTCTTTTGAATACACCTGGATATCTATGCCATAATGAAGGCAACTGCCAAATATAACTGACTAGTTATAAAGGCATGCTCTAGATACTGATTCAGCAGAATGAATTATTGGCTGACGCTTGGTCTGTTAATGTCAGATCCAAAGCTCTGAAAGAGCTGACCTCTTGAATTCGTTTTCGTATATACCACTGACACAAGGGTCACGTGGCCTCGTGTGCCCCCGTGCCATGCGGTCAACTTGGACAAATATTGGTGGCTCTTGAGAAGTCATTTGAAGAACAGCGGACGGCCGCCATGGCATACGCTCACTTTGCCATTCAGGCCAGGTGACTTAGCAAGCCATTAGCCTACAATTCATCCTTACACACAATTTGGTTAGTGTATACAAAGAAACCCTCTTAAAACTTCAGCCCGAATAATTTACTCTGTGTTCCAGTAGGAAATTTGTGCTTGGACCGATAGCATTATGAAACTAGATCAGACCTACCTAATTCGTATACGGCTGATAGCTTATGCCTGTAGGTACCAATCCACTAAGATAGAATCCATAGATCTAAAAATGATGATACCTGCCACCGAAGTAATACCATTCTCCCCTTGGGTCCCACACCGCAGAACATATGCAAGGCATAACTCTGCTGTTTTTCGCGTGCGTGTGTGTGTGCGTGCTTGGATGTATGCCGAGGAAGTAAATACCTCCAGTAATTTTCAAAATATCCAATTACAAAATTATGATGATGCATATGCATGACTGGATAGGATCATTATGAGTCAAATGATTAACATGAGTCAGTTATCATGCGAAATGCGCACTGGATACCGCACATATGGCATTAAATATCTTATATACAAGGGGAAGAACTCTGTAAGGTTTACTTTGCTGACATAACAGAATTTATGCCCCTGGTAAAATGTCTATTTTCAAGTAGGCGAAACTTTGTACAAAACTACGAAAATACACACTATGCATATACGTGTTTGGTGACTCGTGTTACTCGCATAAAATGGGTACGTGTGGTATGGCAAATTGCGATGATGTCTATCTACTTGCGTACTCGTCTGCGCACCCATGTCTTCCGCCTGCCTGCCTCCACCTACCCCCCCCCCCCCCCCCCCGGCCCCGCCCATACCCCCCCCCCTCCCATCAACCCAGCGGAGCTATGCACGCTTGCAGAAATTGGTTTCCATGCCCTATTTAGCATCCTACAGCGTGTATCTCAGGATAGAGACCGGCCAAATCCACATGGACATAAACTACATGATTTGTGAAAAAGTATTAACGTACATATACGAACAAAAAGATGCAAATTATGAATTTCACAAATGTGAAAATGTAAACACAAATCTGACGACCACCTACATGCCCGTTTCACAGAGAAACCAGAATATTCGTTACTTAGCGGTGGTTTGCGATTCATCGCTGGTCTTGTATAAACTAAAAATAGTATTATGCAACTTATTTTGTTTGATGTGCTGATATAATTTTTTGCGATTTCAGTTCTCCCAGCGTGTAGTTCTTTGATGTTTCAGATAGAACACCAGGTCTCAGGGACATGAACTCTCCTAGAGTGTTAACTGCATATCAACCTGTTAGAACTGATGGCAGTGGAATTGGCACTGGAGAGATTTCCTCCAGAAGTCTGGGCCAATGTGATATTGATACAGTCGGACAATTCGACAGTAGTATCATACATAAATCGCCACGGCGTGATCAGTTCTCCCACACTGTGTATGAAAGTGTGGAACTTGATTAAATGGTGCAGGAATTACTCCTTGGTTGTCTTCAAAGCAGCCCAAATTCCTAGACGATTGAACATTCTGGCAGATGTTTTGTCTCGCTGACAGAATTATGCCAACAGAATGGTCACTCAACCTTCCAGTTCTACAGAGGGCCTTCGAGCATTGGGGCAAACCCAATGTATACTTGCTCACCACAAAGGAAAATGCTCAAATCATGACTTATGTCGCGCCGATTCCAGATGCAAATGTAATCTATACAGTTGCTCTGGCGATAAGCTGGAAAGGGAGGTATATGTACGCGTACCCACGCGTCATCATTCTCCCAAAGGTGTTGGTAAAAATTGGAGAGGAACCATGCCTGGTCCTGCTGAGAATGCCATTTTGGCACAGCAGGGCGTGGTTCACGGATCTTCAAGATCTGTTGGTGGACACTCTAGTGCAGCTGCCCGAGATTCCGAACATAATCTCCTAGGCCAAGGGCTGCTTCCTACACGAGTGGAGTGAAATGTTTAAATTGACTGTATGGATGTTATCAAACGACGTTCCACGTTGGAAGACTTTTCTCAACAGGCTGCAAGTTTCATCGCAGCTGCGAGAAGGAGGTCAACCATCAAGTCATATAACATCAAGGTTAACACATGTGCAGAATGGTGTAAAGGAAAGGATCTAGATCCCTTTCAAACATCTATTCAGCAAATATCAGACTTTCTCTGAGAGCCATTCTTTAGTGGATTAGCTGCTCTCACGGTTGCAGGAAACACGTCAGCTTTGGCATCAGTTATTCCTATTCCATAGCCGTCATGGATAGTCCAGAGGTGGCCCAGTTAAACGTGATGGTGAAGGGAATCAGCAATATCCGAATGAGACAGCCAGTTGTTATTCCAGCGTGGAGTCTATCTTTGGTACTTAATGTACTCACAAGCACCCATTCGAACCATGGATTCGGTTAGTCTAAAGCATTTGACTCTTAAGGCGGGCTTTCTATTGGCAGCTTCCTCAGGGTGCAGTGAGGTCCGTGCGCTTTCAGCAGAGAGGGGTTGATTTATTGTCTCTGGAGAAGGTCTGCGACTGCTTCCAAGTGCAGAATTTCTGTCCAAAAAATAATCTTTGAAATATCCCTCAAACCGAACGTTTTAACGACATTAACTTGGTATGATCATGATGGCAGTGCCTGGTGACCAGTCCGTGCGTTGACTAAGTACAAGAAACGGACAGACTCTCTACGGTCAGACGACAGGCACCTGTGGATCTGCCATAAAAAGCCTTATGGCACAGTATCCATGGATACCATATCTCGTTGTGTAGTCGACTGTATTCAGACTACCCACGACATCACGACCAGTCACCAGGTGCAATGCGCCAGGGCTCATGACATCAGAGGAATGGCCGCCTTGACTTCCCTATCCAATGGTTATTCTTTAGAGGACATTATGCCCATTGTACAATGGCACTGTGAGTTCTCATTCATGGACTAGTACATGAGGGAGGGATATGTCAGACTCAGCCAATCCACTCGAACTTAGCAGTTTTGACCGATAGAAAATGGACCACACTGGTCGTTCTCATTTGGTAGCAGTTTGCTTTTTAATTAGAGATTGATAGAAATGGCCAGCGAGAGGATATCAACTAGTTAAAGTCATGGCGGCCAGGGTGGCAGTTGTGGCGTGGTGTCTGAAATCCAAAAGTCATAAGTTAATCCAAGTTTGATGTTTTTGTATTACGTTTATATTGCATGTTTATTCATCATATATATTCATGCTCATTCCCAGGTTATTGTGTGCCAAGAGCTGTTAACCCTCTTGGCGTACTTGTATTTTTTAGGCAAGACACATATGTGTTTGTTCTCCTTCCTTTTTGGAGAAGGTGGGTGGGGTGGTGGGTGGGGGGGAGTTGGCTGCTATGCGAATATGAGGCGGTCTTAAGATTGTCGGTTCTTTTGGAGAAGTTCCTTGTGAGAAGTTTACACCCAATCTTTCTCTAGGAGTATGCAGTTGTGCATGGCTTGCCCATTCCCTGATCAAATCTGGTGTTATCAAAAAGGAATGTAATGGTAAGTATTGATCGAAGGAGAATGAATGAAATTTCAAACTCCCTTTCACCGCGATCTAACAATACTTACCATTACATAATGAACCCTGCCTCCCAGCCCCACGGAGGCAAGCCATGTGTCGGTCACGTTTGTGCTTAGGCTATGCTAACTAGTGGCCAGTTCATTGTAATGCATAGCCGCTTGTTGGGATGGGTACCTGGTTCCAGGAACCGGCTAGATTTCTATAAACGTAAGAAAACCCTTTGGTCACAGCACTTATTGTGGCTGGTAGCAATAAGTAATTTAATGGTGAGTATTGTTAGATCTCGGAGAAAGGGAAATTGAAATTTCCTTTAATCTATCCTTGATATCTATGGAGAATTTATTAGGATAGCTATCTCACTATTAACAAAATTAGAGATGGTCAGGTCTGCAAACAATCAAACGCTCTAACACTCAAGTGGCCTTGTCCATCAGTCTATCAGTTCGGTCGTCTCTCCGGAATGATCAGTCCAGTGGCGATTCTAGGATTATCTCAGTAGTGGCAAACCATGGAAACTTTCTCAAATGTAGATAACTGTAACGATGAAATATAGAAAAGTTCGCCAATTGTAGTAACTCTAGACCAATTTAGGTACAATTTTAGGGAAATGAGTATCTTTAGAATTTTTTTCCTGACAGATTATTTGTTGCAGTGAGAGTGATAAAATGTGGCTTACATTATCTGGGCAAATAGGTATTTCCCAACAATATTTCCCCAAAGATTTTGCCAGGTGTGGCAGTTTAACCATGGCGGCAACCCCCACCCACACACCACCACCACCCACCCTCCCACATTTAGCTACCCCAATGAATCACTCAGACATACTGGATGAATTGAGAGAAATGCTGTTGATTCCAGACACAAATGTATGTAATGATAACATGTGATTGACGCTAAAGCATGAATATAACACTATGTACGGTTAAGGTGTGAGAATAATACAGGTATTTATAATTTAGGTGGCCAGTTCTCGCTAAGCTCCACCCACGCTATGAATATGTTTGGATCAATCGATCCCTGCACATCATGAATCTCGATTTCCAGCAAACGATACATGTAAGCTGTCGAATATTTTGCGACTAATCTGACTGGGTGCTGTTTCTGCCCATCAAAATATTCAACAAAATGTTTATTATATAGCAAACACATACAATTCGAACAGCAGCGCTTTGTCAACCATTAATTAAAGGGTATATACCTGAACTCGTATAGTAGAACTGTACATTTATTATGTGGAACCATGCCCATATAACGCTTCCAGTGGGTCAATGCCTTCATATTAACATAACTTTTTAATATATATATGTATATATATATATATATATATATATATATATATATATATATATATATATATATATATATATATATATATATATATATATATATATATATATATATAATATGACCAAAAAGATGCAAATTATGAATTTCACAAATGTGAAAATTTAAACACACATTTGACGGCCACCTACATCCCCGTTTCGCGCAGAAACCTGATTATTCGTTACTTAGCGGTGGCTTGCGATTCATCGCGGGTCTTGTATAAACAAAAAATATTATTATCCAACTTATTTGTTTGATGTGCCGGTAGAATTTGTTGCGGTTTCGACTCATCCAAACTGTCGGATAAGGCAAGGTCCTCAGCAAGTGACATCTTATTTCCACATATTAATGGTGGTGCAGACTGCCTAACGTAATCTAATTTTTCCTAGCTCTTCATAACTGTCCTGGCCAAGTAATATATAATAGAAGTGATAAATTAATAATAGAAAAACAGCAGAATTTGGTTTGCGACACGAAAGTAGCCTAATGCTTGTTCTTCATTGTGTCGAGTTTTGACGGGAAGACGAAGTTTCAGTGCGAGATCTCCTCCTTTTATACTTTTTGGTGACGTCACAGGAGGGCGAATGACCACACCCGAAAGTTCCAGGGTGATTCGGCCACGCCCTATAAGGAAAGCTTTTATTTATTAAACCTGGAGTCATATGAATTATCGTCCCATGCAAAGGGATTAATTAGAATTATAGGAAGAAATGTATATTACTTTCGTCTTTACTCGACGGGAAAAAAGTCTCTGATCAACATAAAAACTCAGAACTACTTATTCCTGTGGGTGTTCACCTTTTAATTAGTGTGACGTGGTTTTACAGATTCGATGTTTATAAACTTGCCTATTTTAATTTCAGGCTGGCGCGCTCGATGGGGTGTGGGAGAGCGCAGTGACATCAGCGGCAATTTCCCCGACTCACCCCTCTCGTCTCTTCCATCACGCTGTGGTAGTTGTGCTATTTGGACGGCTCTTGTCTTTAAAGCCGTTGATCCAATTTACTGGAAAATAGAAGGGAAAGTCACGTGGTTTTTTGTTGTGAAAGCACCTGGTTGATCAGAAATTTAGGCAATATTTACGTAATGGTGGAGTGTTGATGCTGATGAACATTCGCTGTTGATGCGAAAGATGGAAATATATGTTTTTAACTCTGTTCCTCAGAACAGCATCCCTGTATGCGCGTGATCTTATGCATGCATCTGTGGCTTGTCTGTAAGAATGTATTCCAGCCCCTGTTGATCTTGTGCGGGAATATGTAGGTAAGAGAATATTTGAAATTCTCCTTGATTTTATGCCGTCAAAGTTTTGATGCCGCTTCATGGGCCCGCGCTCATTATAAATTGCGGTCCTAAGACCAGGAAGGCACCTATTAGTCACCGGTACAGAACAGGCTATGATGTTGCTGAAATTGAGGCGCTAACATATTCATAGCGCAAGTCGACACGTTCTCTGGAGCTACAGAGATTTCCACAGGCGATTCCCGCAGCTGGTTTCCGCAGGTTGGCTGCGCAAGCTGACTCCTCCAGGCAGGGTAGATACGGTACACACTCAGGACAGTGAAGCAGAGCAGTGAAGTAACATGTATTAGATAGTCTCTGTAACTAAATCACAATTTATGTGGAAGTGAGAATGTTTTCCGTCCGGCGACGGAAGTAGTAAAGTTGAAGGTTGCCCATTAACAGAGGGGGTGGTATACAATGTTAAGCAGTTACATAACTTGGCACACGGTGGGGATGCGTCGCATTGCTCTTGCGGTGCACCTAGCAAAGTCCACCCGACTGTGGTCAAAAATTTAATTAAATCCGGTCGGTCTGTACTACATGTGACCCTCTCCCTATAAACTGCACGATGATTGGCCAAGCTCTGCTGTGGTGACGCTGATTGGTCAGCATACAATATAAAAAGGCTTGCTCTGACGATATTCCTCAGTGAAGGAGCCAGCTTGGTGTAGTGCCTAGTACTCAGGAATACTTAACCGGAGAACTGGTTTGCGCCTAAGTTGTGCACTATCTCACCGTCCTTGGAAACAAGGGCAATCTCCTTCGCTCCTTGCCTCTGTCCACCCAGGAGTATAAATGGGTACCAGTGTAAAAGCTGCGGAGGTTAGCAATAATAGACTGAAATGAATAAACAGCCAAATATGGCGTGAATGGGACCTGGAATCAGGGACTCGATAGACGCCAGCCAAACCAATAACCTATTCCTCTGTCAGACCGTGGGTCATCCAGAGCAAGGAACATTATCCCTGCTTACTGCATAGAGCTCGGCGTTCAGTCAATCTACACAAATGCAGCTTATTTCAGTTCCTGTACTTGATTTGGAGACTCACCACACACTGCTATCCGGCTCAAGTTTTGCAGCACCGTGCTAACCGGGGCTAATAAACTAAATTAAAAAGAAAGTTTCCCGTCTACCAACTTCTGGGACCTTCTGTGAACCGAGTGGCCGTTTTGGTCAGTAACATCTGAAAACAGAATGTGAAACGATTGGCCTGTAATGATGTCTCGCCGAACCTGCCATACCACGCCAAACAATGGAGACTAAAATAAGCACGTTTCTGGTGCAGCATTATGTTTTGAACTTTCCTTTCTGTCTGCGAACATTGACGTCAGCATCACCAATGAGCTAAGTTTCGCGGATCATCTTGTGCCATAAATCTATCACCCAGCCTCTTCAGCAAATGGAGGCATCTTCATCAAGCACCAAGTTACGTGTGCTACTACCTAGCTGTAAATTAAACAGCTATGGCTTGCATCATTAATTTGTGGCCAGTGACTATGAACCGCCAATAAATTCGAACACTGCATCGATTCCTGAGAACTTCATCAACAGACGCCAACATGCGCTGATGACAAGCAGGCGCCCAGTTTGACAACATGCGCTGGTGACTAACAGGCGGCAACCGCTTTGGGTATGCTGTAAGAACGAACATTGCGCTGATGCCTAATAGGCGCTCATTTTTTGTGTAATATAGTTATCTTATTTTCGGTAGTGCTGATTACGAGTAAGCGCCATAGGTCAGACTGGCCGTATTGTATTGTATAGCATTGTAATACGGCGAGCACCGATTTTAGATATTTCTACTTTTTCATTGTCACCTTTTATGTTATGTTAAAAGTTATATATATATATATATATATATATATATATATATATATATATATATATATATATATATATATATATATATATATATATATATATTCCTTAAACGTGCAGACGCTAAGCCGTATACTGAACAGCTTCACTAACTACACCACTTACTCTCTTAAAATACGGCAACACTTTTCCACTAGAGTTGTCCTCGTTCCGATATGGCCCGAGATACGGCGACTAATCCTAACTAGTATTAAGCTAAGATATTGTGGTTGGGATAGAGTAGATAGGGACAACTGATCGAACAATGTAGTACTATTTATTGTAAAGCCTCTGTTCCAGGACTTCTGCGTCACTACATAGGCAGACTGCGTTTTCCATAACTGGGCACCGTTTTTACGGCCGTCTAAATTCCTAGAGCAGCTGCCTCCTCCTACGCAACTGTGACTTCTGGCCAACTAATTGTTGGTTAGTCCTATCCGCCAGTTTGGTTAGAACGACCCAGGAAATCGCAGAGGTTTCTCGACGGTGAGAATCAAAATGGTGACGCACTTCCCCTGTAATTTCACAAGTATCCTAAGCTATTAAAGCCAAAAAAGGATTCACTGAGCTAATGTGAATTATAGTAGGTACGTCCTAGCAGTGGAACTCAGGACAGTTACATAACGCTAAATGCAGCTAAACGTTAGCTCCAGGGAGCGGATCTCATATGGTTCACTCTCACCACCTGGCGTGGGCTGAAACGTGGTTCGCGGGTGAACTCCATGGTGATTGGGAGAAGCCAATCAACTCTACACACATTCTAGGAAGGTCGCCAACGTCCGCTACATACTTCTTCAGCCTGCGCCGTAACTAAATACGTTGCTTGCCCTATACGTGTGTGTTATCTGTCCATGTTACTCGTGGTTGTGCTGACACGTGGTTAGAAGTCTGCTCATCGGCACTGGACTCGTCGACCAGCTTTGGGCCTTCCTCTGTCATTTTGAAAAAGACATTACCGTCAAATGACCATGCACTGTGGATTTTCTCCAATGGGCACGTTCCAAGAAAGGCTACCTGGGCTCATCCGCCAGGAGGGCAACCTCCCCTAAAGCGAAGTAGGCATAAGCCGTTTGAAGCATAAATTCATATGTGTCTTGACTTAGCAACAACAGGTTGTCCTAGGCTCCTCAGGAAAGACGGCTAAATAATGCAACGACGACTAAACCAGCAAGTAGCTTAAGAGACGATGGTGTCGGATTCTGTTGAAACCGGCGCTCCTCCTCCATGTAATACCGTTTGCACCCCCTCACCTAAATAAATATATATACATATATCTCTTGGCACACTTTAGCATTGATCTGAATGGGAGTGCAGTCTCGGCCCTAACTCCTCCTCTGCTTCGGCGTTGTAGGCATTTTGGAGGCCCGCGCAAGGCATTTTCCTCTCGCAAAACCAATTTGTTAGCCCGTAAGAGGCGTTAGTTTATATTAAATTAATTAGCCACGCTAGGGACTCCTCCTTTAGAGGGGTTCCTTTCAGATATATATGGATAGGTTATGTATCTTTGGCGAGAAATAAACACAGACGGCCAAAACGTCACTAAATTTATATTACAGCTAATAATTTATTATTGTTAATCCAGCAGCTTATTTAGCTAGAAGCTGGCTTACAACTCCCAGCAATACATGTACGTACTAATAATGCGGAGACATACCAGGTACACCAATAGTTGTGATGATACGGTGGCATTTGCCATAGGCGACAATGGTCGGTCTTTGTGGTCACTGGTGAACTGCATGCCCCTCTCTCTCTCTGTTCCCGAGGCTAGCTAACCTGCATCGTCGGGTCGGCGAATACTCGTCGGACTCCATGGAGGAATTATGGGGACAGCATGATGCCAGAGCTACAAGTGGCGCCTGATGTGGGGCACAAACTGACGAACCCACAACCGGTCATCTGTCCTGACTATTGCAGCTGCCGTTCCACCCTGAAGACTATTCCCCATGTATAACCAGCAATCTTCCCGACCAGCACGTCCCACGTGTGGGATCAAACATACCCATATGACAAGAGTATTCGCCAATAAGCGATGCAGAAGTTTTGAATGCATCTGAGGCAAAGATGTCGTTCTTAACATTGTCAGACGTTGGTGGACGACGGCTAACACCCACGTCAGACTACTGGGGCATCACATACATCCTACTGCACCACGTCCACCTAGCGAGTTAAGGTAACCATCACAAGTACGAATCACCACACTTAGGCCCACGTTCCAACCACAATTTATTCATTCGCACATACCACACCATACAGCATGGTCGTCATGTTATGTACCATGGGACGCAGACCTGCTACAACCACCATGGGTTACGCGAAGTCATGCGCCATCACATGTATCAGCACCAATACACACCGCCTATCGCCCGTGCACATCACCTAGACCACAGCTGTACAGAGCTCTCGCCACCCAACGTCCTACTGAACCACCTTTTAGGATAAGTGGCCAGTTGTGATACGACATGGCGCACATACACCGACATATTCCAACCTACATACCCACAGAACATCATGTGCCACGCCACCAACAGGAATATGATAGGTCGGATACGCTACAACAGCATCCTTCACAGTATCCACCAGCAACTGTGTGTGAGCGATCTTACACTCTGCCATGCCATCCATTGCACTCACCAGCTTCCTCAGCGTGTATGGCCATACATCCAGTCGTACCACCAGTATTCGAACCAAGTGCACCCTTTCACAGCACCGGGCAAGTCATCCTCCCACCTGAATTCAAAGGAAACGGTGACTGGGAAAATTGCTGGTGCCAGTTTACAATTACTAGTAGAACAAATTGGTGGGTGGACCAACAAATGGGCGAGTATCTGGCAGCCAAGTTGTCGAGCAAGGCACTGCAGGTCTTGGCGCCTTGGGAGAGATGAGCCATCTACAGGTTAAGAACTTGCAGAAACGGTCCAATGAAACTCTCCCAGAACTTTCCAGCCGAATACGGCACTTAGTAACACAGGCATATTCAAACACAAACATAGAGAGAGAGTCACCACTTCCAGCTGGATACAATTACTGACGCCTTAAGCGCAGAGCCTGCCCTGAAAGAGAAGCTGTTCCTATTGGAATATAGCAGATTGCAAACCCTAACCGCCTCTATAGTCTGCATTGAGAACTTCCAGGAGTGTGAGAAAAACGTGCGGGGCTAGATTTAACCATCCAGTAAATGAGGTGGACCATAACACCATCACACAATTTGGACACACCCCTACTCCATTCACAGCACCCACAGAAACACTAGTCAACCAGGAGCATCCACCGGACCAAGGACCAAGGACAAAACCAACATCAGGTCTCCAAAGGTAGAGGCAAGGGTCAGTTCCATCACGGATGAGACAACAATGTCCCAGGCTGTAATAATGGCTACCACGAGAAAACTTAACACACATTTGGAAGAGATTATGGCTCAAATAGCATCTCTTGCCACCCTATTGTCCACCGATATGGCCACAGTTTCCGCATAGAACATAACACGCACCACAACACACCCCGATGTCTGTTTTGAATGTGGACAACCTGGACACTGGAGAGAGAGGTGCCCTAACCGGCGCTCCCCTAAACCACCCGCTCCAGGCCATACTACACCACAGCAGGATGTAGTTCGAATCAACCGGTCAAATTTGTAGGTGCCGGCCGTACCAGCTAAGCTGGATACACGCCGCCATTCCTGGATTCGTTCCCTGGACACGCCACCCTTGATAGAGCTGTAAGCGTATATGAGCCTATGAGAGAGATTGCTTCGTAAAAACGACTAAGTTCGTTAAAGCGTGAAGCGCGCATGCGCTCGCTTAACACTGCTTTGACAGAGCGCGTATTTCATGACCAAGATAGGATGGCGCTTTTAGTGTACCGAGTAGGTACTATGTAATCCTTTATACTTACTTGTTCCAGCCGAATATGGCTTTTATCAAGAGCAGAATTCGACGGCTTTCCGAATCTGTAAACCATTTTAAAATTGGTTAAGAAATGGCTGAGTTATCCACGGAACGCCCCTTTGATTATCTTCAAAATATTGCCGTGACGTCGTAACCACGTGTACGCAGAAATTCTAGCATCTTCTAGAACATTCGACTGCGTCATCATTAGCTGCGCGCTGATTGGCTATTGCTCAACCGATGATTGGTTGAAGCTTGCGCCTATGTCGACACGAGTAGTAGAAATCCAGAACTCGAGCGCATCCTCGGCCAGGGGCCGAGTAGGTTGGATCTGTTACAGCTACTATCAGCGAGACAGGTATTAAATAGATCACTTCGATCTCAGTCAGTTTCTCTCCCGCAGCAACCCAACCCACCGCACCAAAAGCGATTGTTTGGGAGCATTTTTGGAACTTTTGAATATTGTTCACGACTAAATCAAGAACTAACTCGGAACACAAACTTGTGGTGAATATGTGATTCTACAGATGTAGAGGCAGCGATGTTCTTTGGTGGATGACTCGCCGGATCTGCCGGCCATGCCAAAAAGTGGTTATTCAACCTCCCCAGCACTGATGTCGTGTAGGTTTATTTGAACTTTTTGATCGCAACAAGTAAACTTTGTCTGGTATGTCTTAAGAGCTAACTGACGTACACCGCACCGTAAGCTTAGTTATGTATCTTCATCCGTCTCCAGCAACCCCCGCTTATGAACGGGTTGTTCTTAACCTCCATCTATAACATCGGTGTATGAGAACTTTCTTCCTAGCCCTAGTGTTATTGTATCACTTACTGACTGCTCCTTAGACATTCTTATATTGTGAATACCGTCATGACTTCGATCCGCTCCCGGCCTGGACTACATGCAGGAATCCTGTTAGCGGGAATCCTGTTTGCGGGAACTTTCCAGCTTCCAGAGAACGCGTCAACTCACGTCACACCAAGGATGACGTATCAATTTCAGTAACACAATAGCCCGTCATTAAGAATGGCTACCGATTATTCAAGTAACTATACTTAACATCTTACTCATTCCGTTAGTTACATTTGTAATTATTATACTTTATTTATGTAAATAGTTCCGATGATTAAAAGGAACAGTAATGGTCTTAGGACCACTAGTTATAATTTCTTTATCTGTTTATAGTTATTCTTATTTTACTGTAAGGTGTTTTTACTAACCGCACCATAGTAGGTTTAACAACCTATACTTTATATATTATTCTAAACATTTTACACCATATTACTTGTACTGGTTAGTTTTATGTATGGCGAGCAGCCATTCGTTCATATGTTTTGTTTATTTGCAGAAAACGTAGGACTGCAGTGCACGTAGGAAACAACATACAGAAACATTTATATATGCATCACGTTCTCCCGCCAACAACAATTCTTCACTGAGGTCGCTGTCCGTGTTATAACTCTGTTTAGCCTGGCATGCTACCGACTAAAAAGCCTTTCTATTTAGCTCGATAGGATAGGTTTAATATGATTAGAGACAATTTCTTCGTCAAGAGACACATAGTGTATGCCTCTTTTCCGGTAGTTGTGATAATCTAGCCCCACACCCTGGCAAGGTTGTGTAAAATTGGCAAACATACCTATTGGGCCTCATATATATAAGTTATTGTCTCTCTTCATGTTCCACTAAACCTTATTCCTTCTTAATTGTTTGGATGTCCCTAACCACAACATGGACTGATCCGACCATGGGAAACTTTTGGGGTTTCCGAGCGGTGATGGCCAGGGTGTGGTATTACATACATCTCCCATGTATCTTCGGATACATAGGAGTTAGTTATCCTTGCCAATGTAGGAAACACTGCGAACACATATTATAATTATTAATTTCTTTTTCATCTTCTAAGAAAGTCTCCCCCGCACCGCAGTGCATAACTGGGCAACTTGCGTTTAAACCTAACATCAGGATAAAAGGTTAGCTTCATAGGACCTGGTGACGGGAGAGATATGCATCCCCACCGAATTATGTAAGAATGTCTGGGCAAGATGTTAGGATCTGCCATACCCTCACGGGAAGGACATTCACGGTGGGTATACGTCTCTCTTACCCCCACTGAAACGATAGATCAGTTGCCTAAACTTGCTTATGTGAAAAGTAACCCTTGTCCTGTGACGTTTTATATGGTTATGGAGCAAGATGTCCGGATTCTCACCCAGCTCAGAGATCTTGCGAAATAGCATGTATGCACGCTGTCTCCAGTATTGATGTCTTAGGACATCCGTTCTCAATGACAGCCGTATCTAAAGCTAGGTAGGCGGCCACCATTTGCGGCCTAAAATAGTTCTTGTCTCTAAAAACTAAATGTTAGGTTAGGCATAGAAGAAGGCCCGCATAAATAAAAGCGGCACCTACTAATTCAGCATATTTAAAAATACATAAGACAGTGGCATTTGAATCCCTCAGGAATCGCTCATCCCATCTTCACGTAAAACAGCACGCAACATTATAGTCATAATTTCACTAGGTATGGTCTTTTCTTCATAGCATTTTGGTTGAATATTAGAGTGGGCCCCTTTCTGGCCAATGCTCTTCTCCCACTTTAAGCGGGGGCGACATTTGCACTTGCCTCTCGCAAGGATTCAGTGACGACGGTCCGCGTGAGGCTACTACTTCTCACCCAAGACGAGCACCAGGAGTAGTGCCCGCGTGAGGCACATAGATTTTCGACACTATAAAAAGATGATTTTCTTTCCTTTCAGCTTAGAGTTATAATAGGTTATATTGAGTTAATTAGTGATCTCGTGTATGGGAGCCTCCCTTGTGGGGATACCTCTGCGGACCTGCGAGTCTGTGTGGTACCTCCGGGAGTCCCGCATTTAAAAGTTCATCAGGCTGTCTCTATGTCTTGTAAGTTCGTATGCTCATTTTATTATCTAGCATACTTGACGGTCTGCTTAGGTAAAACTATTGCATAGATTTATTTTAATTAGGTCACCAAATCAAATATTGTAAGTCCATAGATCACGAAATTGCTATGGACATGCATACTGGTGACACAAACTCTTGGGATGAGACCGTTGTGTTTAATGTTCGCGATAGTGGTCGCACTGCCCCACCGGAACGATTGAGTTCCACCAGCCTTAGGACCATGGTCTTTGTTAACCATAGGGCAATATCGCATGGAATCCATAACCCCAAGACCAGGAGCTAGCCAAAATCATCACTCATCGTGTACATGCAACGCGGCGAGTCGACACTACACACCGGAATGACCTGACACTACCCGGCTAGCTACACCAGACAAGCCATCACACTATTTATGGAACCGAATGGAGAGTCAACTCGGTGCCTGCCCATTCGACCCAGCTCAATACAGGCAAAACACGAACATAGTCATCAACCCTTGCACACACAGATTTACAGTTCCACCTACGCCGGTACCCACAATGCACACTACTTCAGCAGTGGCTGTTCCACCAAAACCGCACCAACAAACCCATCTTTCCCTTTTAGAACAGCAGTGGTTGGTGCCACAGCCTCCACTGAATCAGCTGTCCTATTACCAATATGGCACAACACACAGGGGGCCCTCTAGTGGTTTGCAACACGGCTGTGCCACCACCATCACCCACTGCATCTCATGGTGGCAGTAGTACATCGTGCAAGTCAGATTATCCGACCAAATGGAGGAAAGAAGTGAACAAACACAACCACAAAGATACACGCTGGATAAGGAACTGTTTCAAAGAAACACAAGATGACGTACTGTCCCAAGTGGGCAGCACTGGTGAAACTTTATACCAGCACCACCAACCCACTTCTCCCAGCCACTAATACTTCCACCACTACACACATGCCAACTACAGTAACCACACCAGTGCTGCCGATTTACCTCGTCTTATCCTATGCAAAATCAGCAGCAGCATAGAGAGTTCGGCCCATTCATCACTCAGCCACCCACTGACCTCACGGAGGCAATTGCAAACAGGCCATTTATATAGAAGACCCCCATCGCCACAGAGAAATATAACCAGATCATTATCCTGGAAACTCTTCCTCGCGTACAACACAAATACATTTACAAGTGCGTGTGCATTTTTGACAGAATATCTACCAGTGCCACCCTAGACACTGGGGCCTCCATCACCATTTTTAACAAACGTCTAGTTGAGAGCATCCCACCTCATAGACGCACGCGACTTTGTCCAACAAACATCTTTTTACAGACATACATGGGCGCTAATGTCCCATTGGCTGGAATAGTAAACATCGGGATTCAGCTGGAGGAGATGCAACTCAAACAACGAGGTGTCATCCCCTCTATCCAAAACGATGACCTTCTTGGCACCAGCGAAGGCGTAATCCACTGCGCCAAGAAGAATTAGATATACACGGCCACTGTATATACATGGGACCGGAGTCATCATTGTACGACACCTGTGCACTGATATTGGCCTCTACAACCACAGTTGAGCTGGGCCGAGAGGAGATTCTTTGGGCCACTGCACCACACCTTCAACAATCTACACACACGGCCATGTTAGAACCTGCCTCTGAATATATGATTGCTTCACAATGCATTACACCATGCATGATGGTAGATACTACCAACAAAGATCAGATACCCTTCAGAGTATTTAATGCCACAGCGGACGCTATCACACTCGCACTAGGCGTTCGCTGTGGCCATTCAGTGGAAGTTATCTCAGTGGAAACACAACCTTGCACACCCACGCACGCACGCACGCACGCATACATGCAGGCAGGCAGGCAGGCACGCACGCAGGCTCGTACGCACGCACGCACGCACGCACGCACGCACGCACGCACGCACGCACGCACGCACGCACGCACGCACGCACGCACGCACGCACGCACGCACGCACGCACGCACGCACGCACGCACGCACGCACGCACGCACGCACGCACGCACGCACGCACGCACGCACGCACGCACGCACGCACGCACGCACGCACGCACGCACGCACGCACGCACTGCTATCCGACGATACCCTACCAGAACATTTACACGATTTGTACTTACGGGCCACAATTGGCCTCACTAAAGTACATAAATGCGATGTGCGCCATTTACTGTATACGTACCGGGACAGTTTCACATCAGGTGATTTGGACCTAGGGTAAACTCACCTAGTACGCCACTCCATTGAAACCAGCAATAGTCGGCTGGTCATCCAACACGTATGTCGTCTTCCAATCCAGAAGGAAGTAGAAGTCCATCAGCAAGTAACAGATATGCTGAAAATAGGCGTTATTGAACCCTCTGCATCCCCTTGGGCCAGTCCAATAGTGCTCGCAGCTAAGAAGGATGGGTTGTTATGCTTTTGCATCCACTACCATCGCCTAAATGATCTGAGTGTGAAAGATGCGTATCCATTACCGTGCATCGATCAGGCTCTGGATTTCTTGGCTGGAGATAAATGGCACTGCGAATTAGACCGCGCGAGCGGTTATTGGTATGTGGACATGAAGGACGCTGATTGTGTAGAAAACCTCTTTTACATGCAGAGATGGCCTGTTCCAGTTCCGAAAAATGCTGTGTGGCCTGTATAACTTCCCGGGCACATTTGAACGGCCGATGGAGCAGGAATTCACAAAATTACAATGGCAAATCTGCTTATGCTATCTGGACGACGTGATCCTTTTTGGCTCTTCTTTTGAGCAAACCTTGGCCAACGTGGACGAAGTGTTGGAACGGTTTTGTAGCGCCAAATCTAAATCTCAATCCAAAAAGTGCCATTTCTTTCGAAAAAAAGTAGAATACCTAGAACCTGTAATATCTGTCAATGAAGTGGCTACCAACCCGAGAAAATGCGTGCAGCGTCGCAGTGGAAGACTCCTACTGTCACCAACACCAGGAGCTTCCTCAGCCTCTGTCAATACTATTGGCGATATATTTGCCACTTTAGTGAAATTTCGTCCCCACTCTTCCAAATAACAGAAAAGGACAGACCTTTCGAGTGGACGAATGCGTGTGAGGAGCCTTCCAAGGTGCCGAAAGCACAACAAACCACTGCATCAATTCTTGTTTATCCAAACCATAGCCTTGATTTCATCTGGGACACGGACGCCTCGGTTTATGCCATTGGTGCTGTTCTATCACAAGTCACAGCAGATAGAACTGAGCAAGTATTGGGTTATGGACCATGCACATTACACAATGCAGAAAAGCATTACGCGACCACGAAGCAAGAAGTGTTGGTCGCGCTATACTTTACGAAGTATTGCAAACACTTTCTGTACAGGTACTCATTTACCCTACATACCGACCACACCTGCTTACGATGGCACAGAAATGTTACAAACCCTGAGGGTCAGATAGCGAGGTGGCAGAAATCCATGCAGGCATATAACTTCACAGTCGTTCATCGACATGGCAAACTTCGTGGTAATGTCGACGCGTAAGCCGAATCGGCCTAGAGGGTGGCATTGAAGTGGCCGAAACCGTAGCTCACGACGTCCAGTCAACCCCCATATTTCCAGAACTGCGTTACGAGGAATGGAACATGGCTGAGCTCCCCAACGAACAATCAATGGACGCACTCACAAAACACATATATGCTTGGATCCAGGAGGGGGTACACCCTTCCAAGGAATCGGTTAGTCTCTTGCCAACTGGGGCAAAGCATTATTAGCAACAATATGCAGAATGCCACGTGCACAATGACGTTCTGTCTATCAATAACCGTATCATTGTAGGTGGGCTTGCCATTCACCCCTTCATTAACCTACAGCATACTGTCCGGTAGGTGCTAGTTTGAGAGATAGATATAGAAAGAGAGAGAGAGAGAGAGAGAGGGAGAGAGAGAGAGAGAGAGAGAGAGAGAAAGAGAGAGAGAGTATGGAGGAAGGATGCCCTACTGCATACACCACTATCTGAACGGAATGGGACTATGCACGCAGGTTCCAGTCCTCCCCGAGCAGCTAGAACGACCTAGCATTTCAAACAGTGAAAGATCGTGTGGGGTAATACGATCGACATTCTTTCGCCGGTGAAGCCACTGGCGATTAGTTACTAAAATAATACAGTTAGATTAGACAGAAGTACGCAGCTGAGCCCGTTTGAATGGAAAATGATACACCTCTGCAAAGATATCGGAGAAAGCGTAGTTAAATTGATTGGACATTTACTGTTCAACCACGATCATCGTGTATGTGTCAATGATGCAACGTCAGATTGGAACGATCTGTCAATTGGAGTAGCACAAGGAGGCGTGTTAGGAGATGTACTTTTCTTAATCTTAATTAGTGACACTGTGAAATACATCTATACGATACATGCTGACCATGGTTGATGCAAAGTCATCACATTGAAAATCTGCAAAACAACATCAGCAAATTCGAATGTTGTCGATCGACTGGCAGTTATGTATCAACTTCATTAAGTTTTAGGTACTCCATCTGAGCAGAAATAATCCAAAGAATTATACAGCTGACAAACTGATGCCCATCCCCCATAGTTCTCACCACCAGCAAAAAGACAGGCTTATACATAGAGGATACCATGCACATTGATGTTCACATAAATGCAACAGTAAACACGACGCACATGATATTCGGAGAGATCAACACGCATCTACATCGACGAGGCACTCTTTACTATTTTTTCCTCAACCCTGTTGAGACAATTCTGGAGCATTGCAACACAGTATGCTCACCACATTTGAAGCGTGACTCAACATATGTTGAGAGTGTACACCGCAGCACAGCACAGTTGTCAATCAGCTATGCACCGTTGCTTACAAAGAAAGGCCAAACTGGATTAGAGGTGGTACCTTTTATAGAGTAACTCATTTTTGACAAGCTTTCGCACACCCTGTTCCTCACTTGATGGAGAACATGCATTCATGAAAGCGTCTCTCAATAAGCAAATTTAGACTAAAAAATGTACCACAGCTTAACTTTTTTATCTTGTCAAGACTAACACAGCTCCTTTCTCAGGCAAAGAAACGGTAACATATCTTATGCTAATGTATCTAAAAAGAAGAGGTAAACGAGGATATCCGGAAATATCATTTCTCCAACATACTCGTCATAAGCTGGACGTCTTGTCCGATGAGACGGTAAATAATGAAGACGTCAATGCTTTCAAGGCGGGGATAGACGCACAGATCTACCACATAATGTATACATTCGACTAGAAAATGACTTAATAAACAGGATAACAGTCAGCCAACCACAAGCTATAGCGAAGAGCCAATTAGGCCGATAACTTCAGCAGTTGTTAGAAATGGCATTTTCTTAATGCTTTCCCAATTAAACACAAATTTGGCGGATCTACAAGGTGATTAATACTAACGCTATTATCAGTGATATGCTACTGTAGCCGATTCATCGCAGCTAATGGTCTCATGCCATGTGTAGCGCAGATGGCTCAGTCGGGTACAAACTGACCCGCGTTGGCCGAGTACGAAACAGCCTGCCTGAGTGCTCCAAGTCACGCCTCTGTTGGTTCTATAGGTCTGTGCATGTAGCCACCGTATTCAGAGCTCAGAATACTCTAGTCCGTATAAACGCCTTGTGCGCATGTGCGCCAGCAGGAGATAGCGCAGCCACGCTGTGCTGAGGGTACGTGGAATGTCATTCCAATCAGATAACTATCAGTAAGTCACGGCCCGAAATACTGCGACTAATCCTAAATAGTATTAAACTCAGTTATTTTATTAGGATAGAGTAGATAGGGACGAACAATGGAGTGATGTTTATTGTAAAGCCTCTGTGCCAGTACTGCTGCGCCGCTACATAAGCAGACTGGCGTTTCTATAATTGTCCACCAATTTTACGGCCTTCTAAATTCCTAGAGCAGCTGTCTCTTTAGTTACCACTGACCCGGGAAATCGCAGAAGTTTCTCAACGGTGAGAATCAATCCGGCGATGCTTCACCCGCACTTCCTCTGTACCTTCACCAGTACCCTAGGCTATTCTAGTCAAAGTAGGATTCACTGTGCTAATGTTAATTATAGTAGTTACGTCCTAGCAGTGGAATTCTTGGAGCAATTACATACCCCTAAATGCAGCTAAACGTTAGCTCCAGGGAGGGGATCTCATATTGTTCGCTCTCACCATGCTTGGCATGGGCTGAAAACGTGGTTCCCAGATGAACTCCATGGTGATTGGGAGAAGACAACCAACTCTCCACGCATTCTAGGAAGGTCGCCAACGTCCGTTATCCAATTCTTCAGCTTGTGCCGTAACTAAATACGTTGCTTGCTCAATGCTTGTGTGTGTTATCTGTTGTCCATGTCTTGTTCCTTGTGGTTGCGCACACATGTGGTTAGGAGTCGCTTATTGGCTCTGGACTCATCAACCGGCAACATGTATGCACCATCAGCCTGAGGGAGTAGTCGAATGGATACGTGCCAAGAAAGGTTACGTGGGCTCATCCGCTAGGAGGGCAACCTCCCCTAAAGTTAAGTAGGCATAAGCCGTTTGAAGCATAAACTCATGTGTCTGGACTTAACAACTAAAGGGTGGCCTATGCTCCTCAGGAAGGACCGCTAAAATATTGTGGAGTCGACTAAACCAGCGAGTAGCTTAAGAGAAGACGGTGTCGGAATATGTTGAAACCGGCGTCCGCCTCCACATAATACAGCTTGCACCCCTCAACTAAATAATTATATACGGGTATCTCTTAGCGCACTTTAGCATTGATCTGAATGGGAATGCAGCCTCGGCCTTACTCCTCATCCGCTTCGGCATTCTAGGCATTTTTCTGTGACGGAGGCCCGCGCGAGGCATTTTCCTCTCACAAAACCAATGGGTTGGCCGGCGTGAGGCGCTAGTTTTATATTAAATTAATTAGCCGCGCCCTGGACTCCTCATTTACAGGGGTATCTTTCAGATATATTTGTCTAGGTTAGGTATCTTTGGCGAGAGATAAACACAGCCGGCCAATATGTCATTATATTTATATTGCAGTTAACGATTTATTATTGTTAATCCAGCGTCTTATTCAGCTAGAAGCCGGCTTACGACTCGTCGCGTTACACACTTCTTAGCTTAAGTACCAATAATGCACAGATACACTGGGTACACCAATAGTCGTGATGATACGGTGGCGTTCGCCACAGGCGGCACGGCCTCGCTCGAACGTGAGCGTTCAACCGACATTAGAGGTCCGCTTGTGTGGTCAACGGTGACCCGGGCGCCACTCTCTTCGTCTCCGAAGCTAGCTAACCCGCATCGTCGGGCTAGCGACGACTCGCCCGACTCCGACCAGTCCGAGGAGAACTTATCGGAGCAGTACGACGTCAGAGCTACATATGAGTGTGCATCCTAAAACATTCTCTTCTAATAAGAATTGTGATAGAACATATAGCAACTCTAATCTGGATGCAGAATGAAAATAGTTAGCTTAAAATATCATATTGAATAGTTAAGATATGATAGCAATCAAATTAGAATATGAAGATATAAAATACTCTGTAAACATGATTTGATTTTCCATATCAGTGAAATCGGAAATTATATGCACAGTGAATAAATATTATATAATGTAAAATATAAATAATATTTGTTAATGCATACATTTTGATGCAGTACGCCACACCAAGAAGGAAGTCTTAGAAACAAAGTCAACAGGCTATGACCATGACAATACAATACGTTATATTCATAATTATGCACATAGAATGATGATGAGAATGCGGATGACGACGACGACGACGACGACGACGACGACGACGACGACGATGACGAGGGTGATGAATACTTGACATGGGTCAATGCGTATTTGTTTACTTCCCACAAAGCAACGCTCATAATTCAATTTGAGTACTGCACATTTTACATTGGACAGAATTAGTATTTTGTAGTAACTGTTTATTTCAATCATATTATCAAGAAATTTTCCAGATTGTCTAATTGTGCCAATGCGACAGCTGCTTGATGTGCCATATGCACACGATGGGAATGAGAGGTGAAATTAAGCTTTTATCACAGAATCCTGGTGATATTCAACGAGATGCTTTATATTCATATCAAATTCTTATCTAGCAACTACATAGGACGCACATAATAACTTATAGGTCGTGGATTAACATATTAGTTTCCATAATAATTATGTTTCTAAATACTACTGATAATCCCTTGCATGGATCCGAGCTGTTAGTAACATGGCTGACGTCATAATCAAATGAGTCACAGGTTAGACGAATTGTAAAGTTCACATGAAGTGTACGAATGGACTTTTCCAGTTTTAGCTAAGCTCCAGCCACACCTCGCTCGTGTTCGGATCGATCGATCGATCGCAGAACTCCCTGACTCTCAATTCCCAGAAAACTATACAGGAAAGCTGGTGAATATTTTGAAACTAATTTGACTGTCAAATTATTTTCAAAATATGCAAGAGCATGTTTTTAAAATAGTGACTACATACAATTCGTACAACAACGCATTAGTCCGTCACACATTATACGTTCGTGACGTATTTATCTACGTTATCAATGATTATGACGCCATCCTACAAGTCACGTAGTTGATTATGACGTCACATGATGGATGGACAAACTGGAAAGGCCTAATGCATGTCTTTGAGGAGCATAATGTACAATTTAAAAAACATTCTGCTGAATATTTTTAATCTAATTTGTCTTGGAGCCTTTGCTGCCATATGCAGCCCAAATTCAAATTAGTTTCCAAATATTCATCAGCTTACCTCTAAAAATAATATGTAAATAAAGGATTCTGGAAATTCAGGCTTCAATATTTCAAATCTATTCCAATTCGCATAAAATGTGGGCGGAGCTTAGCTAGAAATGGATTGTTCTTTTTCACGAGATGGTTACATGATGCGATTATGAAGTCTTGTATATGCGAATACAAATAGTCTGCAGCGAAGGGAACACGGGATGTTGCTAGTGATATCCCGTTCAATTGACTTACGTAGTACTATAATGCGAGTCATTCATATGTGTGTTTAATTTTTCTTACGCGTGGAACAAAATAGACTAAGGACTTCATATCGGATGGATTTCATGGCTAATACGTACACGATTGGGTTCAAAATACTGTTGACATGCAGCACATACATCAACACTAAGAACAAATTGTCCAAATTAAGGTTATAATCTTGAATATGTGCATGCTGTATGACCATGTAGGTGAAGGCAGGAATCCAACAGATATAAAATAGAACGATGACAATAGCGACGGCGCGAGCATCCGGGTTCTTCCGTTCATGAGAAACGTCAACAGATTTGTTAACTCTCATGTAAGCGCAGTGTTTAGCGATATGGAGTGTGCATATGGCTACACATGGTATAGCTGTTAATATTATCATGAATCCAAGATCTTTTGCAGTAGAATCACCAGTAAATATGCAGACTGTCACCTCCTCACCATTAATAACCGAGGTCGCTGATCTCCAAAACGATGCATATGTCATTGAACAATACGCAGCCAACACCCCAATGACGGCACAATATTTCGCCATCAATCCCGTTGTAACTGAAGCTCGGGCACGAAGAGGCCACAGAACCTGGTAAAGTCTGAGTGCTGTGAAGAACAAAAGGTGGTATTCACTGCCGACCAGGCCTCCTATATTGATGAAGACTGAAACTGCGCATAAGAAGCCAACGTTTTTTGCGATAACTGTTGGGAACGTTAATATAGCATACATTGCCCCTCCCGTGCAAACACATGCGTCCATAGCAGCTAAGCTTGTTAAAATAGCGAACAGAGGCGAACGGCATCTTTTCGATTTTACAAAGTAAAGTATAATTACAATATTAAGTAGAATGCCAATGGGCTGAAAGATTGCAGGTATCTCTCTATAAAACAAAACCGGGATATCTAAGTACCAGAATTCTAGTTCTGCCCGTGTACCATTCAAATGTTCTGCTAGCTCACCACTTGCTCCCATCTCAGCATCCATTAGATCTGCTTTCAAGGAAGATTTTAACCATATGCTAATGACGCCTGCTGGAAGCTCGGATACGTTGCTACCTCCTTATCTTCATCTCTCATAGAAAATCATTGTGTTGTCTGGAAAACAGTTCTGAAAAATGGACTCTTCCATACATTCAGACTGGACTCAAACGTCATGAAATCCCGCTAGCGACTAGCATCTCTAGCCTAGCATTGCTGACTATATATATATATATGATAAGGCTAAAGACTATATACCATCATGATACCCAACAAAACAGTTTATGTTCAAAGAGCTCTTTGACAGATGCTGTATTCGGCTAGCGGAAACATGGATAATGTCATGTCTTTGTCTTCGTTAGAGCCGCCACTTACAATCGTAGTTTGTTCGATCGTAATTCACGAGCAGGAGAGCCTTCGCCCGCTTGAAGTATCATGGCGCTGTGAATCGGAGGTCAGTGCGTAATAAGATGTGTGTCTGCTACAGACGTACACGTAAATTGTCTGATCACAGGTGTACCAGTACATGTGTTTAACCCATCGTGTGCCAGCAGCGTCCTCAATGCGCAAATTGCTACGTAAGTCAAAATGCCATTCCGCCTTTAATGACCGCAAACGTTAATGTGTCTGTTCAGTGAATTTTCGTTTGCAAACCAAGAAAATACTATTATTACTAAAGGGTTAATGGACAAGAAAATCAACAATTCACGCTCAGAGCCTATTTGCAGACCAATAGGAGATAATTTTGAAATTTACCACTCGAATGCCTGGAGCAATAACCGAGCCAGTCATTCCAGCGGTAAATTTTAAAAGAAATGATTTTCTCTTGGCATGCAATTGGGCATTCCTAAAGGAGACTTCAGAGGCCATTTTGGCTGGCTTGACCTTTAACGGACTATGTTGTCACAACCTTGGCCAAAAGATCTGGTAAGGTGTTAAACGTAGTATACCCAATTTGACCTTGGCAAAACCGTCTCCAGTGAGGTAATTTCAATATTTTAAAGGTGTATTATATCTTACATTCTAAATAATGTAGCAGGTATGTAGAGCTAAAGTGTGAGAGCGATCAGCATCATCTAGTTGGTCTGAACTAGCAGCGCCCGTGGCATGAATCATACACCGACGCTTAAAATAGCATATACAGGTGAAAAACAATGCATTCGTTCTCTATAGTGCAAGAATGAGGGCCCAGATGCGACTGGCAAAGCCGCGCTCTTTCATAGCTGGGTTAGCGATGCGACAAGACAATCTATGATAAATACAGCTAGGCTACACATATTAATGCAAGGCATCACCATTGCATGGCCAAACTTAGTATCAGTTAATTCCGGCGAGCCTGAGTACACTGAAATTATCAACCTTTATATTAGGTATATTTGGTGATGATTGTATAGCAAATGTTAAGTGCCTATCAAGAACATGATGGCGACATGAACGGCTAGCCAGCCCCGTGCTGCGGTTTTAACCCAATTCCCCACATACAATTAGGCACTTTCTTAATACACTACGTCCAATAGCTGTAGAACGGTTCAAGGCTGCAAACCCCTTCGTGAATGATACCAACAGAATAGAGTTCGCTCACGTATACCTATGCGACGCCACGGACATGAACCATGACGGTACCTCTTATCGGGGCACAGAGAAGTGGAGGTGGAGCAGAATCATGGGCGCGCTCCTCTATAGCATTAACGACATTAGAACGCACGGTGTAATATGAAATATCGTCCTCCGGTCCTTGTGGAAGTTGTTGATTCGTAGCTCTAAAATCCACTTGATAATCAAGATGCAACTATATGATGCTACATGTGTTTCCATCATGCAATAGAATTGAAACAGCTGGGTAGCGCCAAACGCAAACTTGAACAAACTTGATACATGTCGCGACAAGCATATGTGCACCATTACAGATCATCGATGGTCACACAGTCTAATATTAAATGCAGTACAATATAAACTGTATCACATAGACACAACATCTGTTATCGTAGCCCAGTATCGATGCTCATGTCTGAATATGTTCTTCGAATTCCAGAAAATGCGCTGACTTAGAAAGCACCAGAATTTGTAGTCGCATGTGATATCAGGTATCAGACACGCAGATGACGTCACAGCATTAACTTACAGAAACTGTTGAAGAAAATGATTGCAGCTGAAATAAATGTTCACTTCTACAGGTGCATCGTCGTCGTCGTTGTCGTCGTTGTCGTCGTTGTCGTCGTCGTCGTCATCGTAGTCGACGTCACCGTCGTCGTCGGCATCATCATCATCAGCATCATCAGCATCATCGTCATCAGTAAGACACGTGTTTACATGTTGTAGTGATACATACCGGTACTTGATGCAAACTGCGGTAAATGTAACCCAATTGCAAAATGAAAGTTCTGCTTATCACGATCATTTTGCGCTTCACTATAATCAAAGTAAACAGCATTAACATATTGGTGCGGCTAATCAGCAAGTGTATATGGCTGTCAACTCTTCCAGTTCTGTTAGCAATGCATAGACATCCATGGTTGTTCTTCTACTGGTCCATGCTATAGAGACCATAGACTACTGAAAGGAAATACTGTATGTATACAATCCAGGGCCATATGCTATTAGATGGATCCATTTCAGGTTGGTCCGACTGCTCTAGCTAAGCTCTATCCATGTTTGCGAGATATCCATGTAACAATGTAGGTAGGTTGTTGCATGTTTTGAAACTAATTTCACTGGGAGCTGATCTTGTAAAATATTCAATAAAATGTTTATTCAACTGTATTTTCACGAAACTATGCTTTCGTGACAGACGTTTCGACTTATTGACGAAACCTATTTCTCTTTGATTGTGACGTCAGCTAACAAGTTATGTATTTTCACCACGATGTCAGATAACTGCGTGATAATTTGCATCCTTCTATTTTGCTTTTCGGTGGATAACATAGGAGTGTATGTGACACATAAACGACACTTGACATGCATGTTAATAACATGATTTTGGAGGAAACCTATTATTCGATTCGCCAGACCGACCATCCGTCCATAGTAGGGGGGGGGGGGGCAAAGTTTGACAAAATCACTTTTCAGCAATCGGAAAGTAATAGTTTATATCTGTGTTTTTTCCTCTTCCTATTACCATACGTTTTTGGAAAATGCCTGTTAGCAAGAATATCCGTCTTGCAAATTCGAGATTTTGCCAATTAACTACACTATTGACAACCACATTTCTGCATTGTGACAGAATATGTATTTTAGTAGAATAAAGTAAAAATCTCAAAAACAACTCCGATTTTGGTCACGAACATATAGAGAGACCTACATTGCATACATGCAAGCACTTTCAAGACAATTGGCCGTTTTATTCTTACGAAATTGAAATTTATTTCAAATAATTTGGAAATTTTGTCATTTTGTTTGCTGTAAGCAGAATTACTAAATAATGAACCATTGGTGAGCTGTTGCACTCCCAAGAACACCACTTTCCAAAAAACAACGCACACGTTTCCCCTTCGCTTTGAGATATAATATACCTATATATTACCCAGGGATAAAACGTTATTAGACATTGGGTACCCCTACCCCATTGTGTGCCTTAGTATAGGTAAATTATGGTTAAAATCAACGTTTTCACAAAAGTCAGAAATCAGATAGATTCAAGGAAATTGTATTATTCTAGATCAAATATGCAAATAGACTTAAAACAGACCATTTCACAAGTTTCAAACTAGTATTTTGTAGATTGCAAACACATCCCAAATTCTAGATTATCACGCTTTACCATTAAAACGTAAAATTGCCATTTTCCATATATGCACGCATAGCAGTTAAGAATTAAATAAAGTACTCATCCAGAAAAATAGACCTGACAGAGAAACTGGGTAGTCTTAGATCATGTGGAGGACAAAAGAATAGCAGTAGTATGAAAACAGATTATCTTGCATGTACAGTGAAGCCTCTCTTTAGCGACCACTTCATGAGCCATTATAAGTGGCTGCTGAAGACATATGTTCGCTTAATATGCCTATTAATGCAGTTAATAGCTTTTGTAACCACAGGCTCGTTGTTCTTAAAGATGGCTTGTCTTACGACCACCCGTCTTTAAGAACCACCATATTGTGGTCCCAAATTTAGATTTTCGTTATAGACAGGTTTGGCTGTATGTATATTTGTGGGTATGTATTATGTGTGCGCGTGTTTGCACGCATTCCTGCATGCCAGTCACATAGGCCATATTTAAAAGACGTAATCCCGTCCACATAGATTGTCCTTTGACCCGCAGCAACAGGCCGCAAAACAGATTTTACCAGCCCTCTCACAAGAACAGACCTTTGTACAAAGTGGTTTGCCACTATATTTCTTGCAGCTACAATATTATTTTGGTAACTGTTTTATGTCTGGTTTTGTGGGCTTTGCTATTTTAAATGTTGTAAGCACCCCATCTGATAGAGACCTTCCAAATCCGTTTGTTGGATCAGGTATTCCGAGAATAAGATTATGAGCATTTTTGTACAAAGCAATTTGAAACAGAGCTCAATAGCAGTGTTGCAAAAAAGCATCTTCTCTTGGTGGAAGTGTCAGTAAATCACTTCTGAATGATGCAAACGCGTGTTCTCTCAAACGGTCCACTGCTGAGTAGGTGGGGGTTGTTATATAAGGATGCTACAATCAGTCTAATATCTCCAATCACGTCCTCAGATTTATCCGTACTATTTTCCATATAGCTTGCTAATGCTTGTAGTGTATTTTCCTTCATCAAGGAAATGGCAACCTTGAATGCCTTCTTTTTCCTTTGGAAAATATGTTGTTGACGGTGTCGCAACCTGTGATGACATAGGTGGCGAGTAAGATGGAGGAGACGTATTTGGCTGTGTGATTCAGCAGAGTTGTCAACGAACTACAAGTCGAGAATAGGAAGACATTTCCACATACGTAGCATCCACATTTCTTTCGAAATGCTCACGCTACTATGGTATATGGCCGCCATTATCGCATCAGTGCCATCTTATTAATGTACTACATGATAATAGCTCAGTGTGCTCACTGAATATTTGGCATGCAGCATGAGGGGCGTATCAACCTCTTCGTGATCCAAGCAGGATGATTCATCAACGTCAACAACACCATTTATGGTCACTGACACCGCTCTACACGAGTTCATAAATGTTCCACCTAAAACTAGTATAACAGTATTCTGTCTTTGTCTCGACACTGGCTTCATTCATTCTTCGGCGAGGTAGGCCAATATATTTTTTTTCTCATTCCCCATCAACTTGGCCCATGCTGGAAGTAATGCCCCTGATGCAGGAATGTATTCTGCAGTTTCACCTTTAGACCTGTTCTGTCGTTCTTCTAGTTTCAAACTCTTTGTTGTCCCAACGTCATAGCTATCTTCAACAAAATGTATTAAGTCACAACAATCAGGCTTCATAGGGGTTATCTTGTTGAAATACACATCTTTGAAATCTTCAAATGTTCTAGTGTCAACATTTTGGAATTTCTGTAGGAAACACATCGCATCTACAAGATATGTGGTTGACATATCACAAATCGGCAGGTAAGGATGCTCATTCTTTGTTGCATATGTTTTCATTTCATTATAATAATCTGATTTACAAACCTTTCTCATTTTATGTGCGTCATGTTGCACATCAGGTTCAAACAGATATGGGTATTCTGCCCAAGCATGGCTGAATGCTTCATTTTTACTTCTTTGCTGTGTTCATTGTATATACAATACATGGAACGAGTCTTTGTTGTTTCCTCTTGATATATTTTCTTTATCTATATGACTCCTTTTTGAATTTGACGCCTTTTTGTCTTTGTTTCGGCAAATGGTGTTATAATGGGTGGTAGACTCTTATCTGAGTTGCTTTCTTTTGCTGAGGTAACCACCTCTTTCCCTTGATATCCTTCATAAATATTAGCAGATCATCTATTCTTTCTTCGCCTGGATCTTTCGCAAACGCTGCCAATGGTGAAGGTAGCCCACTTGGTATTTCGATATCACTTTTCTCCACCTCCCACTGTTCAAATGTTTCCCATTTCAATGAAAACATTGCTTCCGCTGCAAGAGAATCACACCGAACCATCTTATAATAATCAATTCCAGCCAGTACGTTGTTTGCTGTTCCTTTCTTCCATAACTCAGCCGTCTCCATTACATCTACAATTCCGCTACCAGTCACACTTTTGCCAAAACCTCCCTTGTAGTTCATTAGAATGTGGAATCCACCTAACCGCTTTATAATAGAACAACATTTATCTGGAAATTTTGCTGCCAGACATTTGACAATGCCCTATATCACTTGATCTGTTGTAACAACAACATCTTCTCGGTTCAATGCTTGTGCTGCTTTGAGGAAATAATCCAGTGATGCTTGAACAACCTCTGGTTTGGTTAGAGATTCTAGGAATAGTGGTCGATATCCTATCGTTGTTGACTCTTCTACATCGTACTTCTTTTTCTGAAAGGTTGTCCATGTTGGACTTATATTCAAGCCATCGGTTGGCATAAGGTTTGTTGGTATCAATCGAGACCGCATCCAAACTATGTCTGTACCATTCAGCTTATATCCTTTATCTTCCGTGTCAGGTATCTTTGAACCAATCAAAAGCTGTGTTTGTCTTCTGTCTTTCAAACTTAAATGGGCCACATTTACAGTGAATAAATGTGGAGCCTTTACTGTTCTATATTGGTATAGAATGTGTGTAGTAGCATGCAGGGTTGTTCTGTCTTTAGTATTTTTAAGAAAAACTTAATTGTGTAAAGCAAATTGTGTAAACAAACCTGGCAGAATATTTTCCCATTTACTTCAGTGTTATCACTTACCTGTTCTGCTGCAGGAGTTATATACTGTTGCCCATCTGTCAAACCATCCTAAATAACATTACTAAGCATTACTGGTGACCAATACAGCGTGTGGCCATTTAATATGTTATCCACTATAGTGGTCTTGATTAACTGATGTTGTAACGTTTTTTGGTAATTTTGAAATGAGCCGCCTTATATAATCACATGTATTAGAGAACCACCAGAATGTGGTCCCACAACCAGGTAACCGCTATAGACCATCTGCACACGATCACTGGATACAAACCTACTTCTGTTTATTGTACAAAGAGTATAATGACGTAAATTTGCTGAAAATATAATGCGATAAAGTCACGAGATGACAGCTCCGTTGACTTCCCAATTTTAATTGGTGTGAAAAGATGGGGGTAGGCGTCTCTATATCTCCGCAATGCTTCGGCCAATTACATTAAGCAAAATCTTAAAGGTTAGGGAATATATATGGTATTATTTTGACAAATTATTATACAGACCAGTTGAAAAGAGTATTTTGGGCAAATTTTATAATTAACCATGCTTACAACAAAAAAAACCGAAAAAAAGAGTGAAAACATATTTTTCCAAGAAATAATGAACGTATCACTTCAAAACTTTCTCAAAACATGTTGTCTCATGTAATATTCGATAGTAAATGCTGATATGCTATATTCATTAGCGCTGACATTCACGTTTTAAGCCGTGGGTTCCCCAATGGCGTCGCCCTTAATATAACAATATATCATTTTTGCAATCCCGATATTCTTGCTAACAAGTATTTTCATAAAAGGAACATACATGAGATTTACAAAATCAATAGCTATCAACTATTACTTTCCGATAGGCAAACTCCTTAAATAATGGCTTTTTAGCTTGTTGGCTTCCCTACTAGCATGTCATTTTCTTCAAAACTGTGGCTTCTATTTGAAGTATTCTTTTGCACATTGATATCTATGTTGACTATGGAGTTTGAAAGAAACCTATTATTTTTCATCAACCCATCCATCACTGTTACCTTCTCTCCATGAATTCTGGGGGGGGGGGGCGCATGTGTAGTTTCTGGGAAATTTCGGATTAGGGTTACTTCCAGCTGCGAGTATCACATAAATTATGCAGCGGAGAACAATATCACTTGAAGGCCCAATGTCTAAGGATGAGATCATGCGTGACTAGAGCATGCATAATGCTCAAGACAGGTTGATATAAATTAAAACTAGTTGTAGTATATGAATTTCAGACAGCGCCGCTATTTACAAAAGTCTGATGAAAAACATTAAGCTTAATCAAGCTACATATTTACAATGCTCAAATACGCAATCAGCCAGAATTATATTATAAAAGAGGAATCTATTTCTCAAGTTCGGCCGCTCCAGCACCGTTCTGCACGTGTTGAGATCGATTTATATACTTTGAACACCGACTTACAAAGTGCAAAGTAACTATACACGTAAGCTGTTGAATATTTTGAAACTAGTTAGACTTTGAGTTCTTGCATATGACAGCAACCGCAACCGCACCCATTCAACATAGTTCCAAAACACCCAACATGCGGTTTATTAAAGTGTAAAGCCATACAATTCGAGCACATGACGGGCTGTCTAATGATCACGACGAAGCTAAACACGTCATTCATTATGCATTTTGATTGTTACGCCAGCCTACGTGTGGCGTAATTGATTTTGACGCCATATACTTGGCAAATCGGATCTTTACTTAATCGATCTCTATGGTTATGATTCTGCCCATGAAAAATTATTGCACACAATATGTATAAGTCTTGCTGGACATGAACATCACTGAGCTCCTATTTTCTATTGTTGTCCGCGATGTTAACCCTCTTTAATACTTGCTCCACACATGTTCTCCAGTCAAATTTGTTGAAAAGTCTGACATAGGGTGCGATAATAAGAAATGATGACAAACCAACAACTGTTTGGAAAATCAAATATACTATTATTATTGAGTAAAGGAATTCGGTAACAGGGCTTTGTTCTGATTGCAACCTATTAAAACCTACTAATATCAAGCCTCCCAATGCTAACGCTGCGAAAGAAGGAAAGGTTATCAGCGAGAGTAAAGGTCAAGAAGTGATTCAACGTGCCTTCTGGTTGATTCTGCTCAGCTATTAAAGGAAGCCTATGGTGTGATGGTTTGATATAGAACACCTAATATCAATGAACATAAACGTGGATGGTGAGTGATGCCGTTGCTCATACATTGTTTGGGGAGCTTTAGAATGGAAAAAATTGCGAGGATAAGGAAGTGGATTATTACTTCAATAGATTGTTATTGAGCATAAATATACATAGACTTATTGTGGGTGATGAGGTCATGTTAAAAAGGATGTAGTGGAGTGCAGAGTGTGGCATTGAACTTACTGTACCACCTGCTACTGTGCCGCACCGAAGTTTACACCGACAAGATTAGTGAAGCAAATTCCTTTGACGAAGATCACTCCATTCTATGAGCTATCTTGCACGAGTAGATACACTACCTTCTCACAGCATATGGGTATCTGGTATGCACATTGGAAATACGTCTCCATTACGTGTCGGATATGTATAGATTATGTATGGCAATCTCCAGGCAATCAGACCATCTACAGCGTATGTACTGATTCGTTTAAAGCTTACGTATGGCGCCATATCACGCATGGTTGAACAACTATGGTAGATGGATCTATGGCGTGTGCTAACCCACTTCCTGGTTTCTATAGTGTATTCCATTGAATTCTGCATCTACTGAGACTGTAAATACCGAATGGGGATCCAGAAGCATTCATTTTACTATGGATGTGTTGTCATTCATTTTTACTGAAATACTACCCATCGGACGAATATATACACTTCCACAGATCACAAAATGAAACCCATGCTGCCGTAACAGAATGGGTTCAGCACACAGCGAAAATGAGGTGACTTTACAATGCTCGGTGTACTGATAATTACCAAATCGACGGTCTAACAACACTTGTCCATACTCTTAGCAACTACACTTCCCATGCCACCTGACTGATCAATATATTTAATTGAGAAAGAAAATTGAGCATTATCTTGATATGAGGGAAGTAGTTATTGGGCTTCGATCAACGGAGGTTTCTGATTGGCTTTTTTTCAAATTTAAATATTAGGCCACGCCCCTTGACCTTTTATTCAGCCATATATTGTCATACAAAGAGCCTTTACACATCCTTCATGAGGAAGTTATGGACCCAACCCCACTTCATGTGTGATAAGACCGGGCCGGAACCTGTATGAACGGGTGGCCCCAAACCAGTTTCACCACCTGAGAACCACCCACTCCACTTGAAGACTTTACACATCCTTCCTGAGGAAGTCATGGACCCGGCCCATTTCCGGTGTGATAAGATCACTTCTGGACCAGAAATGCCACATCCGGACTGGAAACTGTAGGAATGGGTGGAACCAAACCAGTTTCACCACCTGAGAACTTCCCATCCCCACTTGAAGCCGTTACACATCCTTCAAACGGAAGCTAGGGATCCACCCATTTCTGGTGTGATAAGACTCCTTCCGGACCGGAAACTCCACTTTCGGACCGGAAACTCTATAAATGGGTTGGCCCCATACTCGTTTCACAACCTTAGAAATTATCATCCCCACTTGAAGCCGCTACACATCCTTCCAGCAGAAGCTCAGCCCCCCCCCCCACCCACTTACTGTGTGATAAGATCACATCCAGACCGGAAACGCCACTTCAGTAGTGGAAGCATACTTACGTAATTAAAAATAATTAGAATCATACATATCAAAGGTGAACGAGAGTATGAATGTATGCTGATTATGTATTTTAACACTTTCTATAAAAGTTGAAACATTTTAAAAACGAATCAGTTATTTCAAGGAAGGATTCTCAAAAAAGATTTTAATCATCAGAGTTGCTTTAAGAAAACAGTTTAGCCCAGAAGAGGTATGAAGCTTAAGATATATGATCTTATGACTACCTGTCTTATAGAACCAGTATCTTTTGGTCTCAAAAATGCAGGTGGTCCCAATAGACACAGTGTTACTGTATTAAATCACAATGTGTTGGTCTCAAAAAGCAGGTGAACACAATAGACAGGTTTTACCGTATTGTAAAACGTAGACAATGATCTTATGATTCCGTCATACAGTACCACTATCTTCTGTTCTAAAAAAGCAGGTGGTCGCAATAGACACAGTTTTGTTGTATTGTACCATCCTTTCGTCTCCAAAAGCAGTCGACCACAATAGACATGTTTTACTGTATTGTAAAACGTACGCTAAGTGCACAGCATGTGCTGTATAATTGGGTTCAAATGTAATAAGCCGTTTGTTCGAATAATCAGTGAATCATATCATGTACTTTTATAAGCATATTCAAATATATTGGACAAATATTTGAGTTTCTTCCGACGTCAGATTCGACTTTCAACTGAAGGTGTTAGACGTTTTTAGATGTGATTATATGCTCTGATATAATATTAGTTGTCACACCAAATCAGATTTAAAACTGGATGAGGAAATGGGTTTTTGAAAGATCACATCTTTAATATTCTAATAAATTCTATGTCTCTATCCATATTGTAACGATTTGTGAGTGAAACTAATCACCAGATTTCAATTTCTTGGATTCCTTTATTGAAGTAAGTAGCAAAACACATTATTTTTTTGGTTTCTATTAGTTTTTATTTCAATCTATTAGAAATATTAATTTTAAATTAACAAATCTATCGCTCAGAGTTCCTTTTAATCATAGAAAATTAAAACGCGTACAAAATGCTTTTTAGTGCGAAATCGTTAATTTGTGTTTATTTTGTTGGGTGGGGTGGGGGTGGTGCAAACTTCTGCATATAGTGATCACTTTTTTCGAATCATTAAAATGTTGACCGCAAGATGGTAGCTCTTTAACCCGTGTGGTAATTAGGACTACCGGTGTTAAATAACCATTACCTTATGCCGAGTCAGTCATTCCAGTGGTAAACTCTGAAAAATAGTATTCTCTTTGTCTGTAAATTCGCTAAAAACAGATGGTCACTCTAGAGAGGTTTGAATATAGAGGGAGGTTTGACTGACTGTTCTAATCTCTTTCCTGCATATATCCTATTAGTAATAGGATTATTGTCGTGAATTGAGGTGTTGGGCTGACTATCTATATAAATCGAACTGTCAGACCCATTTTGGCGCCTTGTAAATATAATATTCTCTCTTGTTATAAGGTTGTAACTACAAATAATGGTTGTGAAATTGACAATATAATAAAACAAAACATCCGAGACAATTCCGAGCCAAACAAATCTGTCTCAGATCCGATCACACCAGCTGAGCATGTATGTGTGGAAACTTTGAATATGTTGAAGACTATGATAACTGAAGGCGGAGAAGAAACTATTTGTTCCCAACCACACATGCACGCACGCACGCACGCACGCACGCATCCAACGCACGGACACACATAGACACACACGCACGCGCAAGCGCACACACACACACACGCACGCACGCACGCTCGCACGCATGCACGCATGCACGCACGCACGCACGCACGCACGCACGCACGCACGCACGCACGCACGCACGCACGCACGTGCACGTACGCACGCACGCACACATACAACTATGTCATCTAGGCGTAGGCGATATGTAGGACAGCGCCCAACTCACCCAGACGAATGTGTAGAAGCTTTCAACATTTTGAAAACTATGATGACTGATGGGTGAGGAACGCTTATTTCTTCACTACCAACCACGCACGCACACACGCATGGCTACCATACACGCACGCACACGCGCATGGACACACACGCGCGCACGCACGCACGCACGCACGCACCTCCCACGCACGCACACACACGCACGCACGCACGCACGCACGCACGCAAGCACGCGCACACACACATACAACCCGTCAGCTAGGCTTAGGTGATATCTAGGACAGCCCCCTCCTGACCCAGATGTACGTGTGGAAACTAAAATAGAAACTTGTGTATTATTATTACTATATTTTTTGTATTTCAGACCATTTCTACTGATGTATCGGAAGGCGATGACATAGACTTAAAATTATTCACAACATGATTTGGAACTTTTTAAATTGAATGTATTTAGGCGAATATGGGATACCTCGCAATTCCTCTTCAACAGGCATCCCTATTCATACTGGCGTATATAGCGGTGATAATATGTGTACATATGGAATACCTACTACTTCGTCGTCGTGTAATATTTCATATGGTAAGAGTTATAGATAGTGGCGATTCATCTATTGCCGGATTATTTGATTCCTCGTCAACCGGTATCCCGATGCTGGATAGTGATATAAATAGGGAAGATAATACCCACGAATATGGAATACCTTGCGTCTCGTCATCATGTGATTTTCCTATGGGAAAAGATACAAATAGTGATGATTTCATCATCCATGGATTATATTCCAATCAACATAGTTGTGGTGTTGGTGAAATAAGTTATTCACCATCAGGAAATCCAATGGACGATGTTAATTTAAGAAATGTAGAAACAGAAGGTGTCACTGGTGCCAATAATAATGAAGATAATGGGGACAATGATGTCGACGACGATGACGATGACAATGATAACTGGTGTATTCTGTATAATCTTTCTCGAAAACGAGAGTTTCATTCCAGAAAATTGGGGTTGTCTGAATATTGCTATAATTTTCGCCTCAGTCATCTTTACTCAATCTTTAGTCAAATACTAAACACTATTAGTGGGCGTGATATCGGAGCTGTCGCTGATGATCTGATTAGAATAACATTTAATCATGAAACTTTAACGCACCCCATTTGTATTGAGTTTCACTGAAGTAGTGATTTGATTGCTGGTACCTTGCTGGAATCCTTGAGTAACGTAACCCAGTACAAAAGGTTATTAAAATTAGATCAGACTTGCTCTATAGATATAGTCCATGTTCCGATACCAACTGGATCTGGCAAAGCAAATGCTTCCACCCACTTCGTAAAATAATCTTGTAATACGACGATGTACGTGTTTCCTTCATCCATCATAAACAAGGGTCTGAGCACTTCTGAGTTTCTTCTCCGCTCCCATGGTGCACCAACAATTTTTACCTGTAATGGTGTGGAATGGTGCTGATAAACAGTGCGTCTTTGACATGGGGCACATTTGGCGACCCATGCCTTTACACTATCGTGGATTCCGATCCAGTGGAATCTCTGTTTTATCTAAGTTAATGTCTGCTTAAAAGCTAGAAGACCCGCGTTATCGTGTAGTTGTTGCATAATGTCTTTCCAATAATTCGCGGGGATCATGATGTGGTTATTAATGTAGAGAATGCCATCATGCATGTGGCATTCGTCGAATCGTTGGTAGTAGTATGTTCCTGTTGTGGATAGTGGCATTACAGATTCCCAGGGAGGATGCACCCCCTCCTGGATCCACGCATATATATTTCGTGTCTGCGTGTCTGTTGCTTGTTCGTCGGCGACTGTCTCAATGTTCCACTCTGCGCACCACAATTCGCGGAAACCAGAGATGGCTATGTTGGATGTGTCACGGTAGTGGCTACTTCGGGTTCATCCTCAAGCCCGATTATGCTTAAGACGTCGGCATTTCCAAGCAAATTGTCGGGTCTATGAACCCCATTGAAGTTAAAAGCCTGCAGGGATTCCTGCCACCTCGCTACCTGCCCTCTGGAGGTTTCTGAGCCAGCGTAGTGAGGTGTGATCCATATGGAGAGTAAATGGGCGACCATACAGCAAGTGTTTGTAGTACTTGACAACATAGACCGCGGCCAGTAATTCTCACTTGGTGGTCACGTAATGTTTCTCTGTCTTATTAAGTGTACGTGAACCATAACCCCACACCTGCTGCATTCCATCTTTCGTGACCTGAGATAGAACTGCGCCAATAGCGTAAGCTGCTCTTCTTCTTCTTCTTTTCGTTCGCTGATCATACCGCCAGTCATGTGCATAAGCTGATGATTCAGTGTCCAGGATGAAATAGAGGGTAGGATTAGGATGAGTGAGAATTGGAGCGGTTGCCAAGAGAACTTTCAACGCCCTGAAGGAACCTTCACACTCACTCGTCCACTCGAATGGTCTATCTTTTTCGGTGATTTTGAAGAGGGGTGATACACTCTCACTGAAACAACGGATGTATCGGGGATAGTACTGACAGACATCAAGGGAGCTCCGAGTTTCCGTAACAGACTCAGTGGTCTGCCACTCCACCACAGCTTTTGATTTTGATGGTTGGATGGCCACTCCATCACGTGTCCCAGGAACTCGATGCTCTGTCTGAAGAGATGACATTTCTTTGGTTTGACCTTTAAGTTAGTCGTGCAGAATATCAAAAGCATGGCGTCTAAATTGGATAGTGTTTGCTCAAACGAGTGACCAAAGACGATTACGTCGTCAATGTAGCACAGGCAGATTTTCCATTGCAGGGTAGTTAATACCTGCTTAATGAGACACTCGAGTTCCAGGAGCATTGCACAAGCCGTAGGGCATCTTGCAGAACTGGAAAAGGCTGTCTCTAAAAACGAATGCGGTCTTCACCATGTCAGCCTCATCCATGGATACCTGCCAGTACCCACTAGCTAAATCAAGGGTGCAAAACCACTTGGCTCCGGACAGGGAATCTAGGGCCTGATATATCCGAGCTACTGGATAGGCGTCCTTGACACTAGGATCATTAAGGTGGCGGTAGGCTATACAAAAGTGCAAAGATCCGTCCTTTTTGCTTGCTAGTACTATCGGACTGGTCCAGGGGGATGCTGATGGATCAATTATTTCACTCCTCAACATGTCCTCTACCTGTTGGTGTACCTCCACTTCCTTATAAATAGGGAGACGTCGGATGGGCAGACAGACAAGTCTGTTGTTTCTGGCAAATCATCAGAAGTTGTTGCTGGTGTGATTGCGGGTGGGGCTGTTGCCAGTGATATCACATCCACCAAATGGTCACAACGGACTCCTGATTCGAGTGTTATAGGGTTTTCAGTGCCGTTGAATATGCAGAACGGGATATCTTCCTCGTTGGTGGTGTCCACGATTCTGCAGGAACAGGCGCATTGTGAGGCGATCATGTATTCAGGGGCGGGGTCCAGCATGGCAGTGTGGGTGTTGTTTCCTAATTGAAGGGAAGTGGCCCACAAGATCCTTTCTTGACCCGGCTCAACTGTGGCAGTTGTTTCTAATATTACCACACACGTATCATATAGTGATGATTCCAGTCCAAGGGGTATCCGTCGGCCGTGTATGTCTAGTTCCTGCTGTCTGCAATGCATAATGGCTTCGATGGCACTGAGGAAGTCAGAACCAAGCAGGGCATCGTTTTGAGTAGAGGCGATAACAACTCGCTGAATGAATTGCATCTCCTCTATCTGTATTATGAGGTTTACTACTCCAGCCACGTTGCTCCCGTAGATGTTTGCAAACATAAATTTGTATGCTTAAGCGGGGTGGGTGGTGGACTTTTTATGAGGAGGGATGCTCTCATACAAGCGCTTGTTAAAAACGGTGATGAAAGCTCCAGTGTCCACAGTGGCACTGGTGGAAATTCTGCTAAGCAGACAGGCACACTTGCAGGTGAGCCTGCGAAAGAGTCACCAATGATACCATTTGCGGAAGTGATGGAGGTTCGGTATCATTCTGTATATAGTTGGCTTGTTTTCGAATAGCTTCCATGAGTGCCATTGGTGGCTGAGTGTGGAAAGGGCCAATTCGTCGTCGCTGTTGCTGTGATTGCTTAAGGGACGACGATGTCGGGGGTAGTAATGGTGGTGGCGTTGTGGCGGATTCTGTGTGAGCTATGTTGGTGTAAACTGCAGTGCGGATATGATTCTTACATTGTGGATGAGGGCTACCTGTGCGAGCCACTTTTACAATGCATCATGGGAAGAAGAAACATCACTGGCATATTACTTTCACTTCCTTTGTATGATGTTTCTTTTTGCAGGTCCATTGTGCCAAATAAACGCTTCCGTCGAAATCACTACTGGTGATGGAAGTCGTTGGTGAAGCTGTAAGCGGTTGAGAGTTGCATACCACCAAAGGGCACCGTGTGCAAAGTGTCTTGGCCGGGGTGGGGGGGGGGGGGTGGTGGTGCTTGCAAAACGTTGTTTCAGTGGGGGTGCTACAACCTAGCAATGCCGTTTTACATACGAAAGAAGGTTGAGTAGAGGCGGAAAGTGATGGATCACTCTTTCGGCAGGGGTGACATGACAGTGCTGCAGATGCAGTGTGTGTCATAGGCACCGTCATAGAAGAAGCTGGGTGCAAGTGGATGCATAGTGCAGTAGGAGTAAGTTGACGAGTAGGAATGGCTGCCTGACGTTGTGGTTCAGGGGACGCAGTTGAGCCAGGTTGTGGAAATGGGCACCGAAGCGACTCTGTAATCAGTGCCCATGCTAGTTTGATGGATTCTCAGACTGCGGGGTACATCGGGCAGTGGTGGGGGTTGTAGATGGGCGTCTATTTGGGTATCGCTCCATCCAGTGGCACGGCTGACCACATCCAAGGCACGTGTTTGGTGGCGGTGCTGAAACTATGGTAGGTTGCGGTCTGGTGGTGGACTGTGTTGCTACTGTCGTGCTGTCACGAGATTAGTGAGTGTGGAGATTTGTATAGTAATCTCTTCTAATCATTCTTGCATGTTTTGCCCATTGCTGTTATTGTTCTGGTTCCCGTGCCCTTGGGCGTTGTGGTGGCCCCCTCGATGTGATTGACCACGCCCTCTTTCGAACAGTTTGTTCTTGTTGAGCATGTTGTTCGTTTGCTGATGCGGCGGTGGTGGTGGTTGATTCTGTATTATTTTCTCCCGTTCTATGAAATTCTCAATCCGAACCGTGGTGGCCATAAGTTGTTGCAGACTGCCATGCTCCGTGAGAAATAGTTTTTCTTTTACCGTTCGTTCTGTGCTCAACACGTCGATGAAAGCGTCAAGATGTAAGTTGGGTACGCCCTCGAGATTTGTGCTAGGGTATGCGCGGGTAACTAAGCGATGGATGCAGCTTGTTAACTCCAGTATCATTTCCTCCGAGCGTCGACGTAGATTGTTGAGGTGGAGTCGACTTGTTTCCACGAGAGCTGTGTCGTCGATTCTTTCTGACTACGTGTTCTCCAGTTCGGTGTAGGATGGAGTGTAGTCCGTGCCTAAATCTGCCAGAACTTGCAGAGCTTTTCCGGACAACATTGTGGCTAAATACTCTCCCATCTGCCGATTACTCCACCTATTTGTCCTACTTATTATTTCAAATTGTACTTTATAATTGGCCCAATCAGTCTCCCCACTAAATTCGGGTGGGTGGGTGGGTGGGGTAGAATGATCTGGCCATGGCCTCGTGGAGAAGTGATAGGAGCAAAACCTGGTGGTGGTGCTAGCGAAAATGTTGGGAATGCGGATGCTGGTCGGCGTGTAGGTGGTGGAGGTGGTGTTTTCCGTCGATGTCCCTGTCTATGCTGACACGTCTGTGGAGGTGATTTTCGCTGATGATGTGCTGCATGGTACGTTGGTTCTGCCGAATACCGCCCTGATGTGGGTCCATAGACAGGTGTAGGTCTATAGACTGGTGGAGGCGTGCTGTGTAGATGGCGTGGACATTCCTGATGCTGAGATGGATGTTCCTCGCATGGAGGCGGTTCAGGTGCCTGACGCGGAAGGTGTGTGTGGTGTGGATGTCTTCTGACATATTGCTGAAATGGTGTAGCCGTTTCCTCTGGCTCATAACGCTGTCCTGTTGAATAATAAGGTGAGGACGTGCGAAGAGGAGGGCATATGGGATAAGGTACAGGAGCATCCAGCCTCTGGCCACCTATTGATGACGTAGGCGAACATAATGGTCGTGAAGGTTGTGGTTGCTTCTGTGGGAATACCGCCCTGATGTGGGTCCATTTCCACCAAGATTGACCCACACGGTCTCATCCCAACTATTAGTATGACTGGTATGCCTATCAATACTAATTTAGAGTTATGGAATAATTTGTAATTAAACAGTAGAAATGTTAATATATACTATACAAACAAAGTGAATCGTTTGACAGTACATGAGCACACAATAGTACACAATATAAAGCTAACTGGTGCTCTTTCTACGCGGTGTCGTCGGAGGTACCACACAGGTTCTTGAATCCACAGAATTATCCCCGCAAGAGAAGCATCCGCAATGAAGTCACTAAGTAGCCTAATATAAGCTAATATACCACTAACACGTATAAAGAAAATATTGTTGTTGCAAGATGAAAGTGCCTCGCACAGGCCTCCATCACAGGAAAATGCCTTCAACGCCGAATCGGAGGAACAGAGCTGTCACTCTTTTGTTCAACAGAAAATGCTGGGTGCTGACAATCCTAATGAAGCTACTGTTAAGGTGCTGCATGCTGGTTTACGTGAAGATGGGATGAACGATTTCCGAAGAATTCCCAGGCCATCGTCTTATGTAGTTTCCATAGATACTCTATTGGTAGATGCCGCTTTATTTATGCAGGTCTTCTGCTATAGTCTAACCTACCAATTAGTTGTTAGAAACGAAAACTAGCTTTGGCCTCAAGTGGCAGGGATTACTACCTATATTTAGATACAGTTGTCTAATGGGCGCAGACGCTCAGCTTCCCGTAGGTCGCTTTGGACTAGCATCTACCTCCAAGGACAGCATGCGTACATGTTACAACACAAGGCATCCGAATTCGATGAAAATCCGGCAACCTTGCTCCGCAAGCACATAAAACATGACCTGGACAATGGCTTCATTTCACACAAGCAAGTTTGATTACTAACATGTCTCTAAGGTGGGGGTGGAGAGATCATCCGAGCATCCTTCCCGTGAGGGCATGACGAGCTCCAATGCTTCATCCAGACACTCCAATGAATCAGTTGGAGATCAGCATCTCGTCCATCACCACGTGCTATGGATCTAACAGTTGACCTGTTGTTAGGGTTAAGATCCAATATGCCCAAATAGGCACTGTGGGCCAGTAAATACACTAACTAACTCAGATTTATTTATTTATGATTACGCAGTGCTTCCTTCTTTGGCAAGGTTATCTAGCTAACAAGTATCCGAAGATACGGCGGTGGGGGGGGGATGTATGTAAATCAGCACTTTAACCATCACCGCTCGGAAACCTCCGATGGTTTCCCAGAGTATGATCCTATCAACGTGCTGATGTGTAAGCCAAACAATTATAAAGCCATACGGCTGGTGGATCGTGGAAAGAGACAATAACTTGATATATATGAGGCCTTATAGGTAATTGCCCAATCTTACACAACCATGCCAGAGTGCAGGGATACATCACCGCAACAACCGCAAAAGAGGTGCATACTACATGTCTCTAAACGAAGAAATTGTCCCTAACCACTTTAAGCTTTAACCTATCCTATCGAGCTGAATAATAAGGTTTAGCCGGTAACATGCTGAGCTCAAACAATTAGAGCACGGTCAGCGACCTCGGTGTAAAATTGATGATGGTGGGAATAAGTGATGTGGATATAAATGTTGTGGTATAGTATTTCCTAGCGTACTGCGGTCTAAAGTGTTTTACAATTAAACAAAACAAATTACCCGGATGGCTATCTGCCATATACAACTAACCAATGCCATAAATAGTAATAATTAAATTGAGTAACTAAGTATCATAGATTGATAAACTTAGACGGCGGGGCTAGTTGAAAGGACCACTGTAAGCAAGGATAATATTCACAGTAATAAAGAAATTATAAATTGTGTTCCTCAGACTGGAAAGGTACCCATTATTCCTCAGTACCAAATGCGGAAATAAAAATAATTAAATGTACACTCGTATAGTTACTTGAGTACCTAATAGTCATCGGTACGGAACAGGCTACTATGTTACTGAAATTGAGGCGATAACGTATTCATAGCACGAGTCGACACATTCTCTGAAGCAGGAGAGATTTCCGCAGGCAATTTCTGCAGCTGGTTTCCGCAGGTTGGTTCCGCAAGCTGCCTCCTCAAGACAGGGCAGACACTATACACACTCAGGACAGTGAAACAGAGCAGTGAAGAAATGTCTATTACCTAGTCTTAGTAACCAGCATACAATTTATATGGAAGTGAGAAAGTTATCCGTCCGGCGGCGGAAGTAATACAGTTGAAGGTTGCCCATTAACAGAGAGGGCTATATATACAATTTAGACAGCTGCATATATTGGCACACAGTGCGGGATGCGTCGCCTAGCTCCTGCGGCACACCTAGCAAAGTCCACCAGACTGTGGTTAAACAGTTAATTAAAACACACACGACATGCAGTGCGGAGATTGAAGTCCACTTTTCAGCATGGTGGCAGATCTGGCGAGTCGTCCACCAAGAATCACCATAGCTCTTCATTCTGTAGAATTACATCCTGGGCCGTATGGCCCCTTCCGCAGAGGCGTTCCCTTTACACAAGTTCAGAAGTGGGAACCATAATTATAATTATTTTGCCCATGGATGGCTGTCTGGGAGCATCCTAAATTATGTGACGCGGACAGTCTGAGAACTGCTTTTTGGTGCATGTGAGCTGAAAGCCGTTTGGAACCGTGGTACTGTGCTGTATCTTCCGTCGGTGATCCGGGTCACTCCTCAAGTCCTGCACTTCCAGCCAGTCCTCCAGACGGGTCAGTCTCCACGCTGACAATAACCCCGATTCTTGTTTTTTCACCCCTTTTATACTACTCGTGACATCAGAGGCAGATTCCTCGGCCATACAGCAGCCGATCAGTAGCCAATCATCGTGCACCTAGATCAGTGACGTACTTACCACATTCTAGAACATTCTAGATCTTTTTATGCATATGCGCGATTATGACGTCAAAAGCAATATTTTGAAGATAATTTAAGAGGTTTTCCGTAGATAACTCAGCCATGTCTAGGCCGATTTAGAAACTGTTAACAGTTCTAGAAAGCTCGTTTAATTCTGATTCTGATCAGTACCAAGAACATCGAGAAAGTAATAATTGAAGGTTTTTAGGAGTACCTACTCCATACACTATCGGCATGCACTCGCATGCACATGCAATCCTGTGCCGAATCTCCAAGGTGGGTGGTGTGGTATGTGGTCATTGTTATTACACCACCAACATCTATACCATTCAATCAGTACCTGCTAAACCTGTAGAGGTAGCCAGTCCCTTACATTAAAATCAACCCGTTTTGAAAGTAAGTTTGAATGTAAACCAAATTAAAATTTGTGGATAAATAACACACTCTGGTTATTGTCAAATCAGTCAAATAAAAATGTAACTCGAATGAAAAAATAAGATAAAAGTTTGTCAAAATTTGTCACGAATTAGTGTCTTCTTGAGATACAATTACTCATGCAAAAGCTCATGACGTTCATGGCATGGCAAACATCCTGTGCCATTTTTCATGTCAAACAAACAGACAATTTTATTGTTGAGATTGGTGAAAGGTGTTGGGAAGATTTGCCTCGGATAGTTTTGTTAAGTTAGTTATATTTCTCAAAAAGGAAGTGCTGAATCTTTTAAATAGAACTCAGTAAATGTAGATTCAGATTTCCAGCCTAAAGCCTATCTTCGTTGATGGATAATGCGACAAAAATGGCACAGGGTGTTACCATACCATGAACGTCACGAGGCTATAAAATGAGTAATGCAATCTCCAGAAGACAAATTTTGATTGTATTGCAGATCCACTACGTGATAGTGTGTTTAAATGCTGGTCTAGCTACTTCTTCCACATAAGTAACCCACAGATGAGACTGGTCAGATCTTTTAAAAGCCATACAAGATTTATAGTTTATGAGTACTCTAACCGGATGCCAAAATTTGTCAGAAGGAGAAGAACAAGAAAGACTTTTAGGAATAATAGGTTGTGCAGAATGAAAGCAGGAATGAGTCTTTGATACAAATTCTCTTCCAGGATATAAAGTCAAATCGTCGCCAAACACCTTGGACATATCATCTTCTGCTAACATCGCGTGAATCTATCCATTCCTTTTAGCTTAGGCTACATCCACAGGAAAAACAGCTCTAAGAGTTAATAATTTAAGATGCTCAGATTCAACAGGTTCAAAATGTTTCCCTGCAGAAGACCTGGATGACATGAGCTATGTTCCATGTAGGAAGAGGCTTAGAGATAGAAGGATGAATGTTACCTAGACCATGGCTAAAGTCATTTAAAACCTTCAAATCCTTGGGGTCAGTTTTCAGGACCCAAGGCAAAAAAGAAGCCAGGGAAACCATGTAACCCTAAAAGTAGTCGCAGATAAACCAGCAACATCAAACAGATAAGCCAAACAATCTAGCACTTGGGATAGAGGTGCAATATCAGGCAAGATATCATGGTCAGAACACCATTGAGCGAAAATTTCAATTCGACCCTAGTAAACTCTTCTAGTTGATTCTCTTGTTGCTGGCTTTCCTCCAAGCACACATATTTCTCCCTGACTTGGATAACAGATCATGGCTGATTGGTAAATGCCGAAGGGTGGTCACAAGAAGATCTAGCAATGCTAAGAACCAACTCCTCCTGGGACAACGTGGCGCAAGTAGAATGATTTCGCAAACCTGTTCCTTGAGCGGACATCCCTATCCATGACTGAGTCAAGGCGTCCACTTCCAGAGATGAAGACAGGAAGGTGGAAAAGCATGCGAAAAATGAACTGAAACAAAATGATCTGCAGAATTCAGCGAGGAACCTTGAAAAGGAATCACACAACATCCACCCTCCCCTCCCAGCCCGATGAGGTAGAGAATTGGATATTTGATTCAGAATTACGCTGAGAAAAACCTTGAGGAGGATGAACAGAATGATGCACAATAGTGGAAAAAAGAGGGGAAGAAGCCAAATTATTCTACATTGAAAAATCTTTAGATAAAGAGGATTTACAACAAGGATTAGTAAAGTCCAACTTGGGAGAAGAATGCACGGAGGACGAACGAAAAACTAAATCAATGGAAGAATGGAAAGAATCAGGGATGACATCTACAGGATAAGATGAACAAATGGGAAGAGGAAGAGGAAGACAGGCAGTGTCAAAAGCTATACTGAAAGCATAAGAAGAATAGGAACCGGGAGAGGAAGAAGAACTTGCATCATGAAAACTGGACTGTCTGCCGAAAAAATGGTCATCAGGAACATAGGAAGAGGAAGGAGACATAGATCCAAAAAAAGAAGAATTAGAAATACCGGAAGCGGAAAGAATCATGTGCAATGGAGGCAGCGTAGAATCAACCATAAACTGAAGGAGTACACCATTCGGTAGAGGAAGAAGATACACCTAAACCGGAAGAACTAATACCAGAAGTGCGATCAGAACTGGAAACGGAAATAGGACCTATGCAAAACGGGAGTGTTTACAAAACTCACAAGCTCTCTTATGTTAGATAAAAAAATGGAAACAGAAGAAGAATAGCCTGAAAGTATGGAAACTGGAACGCGGAAATTTGTTCAGGACAAGAATAATGAAAATTCGCATATTCTTTAGAATCAGATGTGGCAAACTCAGCGGAATCAGATCTCGCGACACTACATATTAGAGCTATAACCGATAAAGGATTTTGATGCCTACTTTGCTGCCGAAAAGGCCTATCATGCGGAGCAGGATGTAGTTCATCATCCTATGAATGCCCCTCGATATGCGGTTCAGAATCAACTATTGATCTAGAGGTCAGATACTCGTAGTAAGCTGATGTGATGTCCAGCACCAATAATTGAGATTGTAATGTCGGTCAGCCTTCCACACGGATGTTCGGATGTTGGGCTCGTGTGTACTCCTTTCTTGGCCTGATGACCGGATTGGAGTTCCTGCGTATTCCACTCCATCTTTGCATGCACGAGGCAGCTGCTATTCTCAACTGACATACATGTCAGATGTACTTGAATCCGAACCAAATTAGTGCATAAATGATTAAATAGCATTTCCTTAAAATGACGTTTGCGAAGTGCGCGCTTAGAGTTTTCTGTGTAGGAATTCCGAATTTGCTAACCATCTTTTGATAGGTGCAATAGTTAGAGAGTTAGAGATATTGAAGTTTCCAGCCTCCCTCTAGACGATGTTTGGAGAAGATGCTGGACACGACAGAACAGAGTCCTGGTTCGTTCCTGGTGTCTGATTGCGTCTTTGTCTCAATTTCTCCATGTTTCTAGAAGTTGAGAGATGTCTACTATAAATAAACCTGATTCTGTAATTCCACATGCTTTTTTTGCCTAACTTTGATTGCCAGTGCGTATGTGGAGAGTTGACGATTTTCCGACAGTGGGGAATACGCGCTCATACTGCAGCCATCTTGTTATATGGACACTATCTCGCCTTATCCTATCATGAACACTCGCACACCTCAAAGGTTTAGTACGGTAGAACCATATAGTTTCCGTTACAAATGGAAGAAAAACCCGTATCGTGTTGAGAACGTTTAACAGCTTATAGTTACAGCTTGTCAATATGCACCCAGACGGCCGAGTGATGTCTCTGTATACTCGCTAGGCGCACGTGGACTTGCTAAGCCGATGGCATCATGCCCATAGTATTGAAGTGTTGCACATACACCAGCAGTGGCAAGGCAATGAGGTTCCATACGATGTGTGAAGAATCATTGCTAAATTCCATAGTTTCGAATCCGTCCAAGTTCTGTCAATACCATCAAATACCATTGGCAAGAAATGGAAATGGTGAAGACAGCTATTCTCATGTCCACAAGAAAGGCTGAAAATAGAAATTGTGGAGACAGTTATCATCAATGTGGTATTTGAAAGCACTGAGGCGATCAAATATCGGGTGGATAGAAGAACCTGTGAACACACCATATGCATTAATGTAGTTAAAGTGTTGCTGTCATGCTACATGTCCTGACGGTCAGTTGATAAGGAATTACAAATTAAGAAATAAAGAACAAAAAAGAATGGATGTAGCATTTATAGACACCGTCGCTCCAGAAGCACCGTAATTGATGCACATCTCTGTTTGTTTCATATGGAGCTAATGTTTGTTCAACTTGCTGGAGAGAATAGTAGAAATGTTGTCAACTGTGAATAGTATATGAAGTGAATTGAGGACCATAAGCCACATCCCTCTCCGTAGTTACAAACGTAGATAACCATGGATGGGTGGGTTTGGTGGGGGTGTCTCTGCAGTAGATTGGAGATCTCAGTGAGTGAATGCAAAAATGTACATTGGAATATAAACAGCCAGTTAGAGAAGAAAAGATACATTCTTGAGGCATAGTGGTGATAAATAGTACAATTAACCCCAGCACCTGTACATCGCGTTCATGGTGGAATTGATTTCAAACTATCTGTGCTATAATATTAGCTTTCTTATGCCGGTTTTTGTTATTTAGTTATTATGCCAACATTTACATTTTCGGTTACAGGTAGAGTTAGAATATTCGTATATAATATGATCCAGTTCGTATCCGGATCCCATTAGTTTAGGAGAATTAGGAGCAATTGAAACACACACCATCATTTGGACGTGATTGCCCCATAGAAAAATACCAGAAAATAATCGGATTTTGTACTTATCTGCTGTCGTTGAGACACCACCCTACAGATCTAATGTGGTAGAATTCACGGTGCATGGAATAAAGGCGGGATCCGGCAAATCACTTAAGTGTCTGAAGTAATAATCAAATATGGTACATCACATGTTAGATGACGCCACAAAAAAAATGACATAGATTCATCATAAAACTCGCAAAGTGTATCACGAAAGTTGTATGTCCTTGATGAATTTACAAGTTAATATATATTCTGTTGGATATTTTGAAACTAAGCTGATTGAGAGCTGTTGCTGCCGTGTTAAGGCATTATTGGTTGCTATGTTTGGAATTACCAAAAAATTCAAATCTAAACAGGACAAACAAGATGGGTTGTTTGCTCACATCTCATAAATCATCGCTGTGGAGACATGCATCGGTTCTCTTCAGGTATGCCACTCAATTATAAGACGTCATAATAAATATGGTCATATGTAGGTTGACGTTAAATACTCCATAATCAAGCTTGCATAGTTCGTCAAATTGTACGAATTATATGTCTTTGATTGTTTTCCTTTTTAATAGACATTATGTTGAATATTTTGAAAGTAATTTAATTGGGTGCTGTTAACAGTAGCAGGCAAATTAATTGAAAATTATTCACCAGCTTACCTGAGTCGCTACAATGAATTTGGGGTTCTGATAATCCAGGGTTCACATTATATAAATCGATCCTAAAGCGTTCAAGGCGTGGGTGGCGTTTAGCTAGAAATGGGTGGGGCATAGCTAAAATGGATTCCTACATTATGTTCGGTGATGATAAAAGTAGTTGCACCGTGTAGACCCCTATGTGTGTGCGATATTGTTTGAGATAATATTCCGATAGATAAAAGCACGTACAAATCGGAATATCGACAAATTGCATGACCCAATGCCGGTGGGTGGGATGGCATGTTTCGTGCCACATACACAGCTTCATAATATTGCTAATGAATATGAGCATCACACGGTTGACGATGTTGAGATTATTTTGACTCGATTCTACTGCTGCTATGAGCAGCCAAAGCTCCCAGACAAAGTATCTTAAATATATGTAACATGTAGCTTTTTCAGTTTAGATGATAATTTTGATCGAATCGTAATATATCGCATTATCGAATTATCGCTTATACTAGCTACATCTACTCAACTGTACCGAACGCATGCAATTAACACAAAGAACATTGGAAGTGTACGAACCGCTTTGATGTCATTCACGGTACACAATGGCAAATAAGATACAGTACAGCTCGTACATAAGTGAAGGTTCCATCACAAAAATGTTAACTAGTTCAATTTTGAAAACGATGTAAACTGTGTTTATGACTATTTTGAACATAATTATATTAGACAAAATTAACGCTTTAGGCAGCGATATTGTCCACACAAATTATGCTCTAAATATTCAGCACTAGATGTTATTTAGTTTGGAAACATGTTAAATCATCCGTGGGCTCTACTGTATGTACGATATAGCAGATGGTGTTAGATGTCTCTATTCTCTGTGAAGTTTCATGGAGGAAAAAGAGAAGATGAGAGAATGACGACGTCAAGAGCACGGCTTTCATTAGAATATTTAATACACATCATAATAATGCAGTTTTTCCTTGTACTATGTTTTGTTTACGTTGCGGCATAGTATATCAATGCGATTATAATAGCATCGGCTCAAGTCTTGCTAACCAGAATATACTGCGAGGTTGAAAATCATTCAGAGATACAGTTGCCGTGTACGTAAATATATAAGCAGTTGATGAATCCAGTTCATCAATAAATCATATGAGTTCATAATCAACAATGCCACGTGTATGCTGACATAATCAATCACGACATAAATGACGCGATTTAGTCCGTCTTCAACAATCAAATGTCCGTTAAGTTATACGAAGTGTATGTATTTACAATTTAATAAAGATTCTGTTGAATATTTTGAAACTAATTTGACTGGGCGCCGGTGCTGTTGCCATAAGCAGTAACAGCACCCAGTCGCACTATTTTCAAAATAGTCCACAGTTTACCTGTATGCTGTTCAGGAAATTGAGACACAGGGAGTGCAGCGGTCGATCGATCCCAAAGAGGGCAAAGCGTGGGTGGTGCTTGGCTAGAGGATGAGCGGGGCATAGCTAAAACTGGATTCATCTATTATCAACGTGATATACGTGTTGTTATTTCACATTATGTACAGTAGGGAATGATGCTCAGCAAGTGTGGAGAAGTTACGATTCCTCTCCATAGTATATCATTCTCCACATTAAATTCTCAATGTCGTTATACTTTTGTAATGTAATATGTCTGCATTGCTCTATTTGATCAATTACAGTGAAATGGCAAGCATAAACAACGGGACCAGCCTCTCAGAATTCGCGCTACAGCTGGGCTATAGTGATCAGGGCTTGAAACTTTTGGAGAATTGGATCGCATATACCGCGATCCCAAATTGGATCACCCAAACCATTGTGCTTGTTGCATTTGCTATTGGTATTATTGCGAACGCATTGATCTTGATCTACTTTATTAAGTCTGGAAAACACCGTATACCCGTGTTTAGATTGTTTACAAGTTTGGCAATATGTGACTGGATCACGTGTGCTGTGAAGTTTTTCATAGACATGGTTATATTCCCAGAGGTTGTTTTCTCTATTGGCGCCACGCTGATTTGCAAACTAACTAACTATATTGCGAAAGCAACTTATAGTGCCAGTGTTATGCACTTAGTCTTTCTTGCAGCTCTGCGCTATTATCAACTGTGCTATCCACTTAGAGCAAAGGCTTTGGTAACGACCGCTCGGGTTACGAAATGTTGCCTCCTATTGTGGATTGTTCCTTTCCTCGTTAACATTGTGAGACCCTTTTACAGAGAAATTTACGAGATTCCAATTAGAAATCGAACTGTAAAATTTTCTGTTTTTGCAGGGAATGCAAAGGTGAAACAGATACTGGAGCCAGTGTTTCAACTGGTAACGTCGCTAGCCGCTATCCTAGTGTTGCATTTGTTAAAAATGTATAAAATGTCTCAAAATCCTGAACTTTCAGAAAGAAGCCAGCATCGAACCGCCAGCTCGCGAGCTACTACACTGATAATAATTGCCTTTGTCCTCTCATTGGTGGTCACGTTTACACATAGTTTCTACCATACAGTTTTGGGATTTCCGCTCAACGAATTTCACACAATCATAGCTATGTTTGAGGGAAGGCTGACAATGGCAAATAGTATAGTTGATCCTTTTCTGTATTTCATGGGATCTGCAGAAATCAGACAAGATATTCTACAAACACTCTTTCAATGACATAAGACTAATAATAACAACAATCAAAATAATAATAATAATAATAATAATAATAATAATAATAATAAGCCTATGTATAATTTTTAGCGGTGTTGTTGCTGTTGCTGCTGCTGCAACTACTACTACTACTACTACTACTACTACTACTACTACTACTACTACTACTACTACTACTACTACTACCACTACTCAGAATATGCAACGTGGAATTTATATTTTTATTATAAATATAATTGTATTGCCTATATTAATCTAAGACTATATTCGACCACATTCTAGAATTGGCAACACACTCGTGTATAAGGTTCCGCCTATGAGAGGGCCCTTTGCGATATATAGAATTCACATCCATGGTTAATATATTAGATTGTGGGTTGAAACGTATCAATCAATTAATATAGATAGATAGATAGATATAGATAGATATTTATTTGCCACAATAAGCCATAGGCCCTTGAGTGTAACAACTCAAATATATATATATATATATATATATATATATATATATATATATATATATATATATATATATATATATGGAAAAACCATACAATAATTAATACAGAAGTTTAGTAATAATTTATGATTTAAAGTACATTGATAATTTACCTTTAAGACGCCACCAGCCAACATATGAATAGTAATCGCCCCTAAAGACTCCCAACCCCTCCCCTGACCAACCGGCGAGAACTGCTCAATTCAATGTTGAATATTTTGAAACTAGTTTGACTGTTTACTTTCTCCTAGTACCATTTTCAGGCGTACGAATTGTATTGTAAATAAATGCTGCCGCGTAATGACTGTTGAATATTTGAGTCTGAATTGAAACTAATTTGACTGTGGAAATTGATCGATTTACTTTCTCCTAGTGATATGTTCAAATGGACGAATTGTATGTCATTGATAAATTTGCAGTTTAATAACAGTTGAATATTCTGAAACTAATTTGACTTGTGATAATTTCAACCTACTTTGTCCTTGTGGCACTTTCACGACTGTACATCATTAATAACTTCGCAATTAAAAAAAGAAAAAAAAGCAGTTGAATATTTTAATGCTAATTTGACTGGAAACTCCATAATTTACATTCTTCTTATGCTATTCTCATGTCATTTTTATTGAATGTGTTCAGTGTTGAATATATTGAAAATAATTTGACTGGAGAAAATGCTCAATTTGTATTCTTCTTGCGTATAATGAATGCTTGATATGTAATGCTGCTAATTTCTTTACGATAGTCGGATTTTCTTATTAAAATAACTCGATCAATATATATATATAAAGTGACCATATAAATTTCAGTGCATCTCCAACATCAGGTCCTATAGAACCCCAGAACCAAACACACGTATGTGTACCGTGTATACATAATTTAGCATTATAATGAAGCTGAGATAAAATGCGTACATGTGATTCCATGCAATTACGTTTGCTTTGAAATTCACTTTCTAAAGTTACCCGGATCAAACATTAATTAATAAATGCATTGTCATATGAATCAGTCGCATATCTATCTCGCGAAAACAACATGGCTTCACGCGATCACCTACCTGTGGGAACATGTTACACTCATTCAGAACCAAAGGCCCCAGTTTCTTATTCCTGATTTGTTTAGATGATGTTACTGTCTCATGTTCTATGCATTTCTAAATGTCTATGATTTCTTACTTTTCATATGTTTATGCAAGTCACAATTTTCGTTTGTGATAATAGTACATTAAACAGCATATTCAATGTCTTCAAATAATACAATGTTGGGCGACTGTTACTGTCAAATATGAATGAACAACATTGCCAGATACTCAAAAGGCCGATGGTTAAACACATTAGGGTGATCACGTTACCATTCGTCAGCGTGCCAACGTTTCCGAATTGATGAATCCTCTTTTAGATATGCTCCATCAATCTCTTACTAAGCTCCGCCCATGCTTTACTTGTGTTGGGATCGATCAAACACTGATCTCACTGAATAAAAGTGTCCAGACAACTATGCAGGTAACCCGCTGAATATTTTGTAACTACTGTGCTTGGTTGCGAAAATATTCAACAGGATGTGTATTAAATAGTAAAGACAAAAAATTCGTACACATGACCTACTTATAAGTTGTTGATGGAGTTAGGCTCGTCATTCATTAAGTAGATGATTGTGATGTCAGTCTACATGTGAAGTAATTGATTATGACGTAATATACTTGACCGACAGATTGGATTCATTAATTCACGAAACTTAGCTGTGCGAGCGGTTAAGCCGCTTCTAGGATGGAATAATCTCTTCTGGGCATACACCCAAACAATCTCAGGATAAGCTTTAAATAAATTAACATTTTCTTAGAATTTACGCATAATACGGGTTTGTTCTCATCCTCGGCACGTTTGCTTTAGCCATAAGATAGCTACTACTACTACTACTACTACTACTACTACTACTACTACTACTACTACTACTACTACTACTACTACGACTACTACTACTACTACTACTACTACCACTACTACTACTACTACTACTACTACGACGACGACGACGACGACGAGACAACAACGACGACGGCTTCTAATAAAATAATAATAATAATAATAATAATAATAATAATAATAATAATAATAATAATAATAAAGATACAGTTATTTTCAAAAAGCTGTGCGATTTGTGCCAAATTGATGAACGCTATCTGTGGCACTCGATGAAGGGACTTGACAATAACAGACACTCTGATGTGTATCTTACCTTGACAGCTCGGCTCGTCTGTCAAGTTAAGTTCATTGCTGTCAAAAGCCAGACGGGTAACATTGACTCCATATGGTTGGCTTTGCAGCCAGTACATTATGGGTACATAAAGATCGTGAATGGACTGTTGAATATTTCAGATCAACGTCGATTCAGATCTACCAAAAGAAAATCTTGAATGTTGACCTTAAACCGATGACCTACCTTCCCATCACGATCGAATACAAACACGTACGTTCAGTTAGTGTGGAATTACGACCCACCACACACGTGCAGAGTCACATCGAGAGCAAAATACATTTTTGTATTAATGGTAGTAGTATGATACCGATCTGGACGTCTAAACAATAGAATACCCGTGGCCTATTTTGAACAATGTAGCCCACGCCATTTCTATTGTTTATCTGCCCATATCGGTTATTTATTTTCGTTTCCATTGTTCTCTAGACCAAGAACCATTAATTTTGTGTCTTAATTGTGTGGCCACCCATAGTGTCTATTGTTCTCGAACTATAGATCCACAAGGTTAATGTGTCATTTGGCAATAGGTGCGTAAAGCCCCTGTAACCATTGTTATCGAGGAATAGGACAACAAGGGCAATGGTTCGTGGGACAATAGAGGAAGTAAGCCCCAGTGACCATAGTTCTTGAACAAGAGAAGCACTAGATTAATGGATCGTGGGACAATAGAGGTGTTAAACTCTGGGCATGCTGACTCGTCATCTTATAGGCGCCTCTATACTTGTTCGCTGTGTCACTCTTACTGCTTGTCAAACATTAAGTAGGAAACTCCGAACTTTAAGTCTCATTGGCTAATTATGGGCGGTGGTTTTCATTCAGCTAACTCTTAGCCTGACAATAAATAATGTATTCATTGTATGGTCTTTTAATGCTGGTTCACCCCATCAGGGCATGATGATGATGAGCCACCCACTTTGCACTATGTAGTGTGTCTGCTGCCATATCACCCTATTCATATCCCTGCGTGCATCACATATGCATCATAAATGGGGTGAATATAATGCACGAGGCGATACTAAAGACAACTATTTTTAGTGACGCTATTATCCAGTGGTAGTCGACATCAATGTCTGTACGAGATTAAATGTATAATAATGTACACGCTCGCCACGCCCTCAATTTACACACGTCTATCTGTAGGCATTCTAAGGAATGGATCAATATACTCTCAGTTCCGCCATGCATTTGGTAGTATACTGCGACTCAGTTTTGCCGTGGTTTAGTACTAGCATGGGTATTGATTACCAGACCAAAATACCGATGGTTTATATGCGAGGGTACACGATTTATAGGATAGACGTGGATAATGAGGTCTACATTCCAAAGGATTACATCTCGGGCCCGCGTGGCCCATCCATAAGGAAGACACCCTTAGGAAAGTTCGGATGCGGGAGTTATAAGATTTAATTTAGTTTATTATCCGAGGGTGTACAAAAACAGTAGAAGCCGAGGACTCCTTACCGCTGTGGGTGAGCTGAAATCTGAATGGCACCGGATGAAGTAGGAATCACCATAGGTTTGCAATTGCACACGTCTATTTTGATGGGCCAGCCGTCCTGCGTGGGCCAGCTTCCACGTCGGTGATGCTTCTTTTCTTGATTTTTCACCCCTTTTATACTTCTCAGGACGTCAGAGCTAGATGCCCGGTCGAGCACTGGACAAGCAGTGTGCTGCAGAGGTGGAGATGTAGTTATCACGTGTACAGAGCACTCTCTATTATGTTTAATATATATACATGATTAAGACGTCAAGGCAATATTTTAAGTATAATTTAGCGGGTAGCTTCGAGGATAACTCGGCCGTTTCTGGACTGATTTTAAAACGATAAAAAGTACTAAAATCCTCGTCTCATTCCGGTCCCGATACCTACCTAGAATGACGAGAACAGTGCAGTTAAAAGCAATTACGGGTACCGTTTCGGTATACTATAGGTATGCACTCACTCCCAATCTCGACACATGTTGTCAGGGAAGCTCTGACGTGCGCGCATGTGCACCACGTGTTCTAATGGACTTTAACGAAAACTTCTGCTATAGGGCGTATATTCGCATACTATCCTACCCAGGGGTGTGTGCTCAGAGCGAATTCGGGATGGCTGTCCCGTACCCAGCTGGCCGATCTGCGCTACATCACCCCTTCCTAGGTTGACATCCGTGGCAAAGAATCACGCATCGCAGATCGAATGCACAGAAGCACGCTAGGCAGGAATTATAGACTTACCAGGTAGGCGTGTAGCTGAGAGGAGTAGTGACGCACGAGACATGTGTTTAACAGAGAAGAGCAGGTCTTCTTTTTGTTTCTTTTTTTTAAATTTGTGGCGTGCTCACTTTTATTATACAGTTCACAGATCAACCTATACAATAACTTGCATAGGTGTTCCCATGGATGCGGATAATTATTTCTCTGCAGAGAACATCCAAGCTCCAACGTAACATTAATTACTTACATAAAGATATATATAAAGTGTGACTATCATATCACAGGTTTAAACAGTGTAAATTACAGGTGCGCCCCGGGTAAATAAGCACTATGATATATATATATATTATATGTGGCCCGTTATTGCGGATCCGCACGGATAGCTTCTGCTAACCCACAATCCGTCCCATCATTCTGATGCAGGAAGAAATTTAATAAGAAAAATAGTAATAATATTAATAAATCAAAAAGACTAGTTTATCAGGCAGCGCCAGTGTAGCATATTCGCTATGGTGCATTGTCGACTTACGCCGCACACGACATGTTTACATTACAGGGATCTGCAGCGATTATTTATGTGAGACACAGCTATGCAAGAATGTTGCGAAGCTGTGTAGGATGACTGTAGTCAGCCTAGGGATGAGGGTTTCAATTTTAAAAACATATATAACAACAGGAAAAGTATTTAAAAAATAAACATAATAAAACATTCCGCTTTCGCCACACCTATTTAGGAATCCGGCTGTAAACTTGGCAGTAGTGTCCTTAAACATCTGCAGTAAAGTTCTCCAGCGAGTCTGGGTACCCGACCCATATATGATGGACACGGTGGGTGATTTTCCGCTGCCAATATGTGTTAGCTTATACTGCCCAGGTCGGTGATACTAAAGCTGGAGGATGGTGCGGACATATCCATTGAAGCGCTGGTGTTGAGAGAGATGACGACTGGTGAAGTTCGAACTGGTGGGGGCGTTGAGACTGGTGACATAACTGTGGTGGTAGATGTGGTGGTGGTGGTATGGTCTACAGGTGATACTAGAGTGCTGAAGGTGATGATAGGGCGGTGCATGGTTGCTGATGATGATGCAGTGCTGGCAGGCTGTTTGCGGATCTTCATTGCCTTCAGTAATTTGCTTGCGGTCGTCCTTGGCACTGCTCATATTTCCGGATGTTCGATTCATTTTTCCCAGCTTAAGGACGATTCGGCGTAGTTACGTTCCGGATTGCTGAGTCTGTTGTAGCGCTGCTGCGTGGGTAGGCTGTTATTCTGCTTTGTGATCTGGTGGTGATGGCTGCGGATTCTGTAAAGCGGGTCTCCTCGTCGATAAGGCTACACGGAATTATGGGTACGGTTACGGTGTAGATATTAACACTGATATAGGCCTGCCAATTCCGGATGTCGATATTCTGGTGACGTGTGATGCGGACGGTGGCGTTCTTGCAGGTGCTGCCAGAATGGAAGCTGCAGGCACTATTGGTAGACTTTCTGCAGGTGCGGTTCATGCTGATGATGCCGCCGTGATGGTTACTGCTGCGGTGCAGTGGCTGGATGCTGTCTGTGTCACGGACCTTGTTGCTGTTGGTATTACAAAGTGCATACAGTTATGTTGATGCCATTTGGTATGCTTCGTCTTAGCCATTCTTCCCATAGGAAGCCCATTACATGGAAGCCTAGTTTCAAATCTACTGGCTAGGACTTCCGTTTCTTCACTTTGTTCACCAGGCCGTAATGTCACTACTAACACACGATGCTTTGCTGTTAACAGGTGTGTCACACCATAAGAATGCGCATTGAAAAAGATGATCAGGATTGACATGAAGTGTCAAGTCCAAATTAGAATGTATGCTTACATGGCTGTCCATTTTGCTGTAAGGTTGTACACAGATACTTCTTCCCAGGATTGGCTGGTGCTGAATCCTCCAAGGTGTCGGACAAGGCTAGGTCTTCCGCAAGTGACATCTTATGTCCGTATGATGCTGATTGCGCGGAACCGCCTAACCTACTCTATTTATCCTAACTCTACATACTTTCCTGGCCAAATATAATAATGAAATAATAATAATAATAAGAAGAAAAACAGCAGAATTTTGTTTGCGACATGAAAGTAGCCTAATGCTTGTTCTTCCCTTGTGCCGAGTTTGACGGGAAGACGAAATTTCAGTGCGCAATAGCCTCCTTTTATACTTTTTGGTGACATCACAGGAGGGTGGATGACGACACCTGACAATTATAGGGTGAGCCGGTTATGCCCAATATTCGCTCAGTGGAAACATGGTAAATAGGAATATAGAAAGAAGGACAGTCGGTTTTATTTGTACTCAGCGGGAAATCAAGTCTCCGATCAACATACAAATCCGGAACTACTTGTTCCCATGGAAGCGCACCTTTTAATTAGCGCGAAGCGGTTTTTCAGATTGGATGCCTATAAACTCGCCTGTTCGGATTTCAGGCTGGAATGCCCGATGGGGTGTGGGAGAGCGAGATGATGTCAGTGGCCTTGACCCCAACCCACCACCGCTCGCCTCCTCCATCACGATGTGGTAGATAGTGTTTTGGGGGCTTCTTTTGTTTAAAGCCGTTTGATCCAATTTACTGGAAATAAAAGTGAAGATCATGTGGTTTCTTATTTTGAAAGCACGTGGTTTATCGGAACCGTATGCAACTTTATGTAATGGTGGCGTATTGATGCTGCTGATTATTTGTAGCGAGTGTGAAAAACGGAAATATATGTTTTAAAATCTGTTCCTTGGAACAGGGTCCCTGTATTGCGTGTGATGTTATACATGCGTCACTTGTTGTCTGTACTAGGTATTTCCAAGCCTGTGTTGATTTGTGGCTGGAATGGAGGTACGAGATATTTGAAATTCTCCCTGATTTATACTGTCGAAGTTTTGATGCTGCTTCACCAGCCCGTGCACCAATGATTTGGATATGTGATAGAATAGTCATGTTCTCAATCAAAATTAGGACAGTAAAACTGTATGTAATTTATTATGTGGTTTAAACAGCTCCATTTCTTGCGGAAAATCAAGGCTACTGATCCCGCCAAGCTGGTCTGTGTTTTCAGGGTGGGTGGACTGCCAAACATCCTCCTCTATGGGTAGGACTAGTCTCCTCCCTACCTAGACCACACGTATTGGTTATTACACTAAGGCTCGGAAAATGCGTGCACACAGTTTACAATTACAATACCATCGTATGGAGATTGTGAATAAAGTCATCCTGAGTGTCTATGTTTCTGTAATGTTGGTGGATTTCATTGATACGCATGGCTGCTTATCTGTGGATGAGTCTTGTGCTGTTGTGAAGTGTGACGTTTTTATTACAGCCGAGGGGCGGGGTGGGTTGCTGCGATGCGGTGATGTATTTCACTCTGTAATCGCCGAGCTCAGGAGCAGGACAGAGGTACTTTAGGGCGTGGATGACCATGAAGGTTGCTGTCATAACTTGAATCACTCCATTATCGAATGTATGGTCGGTGGCAAAATCATACTTGTTACGGACAACAGACTGCGGGCATCATGCTCTCTTAATAATATTGACTGTTATTACGTGTGAATAATGTGTAATATTTTAGCTATTTCCGTATGATGATTCTGGGTAGGAGTAGGAGATCCCCCATAGTGCGTACTGTAGATGGCTACGGCGTAGTTCCTTTTTCCCATATGATCAGTTTTCCGTAAACTGGATAAGAAGGTGATTGCGGAAAATGTTGAGTCGTGTTGATGACGGTAGTTATCTGTTGTAGGGAAGTCCGGGCTGCTGTGTGATGCTGGCATATTGCGGATTAGGCATATCCAGGTTTCCATGCTGGTGAATGCAGAGTCTGTTGCGGTTGTGTGAGAGTCAGGAAAGTGATGAGCTTCCCGTATGCATGTGGGAGGGATTGTTGCTTTTTCAATTAATAACGCTAGGTGACTGCTACACTTGTTGTTGCTGATGTTGTACATCTCCGTTATCCTTGGTATAACCAAGTGTGTGTGATGTTCGCGCAACGGTGAATTGACGTACCCAGCCTTGCGGGCAAATTTGTTCTGTATGCTTCTGGATTTCAGTGTGCGGTGTGATGTTTTGACTGCTCACCTAGGTGGGTGGGGCGGGGGGGTGATTTGGTTGGGCATTGGTGGTCGGAGGTGTCCTTTGGATGAAGAACATGGTCCTCTCCCATTACACGATGGTTGGTCCCCTTTCATAATTTTTAGGTACTGGGAATATTCGAGCCGAGAGTCTGCTGAACAGGCTACTTCCCTGCCCACCACCTGCGGGGTTGTTAGGGGGAGGGGTTTGTTGCTGCGGTGCGGGATGCCACCTCATCTGTAACAGCGGACTCTCTCATATTTGAAGAGTGACAGTCAACAGACTGTAGCTCGCGAGGGTATGTGCTGGTCCGCCCTTAAATATCCGCGCATCGCACTGTAAGTGCGCAATGACTGGGATGGCTGGTTAGCTGCGGATGTCGGGGTTGTGGTTTCCATTTGCCATCTCTCCACAGAGTACAGAGACAGACTTCTAGAGCTGGTGGAACAATGATGTTCCAGTGGAGCTGTGCCACCATTGCCACTGAGATTGAACCACACGGTGTCATTCCAAATGTTTGTGTCACTGGTGTTTATTTTCATACTAATTTAGAGAATGGAATAATTAGAATATTATACTTAGAATATAGATAAATACTATACAAACCGTCTGAATCATTTGACAGTAATATGAACACAATAATACACAATATAGAGCTAGCTGGTGTCATGTCTACATGGTGTCGCTGGAGGTATCACACAGATCCTTGAATCCACAGAGGTATCCCCGCAAGAGACGCATATGCATAAGAGATCACTGACTAACTTAATGTAAGTTAATATACCCCCAACATATACAGAGAGAACATTATTGTTGCGAGAGGAAAGTGCGTCGCGCGGGCCTCCGTCACCAAATATTTTATGATGGTGCGAGAGGAAGGTACCTTGCATGGCCTCCATCATAGTAATTCTTGCTGTTGCGAGAGGCAAGTGCCTCGCTCAGGCCTCCGTCACAGGAAAATGCCTTCAACGCTGAAGTGGAGGGAAAGAGTTTGCAAAAAGGGCCACTCTTTTGTTCATCAGAAATTGCTAAATGCTGAAAAAATCCTAGTGAAGCCATAATTAACGTAATGTGTACTGGTTTACGTGAAGGTGGAATGAGTGATTTCTGAAGAATTCCCACATAACCATCTTATGTAGTTCCAAGATGCTGTATTGGTAGAAGACGCTTTATTTATGCGAGCCTTCTGCTACAGTCCAACCTACCGATTAAGTGTTCGAAATGAAAACTAGCTTTAGCCGCAAGTGGCAGGGATTCCTACATATTATTGTCCAATGGGCGCAGACGCCTAGCTTCCCATAGGTCGCTTTGAAAGAGCATCTCCCTCCATGGACAGTAAGCGTACATGTTACATCGCAATGCATCTTAATTTGATGCGAATCTGGGTACCTTAATCAGCAACCACATAAAACATCACCTGGACAATGGCTACATTTCTCATAAGCAAGTTTGATCACTGACATATATTTATTGTCGGGGTAGAGAGGCGAGTATCCACTGCGAGCGTCCTTTCCCTGGTATCATGGTGGATTCCAAGATGCTTCCCAGATCCGTCACCCTTTCCTATGGATCTAACTTTTGACCTGTCATTAGGATTATGTTCCAGTGTGCCCAGATATACACTGTGGGTCGGTAACATAAACGTATCAAACTCACATTTATAACTATATGTTTTTGATGTGCTTTCCTTCATTGGTGGGGTTATCTAGCTAACAAGTATCCGATGATACGGGTGGAGATGTATGTTAATCAGCACTTTAACGATCACTGCTCAGAAACCTCAAATAGTTTCCCAGGGTCAGATCAGATCAACGTGCTGATGGGAAATCCAAACAATTAAGCAGCCATGTGGCCAGTGTGTCGTGGAAAGAGACAATAACTTTAATATATACGAGCCCCTATAGGTATTTGGCCAATTTTACACACCCATGCCATAGTTCAGGGCTACATTACCGCAACAACTGGCAAAGAGGAATACACTATATGTCTCCTAATGAAGAGAGTGTCCCTAACCACTTCAAACATATCCTATTTGTGCTGAATAGTAAGGTTTAGGTGGCAACATGCTGTGCTCAAACAGTTAGAGCATGGTCAGTGACCTCAATGGGAGGCACTCGCTTCCAATTCTGAGACGTGTTGTCAGGGAAGCTCTGATGCACGCACATGTGCACCACGCATTCTATCAGACTTAGCCACTTTTTTTACCAAGAAACCAATAGTATAGGGCTTACATACGCTTATTGCTCTACACAGAGGGCGTATTTTAGAATGAATCTGGCATGACCAGTCTGTACCCATCCTTGCTGGGACAACCGATACCCATCCGGTCGATTGGTGCGACACCACCCTCTCCTAGTTTGAAATCCATGGCAAACGATCACGCATCGTGGATCGAGCGCACAGAGGCATGCTAGGCAGGAATTTTAGAGTTCCCAGGTAGGCGCGTGTGTGAGAGGAGTAGTGACGTGTGAGACGCATGTTCATAAGACAGAGCACATAGGTGCAACAGAGTTTGGGAAGGAGGCAGACAATTGATTTTAATTTTTGACCTGGATTTATTTTTCCAGGTCTTTCCTTTTTTTTTTTTCTTTATTTCTTGGTGCGTGCTTTATGTATTAATTATTTAGACGATGATTCATAAACAATAGCTCGCATGGCTGGTCTCTTGGGTGCGGATGACTATTTTTCTGCAGAAACACCCAAGCTCCAATGTTCCACAATTACAATACAGTAAAACGTGTATGGAGTATTAACTATTTAATTAAACCCAACAGAGTATCATAGATTAGTTTCTTTTATTACATAGTGCATCCCGCGTAAATAAAGGGATGAACTTAGGTATGTGTATATATATATATATATATATATATATATATATATATATATATATATATATATATATATATATATATATATATATATATATATATATATATATATATATATATATATATATATCTATATATCTATATATCTATATATATATATTATATTAGTAGCAGGCATCCAGATTATATGAATGGATGCATACAGTGCGGATTCTGCACAAGCAGTTCCCACTGCCCTAAATCTACCCCGTCATACTGAAAAATAAGATATAATAATAAAGTAAAAAGGCTAGTTCATCAGGCAGCCCCAGCGTAGCTGAGTCTGCACGACAGGATTATACACAGCTATGCAAGAATATTGCAAGAATATTGCGCATCGGTGTAAGATGACCGTAGTTAGCCTATGGACTTGGTTTCAATTTTAATGACATATATAATAATAAGAAGAGTATATCAAAAACAAACATAATAATGAATTCCGTGTTCCACACAACTACTGCTAAATCCTGCTGCAACCTCGGCAATAGTGTCCACAAACATCTGCGGCAAAGTTTCCCCAGCGAGTCTGGGTACCGCGAGTTGTACAGGACGGACGTGGCGGGTGATCCTCCGCTGCCGAAATATCACTACTCTACAGGCTCATCTCTTGAGAGCTATAGCTAGAAGACGGTGCTGATGTGTCCATAGATGTGCTGGTGGTGCCGGAATTGATGACTGGTGACATGCGAAGTGGTGGTGGCGTGGTGACTGCAGACATCACTATTGTGGTTGATGTGGTTGGAGTGCTGTCAAGCATATGAGTGGTCGCTGGAACGGCGATGTCTTTGCGGATGCTGTGGCCGATACTGTTGCAGATAGCTTTCAGACATTGTGGACTTCGGAAGTTTGCTCTCGGTCAATCTTGGCATGGTGCGGATCTCTCTAGAGAATGTGCTATACAGTTCTTTCCGGTGCAAGGACATTCTGGCATTGGTGTCTTCCATATTGCTGGATCCGTTGGTGTGCTGCTGCTGCGCTGGTGTGTGGTGATGCTGGTTCGTGATGTGGTGGTCGGGATTGCTTCCGTAACGCTAATGTCCTCGGCAATGATAAGGCTACCAGGAGATGTAGATCTATCTGAAATGTCCTGTAACACTGGCTGTGGCGCGGCCGTCATAATAACTACCAAAATGGGCCGGCCGATTACGGATGTGGATGCTGATGTTGATGTTCTGCGTGATGCAGATGGTCGCATTGCTGCGGGTGCCACCGGAGTGGAAACTGCAGGTGGTGCTGGTACCGTCACTGCAGTTGCGGCCAGCGCTGATGATGCTGCTGGTTCCGTCAGGATGGTAGTGATGGTGGGTTAAGTCGTGCTGCATTGCGGATGCAGTGGCTACTGTTGCTAGTCAATAGTGTGAGAAATCTGATGGTCGCCATTTCGTATGTTTAGTTTTGGCCATCTTCTTCATATGAAGCACGTTAATAGGAAGTTTAGTTTCAAAACGAGTGGCTAACACTTCAACATTTTCACTTTGTTCACCTGATGCACTAAATATCAATCATGTGGATTCTTAGAAATAACCAAATACTGACAATTAAATGGCAGGTCACGTTGTGAACATGACATTTGAAATACATTCTGTACTACAACTATACCACTGCAGTTCTCATGATGCAAACAGATTCACTATTTCTTCATTACACTTATTCGGTAAGTGATCGATCACCACCAATATTGTAAAGCATCTATCAAGATCACCCACTCCTTAATTCTACCTTGTTAGCTAGCTTATTATACACATCCTGCCATTCACCATAGCATCATATGATCCTTTCTGGTGAGTGGCTAATGGCTAATGGGTCCATTATTAGTCGTTTAATCATCTCTGTCTTTCCACATTGTGTTGGACCAGCTACAATGATTGTAAATTTGTGACAGAGTAATAGTTCTCTCTGCTCTTAGGATGGCATTATTCAATTGACATATGAGACACTCATGCACTTCTTCTTCTTCTTTTCGACGGCTGGTATCACACTTGGAGAGCCGTTCTCAAGATGAAATCTGTTGTTTTCTGCAGTTCTTCCACAGGCCCATACAGCTTTTCAAGAAAAGAGGTTGACAAAGGCCAGATCTCTTCTCTCAGCAGCTGAAACGTACTGCAACATTGAAGTATGTGCTCTGTGGTCTGTTCTGCTTCTCCACAAGGACAAGCGGGCGATGTCATAAGGTGGAACCGCCTGTACATGTGTTGGTTTAGTCTGTTGTGTCCACTTCTGAGACGAAAAATAGTCACTTGCTCTGGCCTCGAGAGATGATGGTAGGCATCTTCTGATTGAGGTGTTCTATAGAGTGACTTGATGATAGTCTTCATCTCTGTATGGGTAATCATGTTTTCTGTCTGATTCTCTTCTGCACCCACCTTTGCCATCTTGTCTCCTTCCTCATTTCCTTGGACTCCACAGTGTGAGGGGATCCACTGCAGTGCTATCCGAAAGCATTTGATGGTGTGTAGTGCTTCTTCAAGTTAGGGCAGCTTACCTTTGGTGATAGCCTCAAGGACGAAGCGGGAATCAGATAAAAAAAAAACATGTGCAATAGGGTCTGCTGTTCTGCTGATGGTATTGGCTGCACGAACCAGTGCTTCGACTTCAGCTCTGGAGTTTGTGCCGTGTTTGCCTGTCGGTATTGCAGCTGACTCATGTTGTCCGTTTGGATAATGTATGTGCAGTCTGGCACCTCCGCTCCTAATTGCATCTTTGGGTGATCCATCTGTGTAGATCCTTATCCATGTCCCCTAAGGGTACATTGCTTCCAGCATGGCTAGGGTCAGGGCCTTCTTGCTCACATCACTGTGTTCATCTTTGGTTGTGAGATGAGGTACTGTGGTGCGAATAGCTATGCTCTCTTCTATTGTTTTCCCAGGGTGGAGGATCAGGGGTGTGGTTTGGGTCTTCTATTTGTGCTGGCAACATTTCTTGGTGTTTCCTTTGAAGTGCTTTTGTTTCTTTCACAAAACTTGATCTTTTAAGTCTTCCTGATGACGGCTGTGCTTGCCTGATCTTCATCGGGTGGTTGTTGAATGATTTGAACTTTGCAGCTTGGATCAGTGCTTTGCATTCCCTTCCTTTGCTAAGTGGGGGGTGGGGGGATGCCTGCTGTCTGCTCCATTTTATCTATTGGTGTTGATCTCATTCCACCAGTGATGATGCGCAGTGCCTGGTTTTGTACTCTGTCGCGGTTCTGTTGATGAGGTTTAGCTGCTGTCATCCATGAGCTGGATCCATACTCAAGGTGTGGTCGCACGGCACCTAGGTATATGGTCTTGAGGATCCTTTCATTGGCACCCGACTTTGTTCCTGCCAGCTTCCTCATGCTGTTTAGCTTTCTTCTGGCCTTTGCCTCTGCGTTCTGGATGTGCTCCTTCCATGTTAATCTTCTGTCATAAGTGACTCCCAGGTATGTCTCCTGGTCCTCGTACTCGAGTGGAGTACCGCCCAGTGTCAGATTGCCAGCCTTGGTTTTGGTGGAGAGTGAGAATAGCATGGCTGATGATGTTTCTTTGTTGATGGTAATACACCAGCGACTGGCCCAAGCTGTAATTCTGTCCAAGGCGAGCTGCATTCTGTACGTGGCAGTCGTTGTGTACTCCTCGGTGCACCATAGTACGAGGTCATCTGCATAGAGGGCTGCTTGGATCCCACTGGTGAGCTCTGCTACAATGTCATTAATGAAGAGTATGAAGAGAGTTGGTGATAATATTCCGCCTTGTGGCACCCCTTCTCTCAGCAATACATTCTGTCCAGATTGTCCATCCACCAGCACCCTAGCTCTGCGATTGTGTAGGTATGACTTGGTCCATCGGAACATGTTGCCACCGATGCCTGTGCGCCGGAGCTTCACGAGGAGGCCATCCTTCCACACCTTGTCAAATGCCTTCTGCAGATCGATAAAGGCAGCTAGCATCACCTTCTTGGCTTGAAAAGTGTCCTCTATGACCTGTGCACGATGTGTTGTTTGATCTTCTGTGCTCCTGTCTCTTCTTAAGCCGGCCTGCTCTGAAACTACTGCTCTCCGACTCCAGGTACCACTGCAACCGCGGGTTGATGATGCGCTCCATGGTCTTGCATATGCAGCTTGTAAGACTGATAGGACGGTAGCTCAGCACTTTCGTCTTGTTCTTCCCTTTTTTCAGAATAGGAGTTATTCTGGCTTCATTTCAGCACTGAGGAAACTCTCCATTGGTCCAACTGTGATTAAAGATGTCTAGCAACTTGCGAATAGATGCATTACCAAAGTGTTGGATCATTTCATTCGTAATGTCATCTGGCCCGGGAGATTTCTTCTTCTTCAACTGGCGGATAGCCTTCTTCAGTTCTGCTAAACCAATGTCAACTTTCATTGCGTCGTGAGTGTTGGTGTCTGTTCTTTCCTTTTGCTCTTTTCTAACCTCTTTTTGACGCATTCGTGGTATAGAAATGTTTCTTTCTTTTGCATATGCTTTCGCAAAGGCATCTGCAGCCATCTTTCCTGCCAGTGTTTGTCCATCTTCTTCAAGAGTAATCTTCTCTCCCCCGACACCCTCATCATTGAGTGCGTTAGTCAGTCTCCATAGCTGTGTGGTGTATCTCTCTAAATTAAACCCTGCCGTCTTTTCCCTCCAGCTTCTTCTTTTGGCCTCCAGCTTGGTCTTTAGATACCTGGCTTTAGTTTGTTGTAGCGTGAAGTCGGTTTCATGACAGGGATTACCCTCTGCATCTTCTCTGGCCTTGTCTAGTTTATCATGTGCTGCTTGCAGTTTTGTTGTCCAGTAGGGGCGGTAGTTTTTCCTGAGCCCTCGAGGAATCGCTTCGTTGGCAGCCTTGAGGATGCTTGAATTAAATTCCTTGACCACATTGTTGATGTTTCTCCCTTCTACTGCTATATTTTGGGTAAGTTCATTGGAACGAATGCCAAACAGACTCCAATTTGCCTTTTTGTGGTTCCACCTTGGATGCTGAGGTGAACTTGTCGAAATACTTCCAGAAAGAGAGAGGAGGACTGGGCGGTGGTTCCTTCCTCCTAACTGCGATCACTCTACTGAGGTTTCTGTGGATGTCTTCTGTACAACATGCCAAGTCCGGCGTTGTTGTCGAGTGCCACCGGCACGTGTAGAAAGTAGGCTGATCTGTGGGATCGTTGACAAGTAAAAGGTGCTTTTCATCTTGCCATGCTTCAATGTCTTCTCGTTGTTGATCAAGTGTTCTGTATCCCCAGCTCTGGGCCTGGCTATTAAAGTCTCCCGCAATGAAAAAGTGGCAGTCTGGGACCTGGATTGTGTCAAGTGAGAGATTCTTGTCATTAGGGCAGTAATAATTGACAATGTCAATCACAGAGATGCTGGTTGTTACCTTGATCTTGCTATATTCAGCCTCCTCCATAAAGATTTTGACCTGGCTGGCGTTCATGCTGTTTCGGACCATGGTAATCACCCCGCCTTTCTTTCTTCCTCTTCGATCACACAGGAAAATCTGGTTACCTCTGATCTTAAATGGTTTTCCTTCTTGCAGGTGTGTCTCTTGGATGCAGCAGATATCAATGTTGTACTCATGCACTCATAAATATATGCTATATGTGTGGGTGTAGTTCGGATCGACTGGTCGGATACCGGCTGTACCAGCTCAGCTGGGTACGCGCCGCCCATCCTGGATTCGTTTCCTGAACACGCCCCTTTGGGTAGAGCCATAAGCATATATAGGGCTATGGGAGAGATAGCGTTTCGAAAACGACTAAGTACGGTAAAACGCATGATGTGCATGCGCGCGCCAGGATGCTGTTTTTGATAGAGCGCGTAGTTACGACCAAGATAGGATGGCACTTTTAGTGTACTGAGATGGTACCCTGTTATCCTTATTGATTGCCTGTTCTCGTTAAATCTGGCACTGATCAAGACCAGAATTCCGCGGGCTTTTTAAATCGCTAAACCATTTCAAAGTCGGTTGAGAATTGGCTGAGTTATCTACAGAAAACCATTCTTGATTATCTTCAAAATATTGCCGTGACATCATAACCACGTTGAAGCAAAACTTCTAGAATGTTCTAGAACATTCGGCGGCGCTATTATTAGCTACGCGCTGATTGGCTGTTGCTCGAACGATGATTGGTTGTGGCCTGCGCCTGTGACTTCATGAGGAGAATTAAAGGAGACGCGATCCAGTGATCGAGAGCATCCTCGGCCAGGGGCCGAACAGGGTGGATCTGTACCAGTTACTATCAGCACGACAGACAATACGTGCTTTACTTCGCTATGTGTCAGGTTTTTATCCCGTAGCTTGCAGTTGTCCAACCCACTGCACTAAAACAATTTTGTAACTCCCTACCTACAGGAGTAATTTGGAAGTTCCGATAATTGTTCACGAATATCAATATCTACTTCGGAACACAAATTTGCTGTGAAGCCTTCATGACCTGAATATGTGAGTCTACAGATGTAGAGGCAGGCTGTTCTTTGATGGATGACTCGCCGGATCTGCCGGCCACGCCTAAAAGTGGTATTTCAACTATCACCGCACTGATATCGTGTAGGTTCTTCTGACTTTCGACCGCAGCAAGTGAACTCTGCCCGGTGCGTCTTCAAAGCTGGCTGACGTATCCAGCACCATGAAGCTTTGTTTTGTATCTTCTTTTGCCTCTGACAACCCCCGCTTGTGATCAGGTTGTTTACACCTTCCATCCGTGCCATCGGTGTATGGGAACCTTCTTCACCACAGTAGTACTGTCGTATCTTTTGCTGACTTCTCGTTAGTCATTCTATTAGGCTTACGGTGCTGAGTGATAGACTCATGCCATGAGTGTTCTTGCGGGAATCTTGTTTGCGGAAAACAGCTTGCGGGAACCAACCTGCGGGAACTTTCCAGCTTCTGGAGAACGCATCATCTCACATCGACTATGGAATGATGTATCAATTTCAGTAACACGGTAGCCTAACTTAAGAATGACTACCAAGTAATCATGTAACTATACTTCACAGTTTAATTATTTCTCTATATAGGTTTTGTTAATTATATTGTATCCGTAAGAACGGTCCCGATGACTAAAGGGAACAATAACAGTCCTAGGACCGCTTGTTATAATTTCTGTATCTGTTTATAGTTATTCTCATTTTCCTCCATGTGTTGCTAACCGCACTATAGTAGGTTAGTTAACCTGTACTGATATATATACCTTGATCATTTGATACTGTATTGATTGTTCTGATTAGATTATGTATATATATGGCCAGTGGCCATCCATTCATATGTTTTGCTTAATCATAGAAAATATAGGACTGCAGTGCACGTAGGAAACACTATACAGCAACACTTATATATGCAGTACTTTCTCCCGCCACAACAATTTTTCACTGAGGTCGCTGTCTGTGCTATAAATCTGTTTAGCCTGGCATGCTACTGACTAAACATTTTCTATTCAGCTCAATAGGATAGGTTCAAAATGATTAGAGAGACTTTCTTCATTACATACTATGTAATATACTCTTCTCTTCCGGTAGTGCGATAATCTAGCCCCACACTCCGGTAAGACTCATAACTCCAAGATTGTGTCTCTCTTCATGTTCCACTCAGCCTTGTGGCTTCTTAAATTGTTTGGATGTCCCCATCCGCACCATGGGCTGATCTGACCCTGGGAAACTGTTCGGAATTCTGAGCGGTGATAACCAGGGTGCGATATCACACACATTCCCATGTATTTTTGGATACTTAGTCGTTAGCACTTTAGCCAATGTCGGAAAGCACTGCGAACACATGTATTAATTATTATTTTATTTACTAAACTAACCTCCCGCACCGCAGGGCAAAACATGGCAACTTGTATATAAACATAACGACAGGTTAAACGGTTAGTTCCATAGGCCCCGGTGACGGGCGAGATACGTACCCCCACCGAATTCCGTCAGGATGTCTGGGCATGATATTTAGATCTGCCACGCCATTGCTGGAAGGACATTTACGGTTTGTATCCATCGCTCTTACCCCCACCATAACGATAGGACAATAGTCTAATAATGCTTTCGTGAAAAGTAACCCATGTATTGTAACGGTTTATGTGGTTATGGGATGGTATGTCCGGATTCTTATCCAGTTCGGAGATCTTGCTACATAACATGTATGAGCGCTGTTTTCAGTATTGATGTCTTAGGGCATCTGTTCTCAGTGACAGCCGTGTCTAATAGCTAGGTATATACCAACCAGTTGTGGCCAAAAATAAATCTTGTTTTGAAAACAACTAAAAGCTAATTAAGCAAAGCAGAAGGCCCGCATAAATAAAGCGCAAATACTAGTTCAGCATACCAATAATCACATAAGACGGTGACAAGGGAATCCATCGGGAATCGCCCATCCCGTCTTCACGTAAAGCAGTATGCACCCCTATAGTCATAATCTCACTAGGTATGGTATTTTCTTTCTAAAAGCATTTTTGCTTGAAATATTAGAGTGGGCCCATTTTTGCCTACTATTCTTCTCCCGCTTTAAGCAGTGGCGATACCTTCCCGAGATGGAGGCCCACGTGAGGCACTTGCCTCTCGCAAGGATTCAGCGATGACAGTCGACGCCAGGATGATGTTCCTCACCCAAACCAGCACTAGGAGCAGTGCCCACGTGAGGCACATAACTTTTCGTCTGAGATAACCTTCTTCCTTTCAGCTTAGAGGTATAATAACTTATATTAGGTTAATTAGCTAAGTCTCGTGTTTGGGAGCCTCCCTTGCGGGGATACTTTTGTGGACCTACGAGTCTGTGTGGTACCTCCGGAGCCCCATGTTTAAAAGTTCATCCACTTGTCTCTATGTCTCATATTTTCGTATGCTTTTATTGTAGTATTATCCAGCATATTTATTATTGTTTAGGTAAACTCATTGTATATTTATAGGTCACCAAATCAAATCTTGTAAGTCGATAGATCACGAAATTGCTATGGACAGGCATACTGGTGACACACATTCTTGGGATGAGACAGTTGTGTTTAATGTTCGCGGCGATGGTCACATGGCACCACCGGAACGATTGAGTTCCACCGGCCTTAGGAGCCGGTTTTTGTTTCCCACAGGGCAGCCTCATACAAGTCCGTCACCCCGAGACCAGATGCTAACCAGCGGCATCACTCGTCATGCACTTGTGGTGCGGCAAGTCAACATGATACACCGGAACGGCCCGACACTACCTGGCGAGCTACAAGTGGCGCCCGATGGGGGCCCGAAGAACATCATTAATAACATGCAGCGAGCTCACACCTACACCATATAGTGAACTCAGTTCTATACCATCTCCATTTAGCGGCGACTTCCTCGGTAGTGTCCTACGATGTATTTTCAGCGCACATGCTCCCCGACTATGCCAGAAATTCAGCGGAATCAACAACCTCACACTATAACCTGTTTTCGCCTGTTGGCGATGGCACCTTTCGAGATGCCTCACAGGCGAGAACAGAGTTCAGAACCATATCGGACGTCCGCGACAGGCCACCACCAAGAAGGCCGAATCGTGGATGACCCCGACAAAGACCCGATTACAGGCATCTCTACAGCCCTTCAGAATACTTTCGTTCACCTGTGTCATCTACGGAAACTGTATGGCGGTGTGATACTCCACAATACAGACAACCTCCCGCACTGCCACCTTCTAGCGAAATACCATACCCAAGGGGAACACTGCAGCATTATCGGGAGGAATCAGCACCACCACTTCACCGGTATATCAGTCACGCAACACATCACGTCCATCAGCTGACTGCACCACCACCATATGAGGAACGTCAGTCATCACCTCGGGAGAAAAGACTGCGCAGTCTTCACAACAATCCGCCTCCCGTCCATAGACCCAGGCCGGTCTATGGCTCTACAAACGGGGCGGTCTTATTGAATTGGCGTACACGTGTCCTGTCTCCTCGGCATCACCATCGACGGGAAACACCAACACCACCACCACCTGCACCACGACCAACCTCAGCATAGTCATCAACTTCCTAAATACCCGCACCACCCGGATTTAAGCCGCTGCATTCGTCCCGCGGTCTTGGCCGAGTCATCCTCCCTACCGAGTTTAGCGGGGAGAATGCCTGGACCAATTATAAAATACAGTTCGAAATCAAAAGTCGGACCAACCGCTGGAACAATCAGCACATGGGTGAATATCTCGCTGCAAAACTTTCTGAAAAGCCCTCCAAGTTCTTGCGGATCTGGGAACTGATTACACACACACCTACACACAATTGGAACGAGCACTGATGGGGCGATTTGGCGACACAGCCCTTGGAGAAACCAGTTGTCTTCAACTTTAAAATCTCCGACGATGCGCGGGAGAAACTCTTCCCGAGTTAGCTAGCTGAAACAAGTGACAGCAAGCACCACCAGCACCGCACCGCCACTGAACACCTGTTTCGGATGCGGTCAGCCAGGACATTGGAGGGAGCGATGTCCTAACCAGCCTCCCTCTATGACGCCTGCTCCTGACAGTAGCACACCGCAGCCGGAGAAACAGTCAAACTCCTAGGGGCACTTCCTCGAAGGGGGCTCGAAACAGGCGGCAGTGGGCCCGTGAGGGTCCGGGGGCACATACAATCAGTGATATAGGGCTGAGGACATACTAAAGGCCTCCGTGTCTAACGAAGGATGCATCAACATCCTACTGTGGTAATGTCTAGTCGGCGCATTGATCGGGCTGCTGAGATTTTTGGTTCATCGGTTTTCAGTAAGTGGACATGCGTGGTAGGAGGCAACAAACCTCACCCAGGGGAAAGTCTCTGTATTAAAAGAGCGGGATAATCAGAGACGGGGAACATGGTAAAAGTTCGTATTCTGTTGGCAGATAAATACAGATCAGACCGTCAGTTGCCCATGAGCGTGAGCTCAGATGGTGATCACTATCGTCTGGGTCGCTGGCCAGTCATCTCGATCATGTCAGTTCATCAACCCATTTATGGTCATGAATGGTCAAGATGGCTCAATGTACAGTCAGCTATGGCAAGCGTTCGTATTGTGAGTCATGTCTCCTGTGATCAGAGGTCATGAAAAGTGATTCTTTGGGAAGCAGGAAGGTATGTGTGTGAGACGGTGTAACCTGCCACTTGCCCGATGGGTGGGGCAGTCTGGTGCCCAGGTACCCATGGGGTGGATGATCTGTCTAGTACGATCTGCGCAGGGCCGCTCAGCTAAAATGACGTCAAAGTACGATCTATGCGAGGGCCTTAGCTGCGATGCGTCTAGTGCACATCGCCTCCATGGTATGGTCTATGCGAGGCTACGGCACCTTGCCAAGATGACCCTATTGTCGCCCAGTACTGTGTTCGCTCGGGTCGGAAGTCGTCAGTGTGCATCTTGACTCTTTTCCAGATTCTGTTCCCATGATTTGGACAGGTCTTTATCTCAGGCATATACGGAGGTACTTAGCCTAGGCTGCATCCTGTGTGGGGAAGTGGGCGTCCGTCCGGGGTGGCGGGGACAGTGAACCACATCAGGAAGGCCAAAGGTTACAAGTGCACTTCGGTGCCCGTATCTGCCTCCCGGCTCAACTGCGGCTTTCATGCAACAACATTCAGTGGCCAACCATCAACCACCGAAATCAGCTTTCACACAGACACCAAAATCTACGGCTTCACATATGTCAGTGCCTATGTTGCCTCCCCCATCCGCAGCAATGACATCCTCCTCCTTTCCCACACACAACAAGCCTTCTTTCCTATGTAAAACGGCAATAGTAGGTTGCAGCACCTCCGCTGCAAGCACCACGTCCTGCCACCACGACACTAGATTATCGGTGTCCTCTGCTGGTATGCAGAACACTACACCATCCAGCATGATCTCCCGCATCCACCGACAGTAGCGACTCAGGGGAAATGATTCACTCCACCTCATGGATTTGCAAGCGCCGACATGGATGGAGAAACGCACGTCCTTGGCGACATCACCGTTTCTTGTGTGCTTCACCAAAACATCCTATGAAGCATTGCAGGAAAGGGCTTGCACAGGTGGAGCTTATCCGCCATCCCATACGCGCCACCGTCTACACCAATGCAGCCTAGACAGAGATGGCAACAACACCACCACCATTGCTACCCCCAGCTCTGCCTTCACTTCAGCCTTCACACCATTGGCGACGGCGAACGGGCCATTTCCTCACTCACCCATCTACAACATTACAAGAAGCATTACGGAAACAGTCAGAATACATACAGAGTAATGCTGCTCCAACACCATTATCGCGGACAGCATCATTGGAAACTCTTCCGCAGGTGCATCGCAAAGTAATATACAAATGTGCCTGTTTGTTTAGTGGCGTTTCCACAAGTGCCACCGTCGACACCGGTACTTCTATCACAGCATTTAACAAGCGCTTATAGGAGAGCACCCCACCTCATAAGAAGCCTCCCCTTAAGCCTACAAACATTTACCTACAGACGGATACGGGTGCGGTGTGCCCGTAGCCGGTGTAGTCAATTTAGTTATCCAAATAGAGGAGATGCAATTCATTCAGCGAGGTGTCTTCGCCTCTATTCATAACGATGCCCTACTTGGCTCTGATTTCCACAGTGCCAGCGAGGCCATCATACACTGCAGACAAAAGGAACTCGACATATACGGCCGACGAAGACCTCTCGGACAAGGATCGTCATTGTACGATACGTGGGCATTAATATTATCAAGTACAGCAACAGTTGAGCCCGGACAGGTACAGATCTTATGGGCCACTACACCACAGTTAGGAAGCAACACACATTGCCATGCTGGAACCCGATCCTGATTATATCATCGCCTCAGAATGCGCAAGTCCCTGCATAATAGTAGACATTACTAATAAGGGAAAAATACCTTTTAGAGTGTTCAATGGTACCGCAGATCCCATCACTCTGGAACCCGGAGTATGCTGTGGCCATTTAGTGGACATAATCTCATTGGAATCACCTGCACTTGCTGACACACCACTGCAAATGACTGATGATTTACCCAAACATTTACATGATTTGTATCTACGTGCCACCATTGGATTGCTGCAATCACAGAAACCAGAAATTGGGAAACTGCTACATAATTATCGCAATAGTTTTTCCTCCGGAGACATGGATCTCGGAGAGACCCATCTCATACGACACTCCATCGATACAGGCAATAATCGCCCTGTACGATAACCGGTATGACGTCTTCCCGTTCATAAGGAAGCAGAAGCATACCAACAAGTGAACAACATGTTGCGGACGGGTATTTGAACCCTCAGCATCTCCATGGGCTATCCCTATAGAGCTAGGGGGCAAAAAGGACGGAACCTTGTGGTTTTGTATTGACGAGCCATTCCTCCTATAATTAAAAGTACTCCCTTTGTACAGGAAGAATTAATCCCTAGACGTCTAGGCCAGAAAAAGACGAAACCTTCACATAAGAATGACCGAATCACCTGTTAAAACTTTTAGGTGTGGCCATCCGCCGCCTGTGATGTCACCAAATAGTATAAAAGGATGAAGCGCGCTCTGAAACTTTGTCTTCCCATCAAAACACGACACCAGGGAAGAACAGGTAGCATTAGGCGTCTTTCGTGTCGCAAACCAAATTCTTATTAGTTCATTATTATACTTGGCCTGGAAAGTTAAAAACAATGAAGAGATAGGGATTAGGTTTTGAATACGGTTCCCTCAGCCAACTACCATGCAGGAACGAGATCTCACTCCTTGAAGATTTAGCATTATCGGATTCGTCTGAAGAAGAATCTGTACCAGTTCCAAACCGGTGCCCGTGTAACTCGTTATTAGATAGTGGAAAGCCATGCACCAGAACATTTACTAGAAAATCCGACCGCACACTTCATGTTAACAAGGATCATCTCTTCCAGTCAGCCTTTTGTGTGACATGCCAGTATCTCTACACCGCTACCCACTACGGGGTGACCCACGCACTCCGTTATTATCACCGCGTGTTAGCAGTAACATTAGTTCCTGGAGAAGAGAACGAGGGTCGTTCCGTTTTAGCCACCCGTTTCGAATCTCGGCTCCCAGTCAAGGTTCTTCCAACCGAGAAACTGGCCACACGAAGAACACTACTTGTAGATATCCCCTTAGTCATCATCTTCCAGCGGCTACTGTATGCAACGTACCGGCAGCCAGACGTGAACTCCTGCCCGCAACCACGTCTGGAAGCATTACGCCGGTACCAGTCACTTCATCCACACAAGTCCTGAAGCGGAGTAAGAAGCAAAAGTCTCCCGCAAAATCCAGTTCGGCAGCATCCGCATCAGTTATTAGTCATCTGGCTATGGTCACTACACCCGCCACTGTAGTGACTAAGACAGTGTTAGCCAGTCAGCCGATTTCGGTAGTGATTACGACACCTGCGGAAATAGACATTCCAAGTTACCCTCAATCACCATCTCCGCCAGATCTTAGCATAGACGAGGGACCAGGTCCATGGCAGCCTGTCATGATTAGTGTAACTCCGAGCAGTGTTATTCAGCATCCGCCTCCTCACCTTTCTGACCCAGCACTCAGAAAGGGAACCACGCCGGAACGTCCATACATGGGAAAGAGACGGATCGCCCACACACAGGACATTCAGCCCGTGCCTAACATCACCGCAAGTCGTCTGTTAAAACATGCTAAGTTTTGGAAGATGTTGTCTCCTGCCATATCCGCTCCCGGACCATGGCCTCAGGCTACGGTACAGGTCACCGCCATCACCACGACAGCTACAGCAGCCACCACGACGACTACCATCACTACAGCATCAACGACATTTGCAACAACTAGTACCGCCACTGCCTTACGGACGGATATATTAGAACCAGCGGTAACTGTGAGAGACATTAAGGACGCGCATATTTCCGCCACCATCACTTCAGATGTTTCCGACAGTGCCAGTAATAGTGAAAGCATCTCAGCAATGACAGTGCATCCACCGTCACCCACCACCATCAGTCGCGGGACCCAGACTCAATGGGGAAATTTCGCTGCAGAGGTGTGATCAATTGTGATACAGCATACATATCAATAGGCAATTCGTAAATACTTTTCTTCTTATTATATATGTTAGATCAAATGAATTCCATCCCTAGGATAACTACGGTTATCCAACACAGCCACACACTTCATTTCCCGGCTGAGTCCCACACGAAATGAGCACTGCGGACTCCGATGTTGTAAGAATGTCGTGTGCGATGTAAAGAATATAACATCCCGCAGTGCAATAAAGTCACAACCCTGTCATGCAGTCTCAGTTGGCTGAGGCTGCCTGATAAACCAACTTTTAAGGTATTATTATTATATATCTTATTTTTCTTATTATTTTTCTTCCTGTCTCAGACGTCAGGACGGATATGGGGGCCAGCGCCGCAAGTGCACGACGAGTGATGATGCTGGTTAGCTTCCGGTCTCGGGGTGACGGACCTTGTACGAGACTGCCCTGCGGGTAACAAAAAACGGCTCCTAAGGCCGGTGGAACTCAATCATTCCGGTGGGCCATGGGACCATCGTACCGAACATTAAATAGAACGGTCTCATCCCAAGAATGTGTGTCACCAGTATGCTTGTCCATAGCAATTTCGTAATCTATGGACTTACAAGATTTGATTTTGGTGACCAAAAAATATAACTCTATACAATGATTTTACCTAAACAATTATGAATATGCTAGATAACACTAAATAAGAGCATACGAAAATACGAGACATAGGGACATGCAGATGAACTTTTCAACATGGGGCTCCCGGAGGTACCACGCAGACTCATAGGTCTGCAGAGGTATCCCCGTAAGGGAGGCTTCCGTACATCAGACTTAACTAATTAACTTAATATAAGTTATTATACCTCTAAGCTGAAAGGAAGAATATTATCTTGGACGAAAAATTATGTGTCTCACGCGGGCACTACTCCTAGTGCTAATTTGGGTGAGGAGTATTATCCTCGCATGGACTGTCGTCGCTGAATCCGTGCGAGAGGCAAGTGCCTCACATGGGCCTCCGTCTCGGGAAAGTGTCGCCACTGCTTAAAGCGGGAGAAGAGTAGTAGGCAAAAATGGGCCCACTCTAATATTTCAACCAAAATCGCTTGAGAAAGAAAAGACCGTACCTAGTGAGATTATGACTATAGGGTTGCGTGCTGTTTTACGTGTAGACGGGACGAGCGATTCCCGATGGATTCCCTCGTCACCGTCTTATGTGATTCTTAATATGCTGAATTAATAGTTGCTGCTTTATTTATGCGGGCCTTCTGCTTTGCTTAATTAGCGTTTAGTTGTTTTTAAAACAAGAACTATGTTTGGCCGCAACTGGCTGGTATCTACCTAGCTATTAGACACGGCTGTCACTGAGAACAGATGCCCTAAGACATCAATACTGAAGACAGCACTCATACATGTTACTTAGTAAGATCTCCGAACTGGATAAGAATCCGGGCATCCCGCTCCGTAACCACATAAAACGTTACAAGACATAGGTTACTTTTCACGAAAGCATTATTAGACCATTGCTCTATCGTTATGGTGGGGGTACGAGCGACGAATACCTACCGTAAATGGCCTTCCTGCAAGGGTGTGACAGATCTAAATATCATGCGCAGACATTCTTATGGAATTCGGTGGGGGTACGCATCTCGCCCGTCAACAGGTCCTATGGAACTAACCATTTAACCTGTCGTTAGGTTTATATACATGTTGCCCTTCTTTGCACTGCGATGTGGGAGGTTTGTTCAGTAAATAAAATAACAATTAATATATGTTTTCGCAGTGCTTTCCTACATTGGCTAAAGTGCTAACTACTAAGTATCCAACGACACAAGGGGAATGTATGTGACACCACACCCTGGCCATCGACGCTAGGAAGCCCCAACAGTTTCCGAGAGTTGGATCAGCCCATGGTGCGGATGGGGATATCCAAACAACTAAGAAGCCACAAGGCTGAGTGGAGCATAAAGAGAAACAAAATCTTGGAGTTTTACCGAGTGCGGGACTAGATTATCGCACTGCTGGAAGTGAAGAGTGTATTACAGAGTATGTAATGAAGAAAGTGTCTCTAATCATTTTGAACCTATCCTATCGAGCTGAATAGAAAATGTTTAGTCGGTAGCATGCCGGGCTAAACAGAGTTATAGCATGGACAGCGACCTCAGTGAAAAATTGTTGGTGGCGGGAGGTGCTGCATATATAAGTGTTGCTGTATAGTGTTTCCTAAGTGCACTGCAGTTCTATATTTTCTATAAATAAGCAAAACAGATGAACTGATGGCCACTGGCCATATACATACATAATCTAACCAGAACAATCAATGCGGCATCAGATGATCAGAATTATATATCTTAGTACAGGTTAACAAACCTACTACGGTGCGGTTTGTAAAACACCTTACAGAAAATGAGAATACCTATAAACAAATACAGAAATTATAACTAACCATCCTAAGACCGTTACGGTACCTTTTAGTCATCGGGACCGTTCTTACGGATACAATATAAATAAAGAAGTACATATAGCGAAATAATTAAAAGGTGAAGGGTAGTTACTTGAATACTCGGTAGTCATTCTTAAGTTAGGCTAACATGTTGCTGAAATTGATACGTCATTCCATAGTTGACATGCGTTGATGCATTCTCAGGAAGCTGGAAAGTTCCCGTAGGTTGCTTCCTGCAAGCTGTTGTCCGCAAACAAGATTTCCCCAAGAACACTCATGGCGGGAGGGGTACATCGCTCAGCACTGTAAGCCTAATAGGATGTCTAGCGAGCAGTCAGCAAAAGATACTAGGTACTACTGCGGTGAAGAAAGTTCCCATACACCGATGGCATGGATGGAAGTTGTAAACAACCCGATCATAAGCGGGGGTTGTCAGAGGCAAACGAAGATACAAAACAAAGCTTAACGGTGCTGGGTGCGTCAGCCAGCTCTGAAGACGCACCGGGCAGAGTTTACTTGCTGCTGTCGAAAGTTGGAAGATCCTACACGATATTAGTGCGGTGACAGTTGAAATACCACTTTTTGGCGTGGCCGGCAAATCCGGTGATTCATCCATCAAAGAACATCCTGCCTCTACATCTGTAGAATTCAGGCTGTAAAGGCCTCACCGCAAATGTGTGTTGCGAAGTAGATATTGATATTCGTGAACAATAATAAGAAAGTTCTAAACTGATCCCATAAGAAGTGAGTTACAAAATTGTTTTAGTGCAGTGGGATGGGTACCTGCCAGCTATGGGAGAAAACCCCGACACAAAGCGAAGTAATATGTGTATTGTCTGTCGCGCTAATAGTAGCTGGTACAGATCCAACCTGTTCGGCCCCTGGCCGAGGATGTTCTCGATCTCTGGATCGTGTCTCCTTTTATACTCCTCGTGACGTCACAGGCGCAGGCTATAATCAATCATCGTTCGAGCAACAGCCAATCAGCGTGTAGCTAATAATAGCGCAGTCCAATGTTCTAGAACATTCTAGAAGTTCTGCGTCCGGGTGGTTATAGCCTAGATCAAGTCGATGAAGCACGATACTATTTATGTAATGGGGCAAGGCCATTGCGCATAGTGGATACTCCCGATCTGCAAAATATGTTGTAGCAGGTTCGAACGAGTTGTACCCACATAAACCATTATGTGGACTGCTGTACTGGCATATAATCCCTTCAGAATGGCGCTTTTGAGCGCATTTCTAGCTATACAGTTCTATGAGCCGATCAACATACTTCTTAGGTTTCCGACTTGTTATTCCACCTCATTTACCCCGGACCTATTCTCTCTTGTATTCTTTTATTATACTGGCTTGCTGTCTTCGGAACTTTTCACGTCGTTATTGGCTCTATATAATTCTCTGAGTTTGGCTGTTGTGTATATTGTCACAGGACATGTGTATTACACCAAATGCGCACATGTTGATCACTCGCATATGTCTGTAAAATGTAATATAGGAATGCTTTTCTTGTTCTAAATCAAATGATGTGTTGTCATTCAACTGGCTTATATCCTCTTGCATAAATTGCGTTTTCAAATGATTGTGATTTAATTAGATGATCGTTGTCTGTTAATGAATACTATTTGTATACCAGCTCACGTTTGGTAACACATAATACGTTAGGATCGGCCTAGTGATGCGTTCACGAGACGTATCTTGATAGATTGTGTTATCGCTTTACTATTTTACCATAAGTGGTCCCATAGTTGGCTTAATAAAATAGCATGGCGCCAGTCTAAGTTTCGGTGACTCGTTCGCATTTAGACCTTGCTCGGTGTGGTATGTTCTTCACGGAAACAGACACTCGGAATTCTGGGAGACACTATGGTGTTCTTATCATTGTTTTCAATCATTTCACACACACGTGTGTGTGGTTGTGTCATGTATATGGACGATTGATATAACTGATGGAAACATTTTTGCATATGAAAGAGCAGCATTCTGTCATCCCATCGAATATATATTTTGAAATATCTTATGATGTTATCTATTGTTTAGTCCCAGGTCATTGAACAAGAGTACCGGGGCAACTATTACTTACCTCTTTCTTGCAGAGGAGTATTATGTACGGTATTTATTTACATCTGGCAAAATAGCAGTTGGATTCTCAAAACCAGCAATTTTGTCATTGTGTGGTTTGTTCATAGGCATTTCCACCATAGTAACTTACAGTGTCATCTGAACCACTTCAAAATTAATCAGAATCAGAGCGATTAGACAGGGGATTTGGCAAGGCAAACAACCGAGACGGTGACTCCCCAGTTGCTGTTGGTGCTGTAAGAAGCTGCGAGCTTAAACATGGTCTTCTAGCAGCACTACTTCATTGAAAATTATCGTCAGAAGTTGGCAGATAGCAACACTGTTGGCAAGGTTTCTGTAAAAGGGAAATGATAAAATTAATCTCGCGAATGGTGAGCTGTTATTGCGAGATAGGTAATTTATTAACCGGGTGCAAGACTTGGAGTGGTAACCTCGATGTAAGGACATTGTGATAGTAGAGAAAATGCACGCGGCGTGTTACTAGTGACTATACATGTGATAACTTTAGACTTACTGGTAAATACGTGATATATAAGCGTGTCAGCACATAATGCCACGTTTCAACAGTTTCCATAGACGAATCTCTGCCAAACTGTGTATTCTAATTCATTACGACAGCTCCCAGTCAAATTAGTCTCAAAATAGTCAACAGAATGTTTATTAAATATGAAAACATACAATTTGTACAACTGTCTGGCGTTTCTGGGTGTATGCCGGAGAATTTGTCTCTCATTTATGATTGTGACTTCGACACATGTGGCGTAATTGATTATGGCATCATAGCATGTGTGTGTGTGGTTGCTTGCTTCCGTGTGCATGCGTGCGGGCAGGTGTCGGGCTTGTGCTGTTGTTACCCCATCATGTAAAATAGCTAACACACTTTTGAGAGAGCTTATATCACCTCACTGTGTAAATTTTATCTCCCGGACATAGTCAGAAAGGTCTATATCATAGGTCGTTGATAAAACCTCATGCATCATTTCTCGAAAACGTCTGAGATTCATCTGGTCCCTAAATACATGACATATAGTTCCACAGATTGCATTACGTACCACTCCTCTATCACAATGACATTCTTCGGTGAGGTGTGCTATAAGGGCAGCGACAGTATACAGCTCAAAGTTACTCATCATTAAAAGAAAGTGTGTTCTATAGTTGAGTTGAGTTATTTCACAATATGCCATAGGCCTTTGAGTGTACATTTTTACGTTATACATATTGACAATTAAATTAGTATGCTATACAATTATCTAAATACCTAATCTTATATCTAATACAGTGATATTCTCTTTAACGTTATATTCACAAGCCCTTCAACGGCATAATAACTTGTGTAAAGGCGGGCTCACACAGTTTAAACATGGCTTGGGAATATTATGTATACAGTTTTCACCAAAATATAACACATTACCTATGGGATCACTACTACCATACAATACAATACGTAGATCTAAGCATGCTAAAGTTTACTAGGCATTTCTAGCATAAATAGAAACTATGGCCGTGTTTGGATTGGGCATGTTATGTCATGTCCTTGAAGGAGCTATTTCTTCTTAACGTCGAAAGAAACCCCGATGGTCCTTATGTGCATTCGTAGAAAACAAGCACTACAAGCGCGCGTATATACAACAAGGGGGGGGGGGGGTAAATCCGGAATAAAAGTTGCATAGTATACGATCTCGATCTGAACTTCCTGATTATCGATTTCCAGAAAGCTATACATATGAGCTGTTGGATATCTTGAGGCTAAGTTGACCGGGCGCTGTTGCTGCCTGTGGGCCGCCAGGCATGGTTAGTTTCGCGATATTCAACATTATGTTTATTGAATGGTAGAGACACACAATAGACCTTTCCGGTTTTCGCTACGTTCCGCCCATATCTAGCTAAGCTCCACCCACACCCGTTCGTGTTGGGATCGATCGATCTCTGAACACCGTGACTATCAATTTCTAAAAAAGAACTACACAGGTAAGCTGTTGATTATTTGGAAACTAACTTAACTGGGCGCCGTTGATGCCTCAACAGCGCCCAGTCAAACTAGCCTCAAAACATCCAACAGCATGTTTATTAAATAACAAAGAATTACAATGACGTACAGTTTATACAACATGTCGGACTCTGAGATTTGATGACGATCTATATGGAACCCTTTGTGACGTAATGATTGTGACGTCATCATACATGCGCCGAGCATATTTTGACGTCATACGAGGTCAGATGATGGATGGATACTCTGGAAAGGTGAATTCGTACAACGTGTCAGACTATTAATTGTTAAAGACTGGCTATATCGAGGCATCCATGACGTCATGATTGTGACGTCATCTTGCGCATCACGTTGTTGATTATGACGTCATATGTAGTTAAAAAAGACCTTTTTCGCAACACGATTTGGTTGATAGCTCCGATGTCAACCTATGATACTCAGTTAATGAAATTATCTTCATAATATATATATATATATATATTCCGTGACTTGTAGGCAGTTGTCCTCCGACCACCCTTGTGAGACGTCGCCTTTCTAATTAATTGAGAATATAAAAAGCTATATACATAAGTTGCTGTTGATGTCCTCTACCTATGTATCGCTTTACTCTTCATATATACCAATATTTAAGCAAGTTACAATTTTCTGCGAATTGCGGGCAGTTGGCCTTTGCTGACATTTGACCTCTAACGTTGTAGTCAGACTGTTGCGTATATACACCATCTGCCCATAAGCCCTGTTGGAAGACGATATATACCGGCCAATGTGTCTGCCCGTAGTTGCTGTGGGAGGACGATATATAATCGCGGAGCTATCTGCCTATAACCTTTGCGAGCGGACGATACATACAAGCAGTACTGTGGGAGGACGGCATATACAAGCAGTGTTATTTATACAATATGCCTAGATCAGTTTGCTCACAACCAATCTGCCTCTGGTTGATAACAGATAGTAGATAGTGTATTTACCCCCAGGTCACATAATGGCATATGGGGAGTGGTGAATTTACATATTTATAGAGTATATCGCTTAAACAGTTACAGCAAAATATTAGTATTATTATTATTATTATTATTTTTATTATTATTATTAGGCCTATTGCATGCATATACGGACCAGATCACACACAATTCGCACCTCAAGATTACAATGAAACCGGGTGACTATTCCATATCCGTTTGATTATTCCCTATGCATTTATAGAAATATCGTAACAATCTATCGTCGTATGTTTGCTGAAATTAATTCAGACAAATAAAACGTCATTACCAGTATAGTAACGTAGACGAGTACATAAAGAATGGCTCAAACTATGCAATATATTCACTCAAAACAACCTTGTCAAACTGACGAATCATTTGACAAGCAGGTATAAACCGAGAAAATGTGATCCCAATTAACGTGTATAATGTACAGGTCGCTTACTTAACCGTTAAGTTACGTAATCTGTGTAGAACCATTGCGCAGTTCAAGGGTCATTGACATCGGCACGCGGCACACACACTGTAGCCATGGCCAATACATTTAACCCTCTGAACCATTAATTCCTATACTCCAGATTTCACGAAAGGCTCGCGACTAATACAAGTAGGCTATCTTGTTGAAGATTTTCGGCAGACCGTGTCGCGATGAATAGTTTGATATAAATCTATGGCTGACATTTCCTACATAATTATAAAACATCCAATAAAATGTGTATTAATTTTAAACTATATCATGAATTGGACTCTTGGGTTCAAAGGTACGCTTGCCTCATATCATCCCTTATGTTCAAAGGTACGCTTGCGTCGTATCATCCCCTACATAATCAGGATAGAACCTAAAGCCGAGCTAGTGGAACTCAACTCGATGATCTATGGAGACCTGTGCAAGTTGCCTATATATATGTAACGCGCTCATAACCAATTTGGTCCATTTGTAAACGATGCAGTCCCATATAGCAATTTGTTATCGAAGCGCCATCTTGTAAACGGCACAGGCCCACATACTGATTTGTTATCAACGCGCTCCATTTGTAAACGGCGCAGGCCCATATACCAACTTGTTATCGTCGCGCCCGTTTCTAAACGGCGCAGACCCATATGACAATTGTATTATCGGCTCGCCAGATTGTAAACGGAGCACTGCCCATAAGTCAATATCAAACTTGCGCCTTAGTAAATGCGCATAGTTGTAAACGAATTGTGATTTCTATCCCTACTTTCGTAAAGCAGGGATTGATCTTCGGTCACCGGGGTTTGTTTATTTGATATGTCTTACTGAAAGAAACACGATCTATCAAACAAGGTGGTGGTCGTTCGCTGAATCTGTGTATGACACTCGCGGGCAATCAATGAACGAGTTGTGACACGCACATTCTCGGAATGAAAGTATGGTGTTAAAGTGTGCATAAATAAGTGCTGTTGAGATATCAAAAACAATCTCTGGCCCTGCAAATGGATATTTTCTATGAGAGGATTTAAAATTTCTTTAATAAATGTGAACATTATTTAAAGTGTTTATGAATGTATCCAATAACACGCGAATTCTACTCAACGTTAGTCACTTTATTGAACACTTGCTCTATTAGACTTCTAATTGATCACTTTGATACAGACAGACATTGTGATATACAAAATAATGGATTAATCTGCGGCTTGAATCGATGCAAGTGTCCCACAGTTGCTGACGTATACACAGTCATATACGCCCTCATTCTTTTTCTGATGCATACAGAATTATTGACTAGCCAACCCTAAGGAATGAGTGAATTAATCGACCGACGGATTGACAGACTAACAAATAAATTATCAACACGCGCATACGGAGAGACGCGTCTGAATAGCTGAACGGATTGCTGAAATGGCCAGTAAGACTAAATTAATAAATGGATGGATGTATCCCCTATTGGGTTAAGTTTGACATTGACATATGGGAAGTGCGTCGTTTACAAACGACCGCGCCGATAACAAATTGGTATATGGACATGCGCCGTTTATAAATCTGTGAACCGATAACCAATTGACATATGGGGCTGCATCGTTTACAAACGGTCCTGCAGCGGTTTACAAACGGGCTAGATTGGTTATTGGGTCGTTAGATCCATACGGATAAAATTTGCGGTTTTGGGCAAATAGAGATAATGAGGGTGGATGGTAGTGGGTGGGTGGGTAGGAGGAGGGGGGTATTGAACACTTTCGTCAATGCTTTGCTATCTAACCATTACATGGATTTTACAAATCTGGAACAGCAGAGCAAAGAAAACTGGAACCGAGTGCTGAGCGAATCTACACATTCAATTTTCTGCCAAAAAGTAGTCTACATTTGTTTTTTGAAAAATACTTTAAAATATTGCCACATCACGAGGCTATAGCGTTGTCACGTTTTAAAACATTAAATCAGCAATTCTCAATCGAATACACACGATGGGAAGGCATAGAACGGAATGAAAGACTGTTCTGTGTGCAGCCAGACTGAAAACGAAAATCACTTTCTTTTCTACTGTATTAAGTACAAGACCAATAGAGACTGATACGTACCACAATATTATTACTGTTTGCGGTTTAGATTTTGACCCTGCAATTGACATACGTCTTATGGTCGCCACGGGCAGGCTTCCACCAAAGCTCGGAGAAGATCCCTTCAGTAGGACCATCCATATTGACAAATGTATATTTTGAAAGCAATGTTGCTGAGAGCTGTTGCTGATACATATTAGATTTTGACTCGAAAATAGGCATATTTCTTTGCACGCTACACCCACGTTTCGAAATGATCGCTCCAGTAGAACAAGAGTTATTAAAAATGTCTTAAGAACAACAACAACAACAACAACAACAACAACAACAACAACAACAACAACAACAACAACAACAACAGCAGCAACAACAACAACAACAATAACAACAACAACAACACGCGCGTCATGCTCACATAAATCCTGGCGTCTAGCGACGCAGGTGAAAACACAAGGTGTGTTTAGAATATGCAACGAGCCATTTCTTAAAAAGGTTATCTAATCACTTGACGCTATCGAAAAACAAAAAATTAAATAACAAAGAATTACAATGACGTACAGTTTATACAACATGTCGGACTCTGAGATTTGATGACGATCTATATGGAACCCTTTGTGACGTAATGATTGTGACGTCATCATACATGCGCCGAGCATATTTTGACGTCATACGAGGTCAGATGATGGATGGATACTCTGGAAAGGTGAATTCGTACAACGTGTCAGACTATTAATTGTTAAAGACTGGCTATATCGAGGCATCCATGACGTCATGATTGTGACGTCATCTTGCGCATCACGTTGTTGATTATGACGTCATATGTAGTTAAAAAAGACCTTTTTCGCAACACGATTTGGTTGATAGCTCCGATGTCAACCTATGATACTCAGTTAATGAAATTATCTTCATAATATATATATATATATATATTCCGTGACTTGTAGGCAGTTGTCCTCCGACCACCCTTGTGAGACGTCGCCTTTCTAATTAATTGAGAATATAAAAAGCTATATACATAAGTTGCTGTTGATGTCCTCTACCTATGTATCGCTTTACTCTTCATATATACCAATATTTAAGCAAGTTACAATTTTCTGCGAATTGCGGGCAGTTGGCCTTTGCTGACATTTGACCTCTAACGTTGTAGTCAGACTGTTGCGTATATACACCATCTGCCCATAAGCCCTGTTGGAAGACGATATATACCGGCCAATGTGTCTGCCCGTAGTTGCTGTGGGAGGACGATATATAATCGCGGAGCTATCTGCCTATAACCTTTGCGAGCGGACGATACATACAAGCAGTACTGTGGGAGGACGGCATATACAAGCAGTGTTATTTATACAATATGCCTAGATCAGTTTGCTCACAACCAATCTGCCTCTGGTTGATAACAGATAGTAGATAGTGTATTTACCCCCAGGTCACATAATGGCATATGGGGAGTGGTGAATTTACATATTTATAGAGTATATCGCTTAAACAGTTACAGCAAAATATTAGTATTATTATTATTATTATTATTTTTATTATTATTATTAGGCCTATTGCATGCATATACGGACCAGATCACACACAATTCGCACCTCAAGATTACAATGAAACCGGGTGACTATTCCATATCCGTTTGATTATTCCCTATGCATTTATAGAAATATCGTAACAATCTATCGTCGTATGTTTGCTGAAATTAATTCAGACAAATAAAACGTCATTACCAGTATAGTAACGTAGACGAGTACATAAAGAATGGCTCAAACTATGCAATATATTCACTCAAAACAACCTTGTCAAACTGACGAATCATTTGACAAGCAGGTATAAACCGAGAAAATGTGATCCCAATTAACGTGTATAATGTACAGGTCGCTTACTTAACCGTTAAGTTACGTAATCTGTGTAGAACCATTGCGCAGTTCAAGGGTCATTGACATCGGCAGGCGGCACACACACTGTAGCCATGGCCAATACATTTAACCCTCTGAACCATTAATTCCTATACTCCAGATTTCACGAAAGGCTCGCGACTAATACAAGTAGGCTATCTTGTTGAAGATTTTCGGCAGACCGTGTCGCGATGAATAGTTTGATATAAATCTATGGCTGACATTTCCTACATAATTATAAAACATCCAATAAAATGTGTATTAATTTTAAACTATATCATGAATTGGACTCTTGGGTTCAAAGGTACGCTTGCCTCATATCATCCCTTATGTTCAAAGGTACGCTTGCGTCGTATCATCCCCTACATAATCAGGATAGAACCTAAAGCCGAGCTAGTGGAACTCAACTCGATGATCTATGGAGACCTGTGCAAGTTGCCTATATATATGTAACGCGCTCATAACCAATTTGGTCCATTTGTAAACGATGCAGTCCCATATAGCAATTTGTTATCGAAGCGCCATCTTGTAAACGGCACAGGCCCACATACTGATTTGTTATCAACGCGCTCCATTTGTAAACGGCGCAGGCCCATATACCAACTTGTTATCGTCGCGCCCGTTTCTAAACGGCGCAGACCCATATGACAATTGTATTATCGGCTCGCCAGATTGTAAACGGAGCACTGCCCATAAGTCAATATCAAACTTGCGCCTTAGTAAATGCGCATAGTTGTAAACGAATTGTGATTTCTATCCCTACTTTCGTAAAGCAGGGATTGATCTTCGGTCACCGGGGTTTGTTTATTTGATATGTCTTACTGAAAGAAACACGATCTATCAAACAAGGTGGTGGTCGTTCGCTGAATCTGTGTATGACACTCGCGGGCAATCAATGAACGAGTTGTGACACGCACATTCTCGGAATGAAAGTATGGTGTTAAAGTGTGCATAAATAAGTGCTGTTGAGATATCAAAAACAATCTCTGGCCCTGCAAATGGATATTTTCTATGAGAGGATTTAAAATTTCTTTAATAAATGTGAACATTATTTAAAGTGTTTATGAATGTATCCAATAACACGCGAATTCTACTCAACGTTAGTCACTTTATTGAACACTTGCTCTATTAGACTTCTAATTGATCACTTTGATACAGACAGACATTGTGATATACAAAATAATGGATTAATCTGCGGCTTGAATCGATGCAAGTGTCCCACAGTTGCTGACGTATACACAGTCATATACGCCCTCATTCTTTTTCTGATGCATACAGAATTATTGACTAGCCAACCCTAAGGAATGAGTGAATTAATCGACCGACGGATTGACAGACTAACAAATAAATTATCAACACGCGCATACGGAGAGACGCGTCTGAATAGCTGAACGGATTGCTGAAATGGCCAGTAAGACTAAATTAATAAATGGATGGATGTATCCCCTATTGGGTTAAGTTTGACATTGACATATGGGAAGTGCGTCGTTTACAAACGACCGCGCCGATAACAAATTGGTATATGGACATGCGCCGTTTATAAATCTGTGAACCGATAACCAATTGACATATGGGGCTGCATCGTTTACAAACGGTCCTGCAGCGGTTTACAAACGGGCTAGATTGGTTATTGGGTCGTTAGATCCATACGGATAAAATTTGCGGTTTTGGGCAAATAGAGATAATGAGGGTGGATGGTAGTGGGTGGGTGGGTAGGAGGAGGGGGGTATTGAACACTTTCGTCAATGCTTTGCTATCTAACCATTACATGGATTTTACAAATCTGGAACAGCAGAGCAAAGAAAACTGGAACCGAGTGCTGAGCGAATCTACACATTCAATTTTCTGCCAAAAAGTAGTCTACATTTGTTTTTTGAAAAATACTTTAAAATATTGCCACATCACGAGGCTATAGCGTTGTCACGTTTTAAAACATTAAATCAGCAATTCTCAATCGAATACACACGATGGGAAGGCATAGAACGGAATGAAAGACTGTTCTGTGTGCAGCCAGACTGAAAACGAAAATCACTTTCTTTTCTACTGTATTAAGTACAAGACCAATAGAGACTGATACGTACCACAATATTATTACTGTTTGCGGTTTAGATTTTGACCCTGCAATTGACATACGTCTTATGGTCGCCACGGGCAGGCTTCCACCAAAGCTCGGAGAAGATCCCTTCAGTAGGACCATCCATATTGACAAATGTATATTTTGAAAGCAATGTTGCTGAGAGCTGTTGCTGATACATATTAGATTTTGACTCGAAAATAGGCATATTTCTTTGCACGCTACACCCACGTTTCGAAATGATCGCTCCAGTAGAACAAGAGTTATTAAAAATGTCTTAAGAACAACAACAACAACAACAACAACAACAACAACAACAACAACAACAACAACAACAGCAGCAACAACAACAACAACAATAACAACAACAACAACACGCGCGTCATGCTCACATAAATCCTGGCGTCTAGCGACGCAGGTGAAAACACAAGGTGTGTTTAGAATATGCAACGAGCCATTTCTTAAAAAGGTTATCTAATCACTTGACGCTATCGAAAAACAAAAAACGCAACTCGGCATTAGCAATGATAATATAGGGCGAATGACGACGACTATAATATAATACAATAAAACGGGTGGAGACGAGGATTATGACAACACTAGCTATTATTATGACAACATTAACGATAGATTACTATGACAGCGTTAACAATTACGCTGAAAAAATTAACGATTACAATAACAAAAACAAGAAGATCTGTTGTCCTCTGGATGCTGGTCTGGCGGTAGAGAACTCACCTCCAAAACTCTAGGCGGAAGGTAATGGAGAATTGCCAAGTTCGAACCACACACAGGTAAAAAGAATTCTTATCACGTAAATTAGCATTCCAGATGACGAATGATCTATATCCTAATGCCAGTGCATCGTCAATGGCATGGCTCGTAGAAGTAATGCTTAACAATAATAAAAACTACATACGTGCGAGTGCCTAGTGATCTAGCTGGCGGCATCTTAGAAATGTAAAAGTAAGAATATCTGGAATGCGCACCATCAACATTCCAAGTAACTCGTGTGGTTGTGAGACGGGTGGTTGAAAGCTAGTCTGATGCAAGAGGTTTATTGTCCTCTGGATGCTGGTTTAGTGGTAAGCTACTCGCCTCCCCAACGCTAGGCGGAAGGCGTCATAGAATGCACTGGTTCGAACCCCGCTCTGGTTGAAAATTGAAAATGGTAAATAGTACATTTCAGATGATGAATGAGCTATATCCTAGTGCCATTGCATCGTAAATGACAGGTTTCATAGAGCTGATGCATGACAATAATAAAAAACCTTTCCCTTGAACAAACTTGAATTACCAGCAGTCCCTAGTCACATTTACCAAATTGCCAGACGAGCCATTCAGCGGTTCAGGAGAAGTTCCTTTTTCTGACAAATAGGCATCCATGATGGCCGCCAAGCAAATCGACCAATCATGTTCTTTGAACAAACATTGTTCATTTAGAATTTCCCTAGATGAGGTTTCTCGAATTGCACATCAATCTGTCATGCGGTTGCGTAGAAGATTCCTGTCTCATACAATTGAAATCGGCCAAGTAGTTCATGAAAATAAGACATTTTCATTTTTCTATCGGAGGGTTGGCCGCGAAATAATCCAAGATAGCCAATAATATGAAAGAGGGAAAGTGCAGAATTTCGCATCGCCATACCTATACACTTATATAAATCCGATTTTTGCCTTAAAATCAATTAAATAAAAATTCTAATATGGCTGTCAATACGTTGAATTCTGATTGTTCGATGGCGGCCATGTGTTTATCATAGCAACTTCCCTTAAACAAAGTTGAATGGCCCTGAGTACCTAATCGTGCTTACCTTCATCTTTTATAAGAATAAGCAGGTTTTATGAAAACTCGATCATCTAAGATGGCCGACAAGGAAATCGACCAATCAGTTTCTCTTGAAAACATTTGTTTCAGCTATTGCACTAGATTAGATTTCTCGAGTTTCACATCAATCTGTCAAGCGGTTTCTGAGAAGATTTTTAAAGGTATTTAAAAATATATTGTAAAATTCAAGATTGCCGCCGACCAAATTAGTCAATCATCTTCTTTTGAATACACCTGGATATCTATGCCATAATGAAGGCATCTGCCAAATATAACTGAATAGTTATAAAAGGCATGCTCTAGATACTGATTCAGCAGAATGAATTATTGGCTGACGCTTGGTCTGTTAATGTCAGATCCAAAGCTCTGAAAGAGCTGAGCTCTTGAATTCGTTTTCGTAGACACCACTGACACAACAAGGGTCACGTGGCCTCATGTGACCCCGTGTCATGCTGTCAAATTGGACAAATATTGGTGGTTCTTGAGAAGTCATTTGAAGAACAGCGGCCGGCCGCCATGGCATACGCTCACTTTGCCATTCAGGCCAGGTGACTTAGCAAGCCATTAGCCTACAATTCATCCTTACACACAATTTGGTTAGTGCAAATTGCGATGATGTCTATCTACTTGCGTACTCGTCTGCGCACCCATGCCTTCCGCCTGTCTGGTCCTGCTGAGAATGCCATTTTGGCACAGCAGGGCGTGGTTCACGGATCTTCAGGATCTGTTGGTGGACAATCTAGTGCAGCTGCCCGAGCTTCCGAACATAATCTCCCAGGCCAATGGCTGCTTCCTACACGAGTGGAGTGAAATGTTTAAATTGACTGTATGGATGTTATCAAACAACGTTCCACGTTGGAAGGCTTTTCTCAACAGGCTGCAAGTTTCATCGCAGCTGCGAGAAGGAGGTCAACCATCAAGTCATATAACATCAAGGTTAACACATGTGCAGAATGGTGTAAGGAAAGGATCTCGATCCCTTTCAAACATCTATTCAGCAAATAGCAGACTTTCTCTGAGAGCCATTCTTTAGTGGATTAGCTGCTCTCACGGTTGCAGGAAACAAGTCAGCTTTGGCATCAGTTATTCCTATTCCACAGCCGTCATGGATAGTGCAGAGGTGGCCCAGTTAAACGTGATGGTGAAGGGAATCAGCAATATCCGAATGAGACAGCCAGTTGTTATTCCAGCTTAGAGTCTATCTTTGGTACTTAATGTACTCACAAGCACCCATTCGAACCATGGATTCGGTTAGTCTAAAGCATTTGACTCTTAAGGCGGTCTTTCTATTGGCAGCTTCCTCAGGGTGCAGTGAGGTCCGTGCGCTTTCAGCAGAGAAGGGTCGATTTATTGTCTCTGGAGAAGGTATGCGACTGCTTCCAAGTGCAGAATTTCTGTCAATAAAACAATCTTTGAAATATCCCTCAAACCGATCGTTTTAACGAAATTAACTTGGTTTGATCATGATGGCAGTGTCTGGTAACCAGTCCGTGCGTTGACTAAGTACAAGAAACGGACAGACTCTCTACGGTCAGATGACAGGCACCTGTGGATCTGCCATAAAAAGCCTTATGGCACAGTATCCATGGATACCATATCTCGTTGTGTAGTCGACTGTATTCAGACTACCCACGGCATCACGACCAGTCGCCAGGTGCAATGTGCCAGGACTCATGACATCAGAGGAATGGCCGCCTTGACTTCCCTATCCAATGGTTATTCTTTAGAGGACATTATGCCCATTGTACAATGGCACTGTGAGTTCTCATTCATGGACTAGTACATGAGGGAGGGATATGTCAGACTCAGCCAATCCACTCGAACTTAGCAGTTTTGACCGATAGATAATGGACCACACTGGTCGTTCTCATTTGGTAGCAGTTTGCTTTTTAACTAGAGATTGATAGACATGGCCAGTGAGAGGATATCAACTAGTTAAAGTCATGCCGGCCAGGGTGGCAGTTGCGGCGTGGTGTCTGAAATCCAAAAGTCATAAGTTAATCCAAGTTTGATGTTTTTGTATTATGTGTATGTAGCATGTTCATTCATCATATATATTCATGCTCATTCCCAGGTTATTGTGTGCCAAGAGCTGTTAACCCTCTTGGCGTACTTGTATTTTTTTTAGGCAAAACACATATTTGTTTGTTCTCTTTCCTTTTTGGAGAAGGTGGGTGGGGGTGTTGGGGGTGGGGGAGTTGGCTGCTATGCGAATATGAGTCGGTCTTAAGATTGTCGGTTCTTTTGGAGAAGTTCCTTGTGAGAAGTTTAAACTCAATCTTTCTCTAGGAGTATGCAGTTGTGCATGGCTTGCCCATTCCCTGATCAAAGCTGGTGTTATCAATAAGGAATGTAATGGTAAGTATTGATCGAAGGAGAATGAAAGAAATTTCAAACTCCCTTTCTCCGAGATCTAACAATACTTACCATTACATAATGAACCCTGCCTCCCATGCCCACGGAGGCAAGCCATGTGTCGGTCATGTTTATGCTTAGGCTATGCTAACTAGTGGCCAGTTCATTGTAATGCAAAGCCGGTTGTTGGGATGGGTACCCGGTTCCAGGGACTGGCTAGATTTCTATAAACGTAAGAAAACCCTTTGGTCACAGCCCTTATTGTGGCTGGTAGCAATAAGTAATTTAATGGTGAGTATTGTTAGATGTCGGAGAAAGGGAAACTGAAATTTCCTTTAATCTATCGTTGATATCTATGGAGAATTTATTAGGATAACTATCTCACTATTAACACAATTAGAGATGGTCAGGTCTGCAAACAATCAAACGCCCTAACACTCAAGTGGCCTTGTCCATCAGTCTATCAGTTCGGTCGTCTCTCCGGAATGATCAGTCCAGTGGCGATTCTAGGAGGATCTCAGTAGTGGCAAACCATGGAAACTTTCTCAGATGTAGATAACTGTTTCTGCCTATCGAAATATTCATCAAAATGTTTATTAAATAGCGAACAGATAAAATTCGAACAGCAGCGCTTTAGTCAACCATTAATTAAAGGGTCTATAGCTGAACTCGTATAGTAGAACTGTACATTTATTATGTGGAGCCATGCCCATATAACGCTTCCAGTGGGTCAATGCCTTCATTTTAACATACATTTTTAATATATATATATATATATATATATATATATATATATATATATATATATATATATATATATATATATATATATATATATATATATATATATATATATATATATATATAATATGACCAAAAAGATGCAAATTATTAATTTCACAAATGTGAAAATTTAAACACACATTTGACGGCCACCTACATCCCCGTTTCGCGCAGAAACCTGATTATTCGTTACTTAGCGGTGGCTTGTATGGAAGGCCATCACCGCCAACATACAAAACGCAAATGGAACAGGCTAATTCCAAATGGACCAGAAAGAAATACCAAACAGTCCAGGCAACGCCGTCAAACAGAACAGACTAATGCCAAACACAACAGACTAATGTGTCAAACAGAACAGGCTATTGTTAAACAGAACAGACTATTGTTAAACAGAACAGGCTATTATCAAACAGAACAGACGTATGCGTCAAACAGAAGAGACTAATATCAAATAGAACAGGCTATTGGCAAACATATTAGATTATTGTCAAACAGAACAGACAACTACGAGCAACAGAACAGACAACTACGACACACAGAACAGACATCATTGACAAACAGAACAGACAACTACGACAAACAGAACAGACATCAATGACAAACAGAACAGACATCAATGACAAACAGAACAGACAACTACGATAAACAGAAAAGACAACTACGACAAACACAACAGACAACTACGATAAACAGAACTGACAACTACGACAAACAGAACAGACATCAACGATACACATAACACACAACTACGGCAAACAGAACGGACAATAATGAAAAACAGAACAGACATCAATGGCAAACAGAATAGACATCAATGACAAACAGAACAGACAACTACGCCAAATGAAATAGGCTAAAGTCAAATAAGCTATTTAGTCAAACAAACAGAGGGCGCCACTCTCGTCTCTATCCAATAGAAGATAACTCTTCAGTCTCACTTGGTACCCCATAGAGGTATTGACTAGAGAAAGCGCGGCCTATGCTCGGCTATTATGCTCGACGTCTAGCTCTCAGCCAGGCCGGTTTTGCTGTTAGTATGGCAAAAGACCGACTAGCGCCTCTATGTATACAAACAAACCCTTGTTGCGTAAAAACTACTCGAGATTTTAAAATAAAATTTGGAATATATATAAAAGGGTGCATGTTTAAAATAATCCCCAATTTTCAGACATATCGGTTAAGTATTTCAACGAAATCCCTTTCAAAATAGTCAGTTAATATTCATTACTGTTGTTGCTATATGCCGTGTCTAAAACCACTGTTGTGTCAAAATTACTTGAGATTTTAAAATAAAATTTGGAACATATATAGAAGGGTCTTTTTTTAATAATCCCCGATTTTCAGGCATCTTAACAGTAAATTTTGTCAGGTAGACCCCTCATTTCAACGAAATTCCTTTCAAAATAGTCAGCAATGTTCATTACTGTTGTTGCTCTATACCATGTCTAAGTAGTCAACAAACAAACCACTGTTGAGTAAAAACTAATTACGTGTTTTAAAAATTAAAATTGGAACATAATTTAAATTATTTAGATGGACGTATGTTTTTAATAATACCCGATTGTCAGTGATATTTGTACCTGAATCAGCGAAATCATTTTCAAAATGGTTAACAATCTTCGTATTTACCGTACCTCCCATTATATAGGCATATTATCAACATAAGTAAACATGTGTTAAATGGTAGAGAGAAATCAGCTTACTTTAAAACTGAGATTGGAAACTTTAGATGTCTGAGAGAGTCAAAGATTTCAAGAATATTCTACCAGTTCTATATTTAGCCACCTTGAAATGTTAACGAGTATTATAACGTTTGCTAAGGAGTAACTTTTAGTCAAATTGTTTTCAAAATGACTTCTGATATTGTAAAATATAATCGGCGGAACAGTCACCCCCAACAATTGTGATAAATATATTAGGCCCTATTCCTATTGTGGCCACGTCCCTTACCATGTCCATTCCATCCACCACCACCAACAAACCCCCTCCAAAATGCAACAATCATGGGCAAATGTGAGAAATGGCTGCCCGGTCTTCTGCGTCCAGGCTAAGCTGATCAGTAAAATTCTCAAGCTTTCAGGGGGTCTTGGAAGGGAATAATGAGTATTCATGAATAAAGCTATGATTAAAGACAGCGTGAATGAGGACTGGATACATCATCATACTTGCCAAACCAAGATATTATGCATTCTCTTGATATAGGTATTAACGTGTGTCCAAATTTGATTGCAATAGGGTGAAGAAATCCTGAGGTAAAGGCAGACGCAAAGTAGTTAATTTACAGAAAAATTAACGGAAAACCTAACTTGAAAAACTTGAATATTGCTCAAGGTCACGATGACATTGACCCTGTGACCTCGCTTTCATTGCACTACCTTTGGGTAACCATGTTTCAATAAGGTAACCATGTATTCGAATTTAGTTTCAATAGGATTAACTGATATAAGACAATATATTCAGAGCTTAAACCAGTACCAAGAACTTAACCAAGGCTGGAAGCCGACAGACAAACATACAGATTAACCAAGGCAATCACTGTATTGGTGAAAATTCTAATTTTCCCCAATAACTATGGAACGTTTTGTTTTCATCATTTTAATTTCAAAATAGTTAGCATAATGGTGGTAAAATGGTGCTTAATCTTGGTATGCATGGCTGCTATGGATAAATATATCTTAGGAACAAACAAATAGATTAGAAAAATTTAGAGATTTATTAAAAATAATAACCTGATAAACGAGAGAAATCAGATTGCAGACCCTCGCCCTCCCATTTTTTGTCACATAAAGATTTTCCAGATTTTTGAATTTTTTCAGACCATGCCAAAAGTTGTAGAATCCTACGTGTTAAACTGTGAATCAAATTGGACCAGCAGTTTACAAGATATCCAAAGATTCCGATTTTGATCCGATCTGGACCCATTTTTTACTCGGCTCCACATGCCTGGAAATCCTTCTGCACGGCAAGTTCCTTCGCTGTGTTAATGAGAATGCCTTGAATGCAAATCTGACCCATTTCAAAAATTGCAAAAACCAATTTTATTCACTATCAATTCGTGTCATAATTAGTAAACACAAAACAGAGATTTCATTGAGCCTTCAGTCAAATCATAACAAACATACAGCACGTCATTTGATCACAGATTAACTGCGTTAATAACATGTGTATCCAGCATTTCGCTGTAATACATTACGACACCGAGCTCTCATAGTGTTGATGAGTCGAGTGACACGATGTTGCGGGATAGCCACCCACTCCTCTTGTAACACATGATGCATGCCACCAAGCAGTGCCATCGCTCACTCTACTGTAAACAGCTCGCTTCAACTGATCTCACAAATGCTCTATGGAATTGAGATCCGGAGAGTTAGTTCATAAAATTCTCTCAATACCATGGGTAGTCAAAAACTCATTAACGACTCTTCCCCGGTGTGGACGTGCATTGTCATCAATGAAGAGAATTGATTATGACACTGGATTGTGACGTCAAGCTATATGTGACATAGTTGATTATGACGTCATGTGATTGATCCATAAACTGGATTCCTCCATTTCGATAGGTCTGTTCCCCAGAGTAGTCCAAGCAGCCTATGAAGAGTTTCAAAGCGATCCGATAAATAGTAACCAGAGTCATCATCCAGAAACCACTCTGCCACCCGCCCGGACGGCACCATCACAAAATACTTGGCGGGGTATAAAAATGATACTTAATCTTGGTGTGAAATGGGTAAATATATCTTAGTAACAAACAAATGAATCAGATAAATTAATCTAGATTTATTAGAAATAATAACATGATAAATTAGATGCATATTTACAAAAATACACTGTAGCTTCATTGTGAAATAGAGATATTGACATACTACAGGATAATAATAACAAATATTATTTTAACCCTTTAATCGTCATGCCCGCAAAAATCGGTCTCTACAGTGGTCTGGAGGAATGTCGATTTGAAGGACAAGAAACAAATATATTTGAAATTGTATCACTGGAACGACTGGCTTGATTACAAAACCAGTCGTTCCCATGGTAAAAGTAAAAAAACAGCCAACGAATAGGCAATCACTACTTAAGCAAAACCTTAATAAAAATTTTTTGGACAAATCTTTACCATCAAAGCATTAACTACCGTTGTCTATGGCAGCTTCAAGTCAGATTGATTTCAAAATATCCAATAGCCTACCTGTATGCTTGTTTTGAAATTGATTTATGAAGCATAGATCTTTATCATCATTGTCACTCTATTGTTATATCATCATATCATTATAATCATACCATTTGTACAATTACAATCAGAGGTTGCAGACCCTTTGCCCACTCGATTTTCTCACCATGGACAAAGTTTTCTTTTTAGCAGGATGTTATGAGATTTTCTGTATTTTTTCGGATTGTGCCGAAAGTTGTGGAATCCTAGTGTATGGTCACACACTTTCTTGTGTTGAAACGTGGGCCATACTGGACTAGTAGTTTCTGAGATATTCATAGATCCATAATTAGATCCGATCCGTTCCAGATTCTTTTAACCAGATCACGGCCGAATTCTGGAAATCATCGTGTACGGCAGTTTTTTTAGATACAGACGTGTGCGGGCAAAAGTACCCTCTTCCCCTTACAGGGAAATGGTAACAAATTCAATTTATTTACAAATCCAGGTCACATTTTACACAAATGTACAATATTTACAAATAACTATGTACACATATATTATTACAAATATTATTATCATCATTATTACAATCACTAGTACCATCACCAGCACTGGCTACCTTGATTATTATTATCATTTTGATTATTATCGTCATCATCATCAGTATTACCATCATATCACTATCAACATTATGGCATTATAAAAATATGTTATTATGATTATTATAACTTTGACATTATACAACTTATTTCATTTTAACACCAATAGTATTCTTATTACAAACATATGATCTTTATATCATTGTCATTTTGTAGAATTGAGCCATCATAGATGTAGCAATATAACATAAATAATTGCATTATCAATTATATCATTCTGTCGCTATATCATTATCATTGCGGGTGTCCTTAATTTGGTAATAATTTCAGCACTATTGTGGAATAATCTACACGTATTATACAGACATTATACAAAGTAAATTCAATTAACGGTAAGATAGATATATACAGAACTGAAAGATAGTTTTTGGGCATTTATATTAGCACAAAACTAAGAGGCGTCCAGTCCAAAACAGTTTCAAAATATTCCGCAGCTTATCTGCATGATTTGAAATTGAATCACCCCAGCTTGAAAGTGATAATTACTCCACAATCAAGTTGATTTATTTTCACATTGGGAGATATATTACAGAGGTAACAGAAAGTTGTTGCTATCGAGAACAGCAACATATTTTAGCATAACCAATTCAAAAAGCAAAACAGTTTCACATGTGGAAGATGTATAAGATCTAAGAGCAATGAAAGCCAATAATCATTTTGACCATTAAATGGTCAAAAAAGCAAGTTTTTCTGAATCAGTGTCCATTCGCCGGACAAGACTATTTTTGAAAATTTAGAACTGGAATGACTTATTTTGTTACCGAGCCAGTCCTCCGAGTGGTAAATTAAAAAAAAATGGCCTCTTGACCTGCGAATGGACATTGTCCAAGACCACTGCAGAGCCTGTCGGTGGCTCAGTTGACCACTAAATGGCCAAAGGTGATCATACATCATTATCATGCCATATTACTGACCTTGAAACAGAATTGATTTGGTCAATTTGCTTCTGACATTACGATCTTTGATACCGTCTGTGCATAGCCGGCCAACATGAAAGTGCTTCACTATAGTGTATTCCTTTATGATTAATTTAATTAGCGACATTACATGACTTTCAGGAAACTCAGAATCATATATATGCTCACTATGGGAGGGAAATAACTGTCCCAATGGAAGACATGACAATACCTTGCAATGTACTTGTAGTAACAGATTTCGTGAGCTATCCGGCCTGCCATTGACAATGAACCCTCTTATATGCACCTTTCAGTTATGTTGCAAATTTTAACAACGTCCGGTGACGCCACTGTTAATCCACCATTGTTTTTTAAATCAAAAATTCAGAAAAGTTAACTGCATCGGCTGCAGCTGTTAAGGTTTCCTAACATGTGCTACAAGTAAGGCTCCTCAAAAATTTTCGAACAATAAATCCTGCAATATACACAACAATATTCTGTGCATATACAGACAGACTGCAACACTGTAAAACTATAACAAGCTGGGAATACTCACGCTCATTTGATACAACATCTACATCAGCTGCATTGTCATTACACGGAGGCAAAACTCCAAACCTACGACTTAAAGAACACTGTGTGTCATTGTACGTTTCTAATTCTGCTTGCTGTTGGAGAGGTGTACCAACTATTATTACCCCTGAGTAATGTCACATGACCAAATGCTGTTATTTAATTGGTTAAGATCAGGGATGGATGATCTTGTATTTCCCTCACGCGACGGCAATACCACACGGTATCCACCCCCCCCACCCACCCCCGCGCGAAAACGTGTTTTAGTTTTACTGCGCAGCTAACCATAAAGCTACTAATATGCATGTTGCTAAAATGGCGGATACGTGCCCGCTTCGGAAATGTTGAATTTCAAGATTTTAAGTGACTCAATTTCATGACAACTATACGTGAACGTTGTTGCATATTTTGAAACTAATTTGACGGGAGCTGTTGTTGCAGCAAGGTTTTATATCCCGCAAAATACTTGTATTCGAATAGCGAATGCATTACTCGACAAATTAATTATAGCCATAAAAACGGCCAGTTAATTATCGATCGCAAACTTTCTAGTGCGACCACAACCATAGACGGCGTTTTTGGCGTACAGCCAAGGCAAAACGTGTCAATTTTACTCTTGCAGAACTAGCCTAGAGATGTCTAATTCAAGAATTGCTTATCTAATTATATTGTCACGTTATGACAACATCTCTATCTTCGACGTCTGATGGGTAATAAATTCGTTACACCAGTGTATTGACGCGGGTAAAGGCTGTGTTACCTCACGCGCAAACAATTATATTTGTTTGCGCGTGTGGCAACAGCCTGTACCCCCTCCAAACACTGGTGTAACTAGTAATATACCTATATCATCCTGCGGGGTAAAATTGCTACGTACACTGATAGGCTGCACGAAACTGCTGAGATGATGGGTTGTTGTTCCAACCACGTCTACCGCGTACCAAACTGAAAAACCATCAAGCATACCAGGAAGAGCCATGCATGCTGCTACAAACCAAATTATTGGTGTACGATTTCATTCAGTAAGCATTGGTACCCCATTTAGTTGAAGACAACAGAGGTACTGAAGGGAATTGTGGAGAAAGGATAGCCAGAACGGACTTTTAGATTCACGTAAGACAGTTTTATACCCTTTAGCATAAGCATTTCTTGAATTTAGCATGTCAAGCAGACGATCAAAGAAAGACCAGAACTCAGCAGTGGGTCCACATTCAATGAACTCGGGCAATTCTAAGGCATTCTCCACAAAATCTAAAGCCTTAGATACAGATGAACTTAAAGCTTGCACTGCAAGCTTCACTTTCATCTTTTGCTGATACCATTCGATGTGATTCCTTCGCAATCGGTTTGCCAGCCGGAACCCTTCACTCGTTTGCAGATCATACAATTTCTTAATGTAAGACCGCTGAACTTGCTTACCATCCATGTTTACTAAAATACCAGTATGGGCAAATGAATTTCTGATAAGCTTAATCATATGGCAGGGATCTAGAAATACAAATACCTTTGTGGTGGGATCGACCGGATTGGCAAAATAGGGCTGGATGGTAGTAATATCTGGTCCCAGCACTGCACCTAGATGATTGGCCATGGATATGTTAACAGTTGATCCATCAAAAGTCAAAGATACAATAGAAGCCCCGCAATCATGAACTTTCAAGATCACCTGTTTGACAAGATTAGCCTTATCAATGGCACACATACCATCAATAAGGAAATATGCGATTGGAATTTTCCAGGAGCTATTTATAGCTACAACCATAAATACAAGCGCCTCTTTGGCCACAGGAACTGAATCTACGACGGCACCAACACCAAGATCAAAATAACCTACACAGTTTTACCCATCCCACTCTACCACTTGCTTAAGTGCCATTTCATCAGAGATGAGGGCACACGAAAGTGACACACTTGCAGAACTATCCCGATGTGTAATTGCATCGAATGCCTCCTCTGTAAAACCTGGTGAACCATCAACAGTCGAATACCATGTTCTAAGAGGGCTTGGGTGTGGAAGGCAGAATTTTAATGCATCACGTACATAGCTGTATGCATTGGGTGAATAACAGTTCAACGTTAAGGCAAATGATTTCAGTGTTTCGCTATAGTGACCTTTGTCAGCCAGATGCTGTTTCTTAAACAAATCAAGGCTTACACTAGAAAAATAATTTTCTAAAACTACCAATCCATTTTCATTTAGAAGATTTTTCTCTTTAAGTTCTGTGAAAACCTCCTTCATAATATTAATAGTGTTTTTTGCCTCTTAATTCGCTTTCTGGATGTCGCTAATGTGTTTTGATAGTGCTTTAAGGATTTTTCCTTTTCATCGAGAATGTTGTTATATTTGCGCTTTAACTTACGAGGACTTAAATCACTAAAATAATTATGGTCAATAGAAACATCCTGGTTTCACTTGGTGGATCTTCAGCCTTTGATGTGCTGGAAACATGCAAGAGTTCTCTCACTGCTGGTAATTTTCTCTCATGTAACACCTGAAATCTAACAGACAATCCATTCAAACAATGTCAATGATGACAATAAGTCTACTTACTTACTCATCATAGCATAATGAGACATCAGTAAAACACAACATTTAAATATGACTGCTTTCCTCACGAGAATGATGTTCATATTGTATGCCTTCTGCAGAAATTCCAGAATTTTTCCATAACTAATTTAGCATTTCATCCCTCGGTATGGCTCATTTATTTGTACAAAATGTATCCATTGAACAATTGATGTGTACATTGTGGCGTGGCTGTCATTTTCATTTTACATTACAACTAGAGAGGAGAGATGAGAAAGAAACATGAGAGAATGTCTTGTGTAACATGCGTTGTTTTCTGACACCCAGTGGATTTGAACCACTACAGCCAATGCCCCTTGGGAGAGACGAGCTGCGACTATCAAGCACCTAGTAGATGTAATGCACGCGCTACAAGATATGAGTCCAGTTCAGTCTTCAGATTTCAGTCCAGTTGCAGACCAACAGAATATTTTTGAGATTTTACAACTGTAATGACAGGCTCGGTTAGCGTCTTATCGAGCCAGTCATTCCAGTGGTAAAGTTTCAAAAATACTTAAATTGTGTACATAGATATAATGTATTGAAATAAATCTTAACACATGATTTAATTTCAGATAACTTAATATCATTTTTTTAGCTCTGAAATGTAATTACAGAAAATAGTCGCCAATTCAAATTCACGACTAAAAATATTTATCTATATACGGAAGAAAACATCATGATGGCTAAGATTTATTTTGTTCCATTACATCTAGTCACATAATTTGAGCTTCTAAAAGTATACAATTTAATTTTTTTCAACAATTTTATTTTCAAGCATTCTGGTGTGAATATGCACATTACATGTAAATCAGACATTTAAGGCAACAATCCCATACTAACACATACACGTCAAAGCGGAATATAATTTAAACAAAAACTTGGATTTTATATAAACCCTGTCATTCAACGTGTCAGGAAGATTAGTACTTACCTATTAATGCGTAAGAAGAAATAAGCTACCTGTGCTTAGTGTTATGTAGAGTTTGATGCGTCCTGACATATTTTGTTGAAATCAATCAGGTCATTCCTGAGAAGACATTTAAAGTTTCCAATTGTTTTCCTATAGGAGTTTTGGCGGGAAAGAATTCAAGATGGCCACCAAACCCGTAGTCATGTTAGCCCTTAAATTACATTTCCCAGATGTTGGCCTGATCAGTTCAGCGGTTTTGTAGAAATAATTTTTGCGAAAACTCAGCCATCCAGGATGGCCACCAAGCAATCCAACTAATCAGCTTCTTTTGAATAAACTCACTTCAACTCTTTCCCTTGATCAAGTTTTTTAATGTTTTTTAATGTTGAATTGATAGGAAAATGGAATGTTTTTAAAACAGTGCTGCTACATAGCAGAAACAGTTTTCAGCAGCACTGTCCTAAAATTCACAATTTATCCAGTTATAATATAAAAGCAAACTGAATAATCTTAGAGTAGAATTGTTAAAGTTCAAGCATGGCTTGTAGTCACTAAGGCTTGTAGAATTTGCTGATCACTATACCTGCTCAGCACCTAGTAACTTATCAAAGTTAATGTTAAGCCTCAAAGACAGCTGAAAATCATGAAAGCCTGAAAAAGAGTTAACATGTGTTCCTTGGAATTAAATGTCATGTCTGTCCTTACAGTCTATAAACACCACAGCTCCAATCAAATTCATTTGTTATAATAAATAGAGGACTTATTCTGGTTGCAATATGCCATGTTTTGATGACACTATAATAAGCATATATATAAAAGATGCTCGAACGCTAATATCCGTATCGAGTCCAGCAAGCAGTTGACCATTAAATTAATCATCTCCTTAAAGATAACATTAAGTTGTGTAGCGAGTGCACACACAGAACTCGAGGTAAAGATCAGTGTTTCTCATGCCATCTAAATTTTTTAGGTTTCAGTGACCACGTCCGTAATTTAGGGGTCTTAAACTGCAATCTGGATTTCCCGTGCTTTCTTATTCATGCTAAAATTGCCATAAATGGGATGGACTAGCATCATAGGCAACCATATATGCAAATTTAATATCATCAAATTGTCAATATTGTCATAGAAAACGTCCATATGCAGACCAAGAGATTAGTCATTATTTTTTGAAAATTTATAAATGGAATGTCTGGTTAGATGTTATCGAGCCAACCACTACTGTGTGACAAACTTTCAATATAAAAAATAGCCTTGTTTTCGTGTGCAAATGGACAACTCTGAAGGCCAGTACATTACAGAGGTAGTTTTGGTTTGAGTGGTAAAGGGTTAATGTTAAATGCAAAAAAACGTAACGACTAAAGACCCAGGTTTTGTATCAAGGTCACAGTGGCCTAGACCGAAATACTTAACTCGCACAGTGATTCCTGACAGTACACACATGCACGTATTCATTGATAGTTCCGATGTAAGCTTAACCAATCCCGAAATAAAAGCCAAACCAAAGTCCTAAACGTGAAACTTAACGGAAATAGGAGAAGTGATACCAATGCTTCGCTTCTGCTTCAAAGGTGAGACAAAAAGTATCAACAAAACGTTGCGAAATAATACAAGTTGTATATATTCATTGAATTATTAAGTGGTCAAACCTGTTTAAGATGAGCTGGAAAGTCAAACAGAGTTGGAACTGCATCACCTACATTCCCTAGCTCCGCCTTCAAAGCATGCAGATGTGAAATGCTGGCTGCAAATCTGTTGGTATTTCAATGGTCTCCAATTCTCTTCTCATCTGTGTCAGCCATCTTTTGAGCAGTTTTGTTGGTCGTCTCAAGAGCCCTCCCTATGTAAATGGACCCTGACAATTGGTTGGTAGATTAGATTATATATCAAACAAACTGAATACAAGAATTTAACCACTGCCGTGACTATTCACGGCCATGTTGGCATTGTTCCCCTGCCCACACCCCACCCGCACACCCCACCCACACGCCCAACCCCACCAACTGTATCATGGAAGTTTCTGCCAAAACTGTTTTATAGCTGGTTGGTGTTATTTCGGCGGGGACGCCCCACTAGTCCAACAGCCCAGTAGTCCGACAACACAATAGTCCGACAATTTTACACACTAGTTCGACAACCGATTAGTCCGACAGTCCAATAGTTCGACAAATTTACTCACTAGTCCAGTAGCTCACTAGTCCGACATCCCGATAGTCCGATAAGTATACCAAGTAGTCAGACAGCCCAACAGTCCGACAAACAGAAAATGTACAAATCCAGTAGACCGACAACCCAGTAGTCGGACAATAGGAATTTTATCAGACGGTGCAATTGTCTTAAAACCGTGCAGATGTTGAAGTAGGATAAGAATGGCAGGTCGTCATCGGAAATACCTAAATGTTTTATATTATAGACCTATATATTACTGCAGCCTTTATCAAACAAAGCAGTCTTGGACACTATACAAATGAGTGACGGGCATGCAAACAACAATAACAGCAATAGATCCAGCATTTGATCCGATCATGATCTGTTTTTATCGGGATGGATAAATGGATGGATAAATGGATGGAGGGTTTGGGTTGGAGAAAGGGCGGACTACAGCTTACAACAAGAGCAATCGGAGATTTCAGACCCTCGCCCCCTGTAATTATGACATACACAAGAGGCCCACGGGGCCTGTGTTGCTCACCTGGAGCACTGTGTATTTTTGTTAAAATTGTTGGTGGGTGGTTTCGGAGTAGTCTTTTAAACGAGCTTGTCGACATTTTTGCAAGTCCAATATGGCCGCCAAACACGCTACATTTTGATTGGTCCATTCTTCCATGTTTCTGACTAAGCTCCTTCCCTTGAACAAACTTTGATAGCACGCAGTGCCTAATCATATCTCCCAAATTTCATCCCAATCCGCTCAGTGGTACTGGAGTTGTTTTGGCAAAAACTAGGTCATCCAAGATGGCCGCCACTCCATTTGGCTAATCAAGTTCCCTTGAACAAACTCGGTGTAGCTCTTGTCCTATATGATATTTCATGAGTGTTCCTTGATTTCCTCAAGCGGTTTCGGAGAAGATTTTTAAAGACGTTTCTAAAAATCGGCCAAAATCCAAGATGGTCGCCGACCTAATTGGCCGATCGGCTTCATTTGAACAAACTTGGATCTCTATGCCCTAAAGATGCTTCGTGCCAAATATAATTGAAATTGGCCCATCGTTTCTTGAGAAGTCGTTTAAAGAAAAAGTTGATGGACGGACGACGGACACACGACGGACGTTCGACACAACATAAGCTCACTTGGCTTTTCAGGCCAGGCGAGCTAAAAATCGTCATCATCATCATCGTCATCATTATCATTATTATCACTACCAGTGCCAGGACTGCCACCACTACCACCATCCTCTTCCTCACCCTCTTCTTCCACCTCTCCATCATCATCATCATCATCATCCACAGTACCATCATCATCATCATCATCTCGCCATCATTTCCGCCAATAGGACCACCACTACCACAACTACCTTCACCACTACCGCGAACAATACAACCACCACCACCGCCGCCGCCGCCACCACCACCACGACAACCACCACCACCACCACCACCATCAACAACAACAACAACAACAACCGCCACCACCACCAACACACAAAGCCACCACCACCAAGAGAATCACCGCTAACATCGTTAGCGTCACCGCCAGCAGAAGTAGCAGCAGCAGCAACAGCAAGTAGCAGCAGCAGCAGCAGCAGCAGCAGCAGCAGCAGCAGCAGTAGTAGTAGTAGTAGTAGTAGTAGTCATCGGACAATTTTTAATTACGATTCCTCAGCAGGTATACATCTACCTGTCAGTCAGTATGTCTGTCTGTCTGTCGGTTGGTGGACCTGTCAAATTTGTGACATTTTACCAAGGCTGCATTTGAAAGCCTGTAACTTAGTAGATACTCATTATATCGGCTATTAACTAGCTTATGGGCATAACTTAAAACATTTCCCAACGTGTTTGTTCTAAGCTTTTCTAGGAGCATATTATTAGCTCAGCTGACCTGAAAGATTATGGCATGGCGACCGCCCATCTAACGTTCTTCGTCCATCAGTCGGTAGGCTTTAAAATATCAAACGAGAATTTTGATTGATCAATTTTTTGGTGGTCATGTTTGATTTTCCGGCAATTTCCCGGAGCTCTTAAAACGTACCTGCTAAATCGCGAGTTCGTATTGCGGTAGCCTCTATAACAGGAAATCCTTAAAAAACATATCGCCTCCTAAAACACTTCACAAATTTTAATCTAATTTTGGCGGAAGGATCTTATTGCGGTAGGATCTATATTAATAATTTTGATTGATCGATGTTTTTTGGATTTTCCCAAAAGTTTTCAGGAAATCCTTTAAATAAAATAAAATACTACGCCTCCTTTATCTATCCCCTAATTTCAATGAGACTTGTGCATAACGATCATAGTGTGGTATATTTCAATCAACACCCCTAAAGAGAAATTGGATTGCTCAATTTATTTCGCGACCATCTTGGATTTCCAAATATGTCCTTGAAATTGCTTAAATATTACTCCTAAAATAGGAGTATAATAGGCACAATATGTACTTTGAAAATTACCGTAGGCTAAATTTTTATTCCTGGCCATAACTGTTGAATTTCTTAGAATTCTAGAGTGTTTTGTAGAACATGTCTTTTCTAGTGTGAAATGTCGATACAGGCCCCTTGGCCATCTTGTTAGAAGTCATTTATTATTGGCGAAAATTAGAAGTTTTGCCAATATATCGATGGGTCCCATTATGCCGTCTGTCTGTCTGTCTGTCTGTCTGTCTGTCTGTCTGTCTGTCTGTCTGTATGTCTGTTTGTTTGTCAGAGTCTAATCTCGATTAAGTTTATATCTCCAGATCGATTTACCCGAATAGGACTAAACTTGGACACATGCTTCCTTATATCAGGTGTATGGAGCACAATGAGGTCAAAGTTCAAGGTCACTGTGACTTTGGTATAAAACTCAATTTTTTTTATGTTCAAGTTTTTGCTTTAGCTCAACATAGTGTCTTATATTTCCGGATTGGTTCACTCTACTTGAATTTAACTTGGGAACATGGTTACCTATGCCAAGTGGAATGCTATTGAGGTCAGAGGTCACGGACATTGTAATATTTGTATAAAATTCAGACTTTAACAGCTTGGTTCTGCTTTATTTCTTTTTTTTTCTATTTTTGTCTAAGGAATCAGCAGCGCATCTGGCCTTTGTTTCAGAATTGGCAAAAAATTGGAACTAAGCATCGTCATATAGTTACCTCAACCCGCAGAAACATCACAGTCATTCAGACTAATGAGGTCAAAGTCATTGTGATCTTGATACAAAGCTAGATTTGAATTTCGAAGCACACGATGGCAAGCTTTCAGCCAATATCCAGTCAGTGTAACACTGATGTCTTGGTTTTTTTAAATCATTTTTCAATACGTTGATCCGTCCATCTTCCAAAACTTATTTTCTTTGAGTATATTAACGAAACTTCATCTCCGTATGTTGACTATGAGATTTGGAAGAAACCTATTATTTCTTTGGTCAGTCCGCCTATGCTTTAGTATAACATAGCGTACAATAACATTAGCCCTACATATTTTGTGTGCGGGCGTTAGTGATTGCGTGCATGCGTGCGTGCGTACGTATACATTTGTCCGTGTGTGCGCATGAACACGCACCATTATTATGCACTGCATTGCATACCCTGTCACAGTAATAGGCCTAGTCCGGATCAGTTGAACCACTTTATCGACTATTAAATTTCTATTGTCGGACGGTTGGGCTATCGGACTACTGGGTTGTCGGACTACTAGGCTGTCGGACTGTTGGGCTATCAGACTACTGGGTTGTCGGACTACTAGGCTGTCGGACTACTGAGCTGTCGGACTACTGACATTAACCCCGTTTAGGCAACAATGCTAATTATAACCAGTAATGTGGTTGCAATGCAACCAATTAAGCTGGACTTTAAGATTTTGCAATGAACTATAAAGCTTGCAATGAACCACGAAAACAAATATAGAAGGCTTATCAATACCCTTATCAACCGGAGGACAAGGGTATGTAATGCTCACATGGGCATTTGAACCGTTGGCATTTAGGCTAAATACGGGTAGACATGAGGGATGATTTTCGAAAAATCAAAGATGCCCACCAAAGAAATTGAACAATCAAAATTCTCGTTTGATATGTTGATAAGATCATTCCACCCAAGTTTCGTTGAAATCGGGCCACTCAATCAATCATGGAGTTTTCAATGGTTCTTGAAAATTAGAAAAAAATCCAAATGCCCACCCAAAACATCGACCAACCAAGATTATGAATATTTCTTCTAGAGCCCACCGCTATAGAATGCTTCCAGCCAAATTTGGATAGAATCGACCAAGCAGTTGTGGAGATGCATTTTTACAATTTCCGGTACATTTTTCAAAAAATTAGATTTTCACAAAAAATCCACCTGTTACAAAACAGATGTTCTGGAGCCTACCACGATAGGGTGTGTCACGCCCACTAGGGTTGAAATCTGTCAAGCTATTAATGATGAATAGCGCTTTGACAATTTCCGGTAAATTTTTCATAAAATCTCAGATTTTCAGCACAAAAATTGAACAATCTAAATTCTGCATACACATGCTGAAGCCCGGTTAATGAGGAGCAGCGTTTGTAAACAAAGGTAGACGGACGGACGACGAATGACAGATGGTCGACATGCGTATCAGTGACCATGACTTTTGACCCTTTGCCCCCAACATCATTGTGTGATGCCGTATTATAAGGAGGCAGATGTCCCAGTTTGGGTCCAGTATGAGTAACCAAATATGAGATAGGGACCTATAAATAGAAAAGTTGAGCTAAACGGAACAATGTTAAAGTTGAAAAAAAACCCAGATTTCTCCCAAGATCAGTGACATTGACCTTTAACTTTCTGACCTCAAGATCATTGTGTGATGGAGTGTCATTATAAGGAAGCGTGTGCCCAAGTTTGGGTTCAGTATAACTAATCAAACATGAGATATAAAAAGAAAAGTTGAGCTCGCAAAGTCGAGCTAAAAATTCACAAAATAAAATAATTTTACAGCAAACGGAAGCTCCATATTTCACACCAGAACTGCATTCTCCGTCTCCGTGCATTTGGATTTCATTTCAAAGATTTTCTGAGGGACGACTCCAGTCCCAACTCCCCCACCCCTACTAATTCTTTGTCCATGGCCCCCACAAATCTAAATACGGCTTCATTATCTAATATAAAACTTTATTTGTGGGTTAATGTTTTGCTAATTCCGTTTATAAACATGACCCAGATCAGGCACTTATCAACAAAACTAGTACGCACCTCATCCCCCACCCCGCCATACTGTGGATGATCATGTGTACAAACGTTAAAATCCTGTTTTATTATTGTACACCTAAACCTGCGTATATAACGTCCACAATATACATGTAGGCCACAAAAACGGCCAAAAGGAATTTATTAAAACAAGTTCCTTGCTAACTAGCTTTAGGGATCATATTTGAAAAGATGGCAGGTTTTTTTTAGCGTTATGCCCATCCATCTTAAAGAGCCACAATCCTTTGACGCCAACCCACCCACCCCCTACTCAACACAGGTGGTCGCTATAGAGGTCTGACCGCATTTTACTTCACACTCGATGAAACATCGCCTAACCGCCCAACACCCTCCCTCACCCCGCCCACCCCCTACTAACTGACGCCTGTGAAAAGTGTCTTGTATGGTTGCTGTACCGTCCCGCGGTCATCAAGTACGCTGATGCAACGAATAACAAGACGGTACTCGCCGCGTGTATTACATTTATACTTACTCTTCTGAATAATCGGAGTCGGATCGGCATCGACTTGTCGCCTCTGTCACAGGCGTTGCTACGCTGTTGTGCCTTGTAACAGACACAGTTCCAAACCCCATCGCTGGCAATTGATCTATTTAGCAGAGACACAGTATGGTTTAACAATTGTACTGCGTCATTGAGTGTATTTGTGTTTGTATTTGTCGCCATAATTGTAACGGCGTTGTAACGCTCGATAGTGAAGAGTTGTCTTCCCTTGGATAGAGACGAGTGGCGCCCTCTAATGTTTGACTAAATAGCTTATTCGACTTTAGCCGTCATTTGGCGTAGTTGTCTGTTTGCCATTGATGTCAGTTCTGTTTGCCATTGATGTATGTTCTATTTGCTGCAGTTGTCTGTTTTGTTTATCATTGGTGTCTGTTCTGTGTGTCGTAGTTGTCTGTTCTGTTTGTCGTAGTTGGCTGTTCTCTTTGTCGTAGTTGTCTGTTCTGTTGGTCGTAGTTGTCTGTTCTGCTTGCCAACAATCTATTCTGTTTGCCAATAGCCTGTTCTGTTTGACATATTAGTCTGTTCTGTTTGGCATTAGTCTGTTCCGTTTAACGGCGTTGCCTGGATTGTTTGGCATTTCTTTCTGGTTCATTTGGAATTAACCTGTTCTGTTTGAGTTTTGTATTTTTGGCGGTGATGGCCTTCCATAGGCTTGCGATTCATCGCGGGTCTTGTATAAACAAAAAATATTATTATCCAACTTATTTGTTTTGATGTGCCGATAGAATCTGTTGCGGTTTCAGTTCTCCCAGCGTGTAGCTCTTTGAGGTTTAAGATTGCTGATTTCCGTGGCGCTAATATTGTGTCTGTCGCTGGCGAACTGTCTAGACATATTTAAGATTTTCGGATTGTTTCGTAAATATAATGCTTCCCCAAATTGAAAACTCATATGCTCATACGAGTTTCCAGAAACACAACACATAATATCAAACATTTGGAGGTAATGCATCTTTAAGATGTTGGTGTTTAGTTATTCGGGTTGAAAGTTTTAAGGGGTGTTAATACAGGCATTCGATAAGCAAATGTCTTGCTTTTCTGACCACATTTCGTCATTAAAGTAATACATCTAACGTCAACGATTTTGGTTTTTTACACAATTGCTATTATTATAACCTTTAACATAGTGAACAGGTACCATTTATTATTAATTAATGGTCGTCGTCGTCGCCGCCGTCGTCGTCGCCGCCGTCGTCGTCGTCGCTACCGTCGTCGTCGTCGTGGTCATCTTCTTAATCATCAGTGAATCTGCCATTGTTTTCACTGTTTAGCTGCTGTTATTACTTCACTTGTCGTCGCGGTCACCGCTGTCATCGTGGGCATTCTCGTCGGCATTCTCCGTGTTGTCAGCAGTGGTGGCGTCATTTTCGATTAGTCTCGACATTTATGCTGTGTCTACTTCTTTGTTTTATTTAGAAAGGATGCTATGGCATTACCTGCAGGTGGTGTTTGCTATGAGCCAGGATTTACTTGTTATGAAATTGAGACGTTATGACGCGGATGAAGCCAGCTTAGCTAAAGGTTTTAAATCCGTATTTCTGAATAATTTGTCGAATTTGAAATAATTTTGTTGGCTGCAGTAACATTTGTGGACGAGTTCCAATCATTCTTTCTGGAATTGTGGACAGACTAAAATGAAGTGGAACTCATCGCCTATATCATTTTATCACATAACTGACATATCCGTTCTTGACTGGGTAGCCCTTCCCATCGATCCTTTTCAATTGGTAGGCGATGGTTACTAGTTTGTAACCACAGTTATGCTTCATAGGCCTATGTATCCCATCCCACATTCTACTACTATTCATTTAATTTGATTGAGCCATTTGTATTGTGTGTTATGAAAAAGATAGTCATTTAATATATATTTATAAATTTGATCTGATATTTTAAGCTGTTTTTCTGTGATGAGTCAAAGCCAACAGTTTATCATACGTAGCTTTATATAGATTATTAATACGTCGCCTGTTTCTCCATACACTGCGCATTTTTGGTGTGCTGCGCACGTGCCTCAAAACGCGGTTTTAACATTTTCCAATATATTGCAGTTTTCTACTCCTATGATTTCGCTTCATAGAGTAGCATCGGCTGCATTAATTTCTGGAACAGTTTTAGGTGGTAATCTACTGGTATTACGAGTACGGAAGTTTAGTGCATGAGTGGCTTTACTGGCTTCCTCAGCGATGTGTTTTTCCACAGTAATAAGTCTACAATTGGAGGGAAATCAAATGCCAAGATACGTGAAACTCTCTACATTCTCCAATGGATAACCATTCATAGTAAAGTTTAATTTATTATAATACCTTTGTGTGCTACCGAATACGTGTACTTTTGTTTTATCAGTGTAAGATTTTAGTTTCCATTGGTCGATATATTCGCTAAATATGTCAGGCAATTTTTGCCAGTGTTGCTGGGATTCACTCATAATCACTGTATCTTCAGCGTATAGTAGATTTAGTAGCTCGAGAAACGTATTTAGTTCATCGTCTGCCGTTTTTAGTTCTGTGGGTTTACAGTTGTTGGCTTCTAATAACTGTTCACGGCCATTAATGTAAATAGCAAGAGTTGTGGAGGATTTTCACATTGACTAACACCTGACTTACATATTATAGTTTCAGACAATTCATTATTTAATTCTATCCTATTTTTATGCATACTTTGGATTAACTTAAGGACATGACCCTCTATAGTGCGAGCCGCTTGTCTATACCCAAGGCCTGCTGCCATATTCATGAAAGCCTGCTAAGCTTGTTTGTTTGCTAAGTTGGCTGCTAACTCTAGTTTGTTACTAAATCTTATTTATGAACGGTTTCTAGTGTTAGCAAACTTCTAACTTATTTGCTAAATTTAGGGTTAGTCCGGAGTACTACTAAATCTGTAGCAAGCTGCTAAAGCATTTGCTAATTTGCCTTGCAGAATTTCGGCGTACATTAAGGCAGGAACGTGTTTTTAGAGATAGGAGAGATCCTTTAGACATTACCACAAATGAAGAATGATTTCATCGGTACAGATTTTCACAGGATGGAATCATGCGAATTACCGATTTTGTGACCCTGTGCATTGAGCATGAAACAAGTTTTGCCCTTCTGCCTCATCAACAGGTACTGATTGCTCTGCAGTACTATGCATCAAGAGAATTTCAACGAATTGTAGGTGATCCTTTGTAAGTTTCGCAGCCAACAGCATGTCGGGCGATGCAGCGAGGTACAGATGCACTGGTGCGAAACTTTAGCAATTGCGTTAGATTCATGACTAATGTTGAGGCCCAAAGAAATAGGGACATGGTTTTAGCAATGAACACGTTTCCAGGAGTAATCAGCTGTGTGGACGGAACACGTGTATGGATTATTTTTCCTAAGGAAAATGAAGCTGATTATGTCAACAGAAAACGTATTACTCTATTAATATACAGGTGATGTGTGATGCCAGAGGTAACTAGATTAACATTGTCGCGTGAACGCCAGGCTCAGCCCATGATGGCCGCATACTGAGATCAAGTCAGATTTGGGATATGATGGACAATGGGGACGTTAACAGAACTATTCTGGGGGGATAGTGGATATCCATTTCGACATTGGTATATATATATATATATATATATGTATATATAAGTATTTATGTTAGAATGAAGGCATTGGCCCACTGGAAGCGTTATATGGGCATGGTTCAACATATTAAATGCATAGATCTACTATACGAGTTCAGGTATAGCCCCTTTAATTGACGGGTTGCTAAGCGCTGCTGTACGAATTTTATCTGTTTGCTATTTAATAAATATTTTGTTGAATATTTTGATAGGCAGAAACAGCACCCACTCAGGTTAGTCGCAAAATAATCGACAGCTTACATGTATCGTTTGCTGGAAATCGAGATTCATGATGTGCAGGGATCGATCGATCCACACATATGCATAGCGTGGGTGGAGCTTAGCGAGAACTGGATAGCTAAATTACAAATACATGTATTATCCTCCTTACATACTGTTATATTCAATGTTTATTGTCAATCACATATTATCATTACATACAGTTATGTCTGGAATCACCAGGATTTGTCTCAATTCATCCAGCATATCTGAGTGATTCATTGGCGTAGCTAAATGTGGGATGGGTGGGTGGTGGTGCTGTGTGGATTGGGGTTGGGTGGGGGTTGGCAACATGGTTAAACTGCCACACTTGGCAAAATCTTTGGGGGAAATATTGTTGGGAAATACCTATTTGCCCAGATAATGTAAGCCAAATTGTATCACTCTCACTGCAATAAATAATCTCTCAGGAAAAACTAATTTCCCTAAAATTGTACCCAAATTGGTCTACATTTTAACGTAATTGGCGAAATTTTCTATATTTCATCCATACAGTTGTCCACATTTGAGAAAGTTTCCATGGTTTGCCACTACTGAGATAATCCTAGAATTGCCACTGGACTGATCATTCCGGAGAGACGAGCGAACTGATAGACTGATGGACAAGGCTACTTGAGTGTTAGAGTATGTGATTGTTTGCAGACCTGAACATCTCTAATTTTGTTAATGGTGAGATAGTTATCCTAATAAATTCTCCATAGATATCAATGATAGATTAAAGGAAATTTCAATTTCCCTTTCTCCGAGATCTAACAATACTTACCATTAAATTACTTATTGCTAACTGCCACAATACGGGCTGTGACATAAGAGCTTTCTGACGTTTAAAGAATTCCAGCCAATTCCTGGAACGGGGTACCCATCCCAACAACTGGCTATGCATTACCATGAACTGGCCACTAGTTTGCATAGGCTAAGCACACACGTGACCGACACATGGCTTGCCTCCGTGGGGCTGGGAGGCAGGGTCCAAAAATAATGGTAAGTATTGTTAGATCTCGGAGAAAGGGAGTTTGAAATTTCCTTCATTCTCCTTTGATCAATACTTACCATTACATCACTTATTGATAACTGCAGATTTGTTCAGGGAACAAAAAACAATCAAACTTACCTTATGACTTTTAGATTTCAGACACCACACCGCAACCGCCACCCTGGCCCGCAAGACTTTAACTAGTTGATATCCTCTCACTGATCATGTCTGTCAATCTCTAATTAATGAGCAATATGCTATCAGATGAGAACGATCAGTGTGGTCCATTATCTCTCGTTAAAAACTCTTACGGTCGAGTGGATTGGCTGAGTCTGACATATCCCTCAGATACTAGTCCATGATTGAGGACTCACAGTGTCATTGCACAATGGTCATAATGTCCTCTAACGAGACACCATTGTATAGGGCACTCGAGGTGGCTATTCCTCTGATGTCATGAGCCCTGGCACATTGCACCTGGTGACTGGTCACGATTTCGTGGGTAGTCCGAATACATTCGATGGCAGATCCACAGATGCCTATCATCTGACTGTAGAGAGTCTGTCCGTTTCTTGTACTTAGTCAACGCACGGACATGACACCAGGCACTGCCATCATGATCATACCAAGTCAAAAATATCGGTTTGAGGGCTATTTCAAAGAGTGTTTTTTTACGGAAATTCTGCCCTTGGAAACAGTCGCAGACCACCTCCAGAGACAATAAATCGATCCTACTCTGCTGAAAGCGCGTGTACCTCACTGCACCTTCTAGCTGAGGAAGCTGCCAATAGAAAGTCCACCTTAAGAGTCGAATGCTTTAGACCAACCGAACCCATGGTTCGAAAGGGTGCTTGGTTAGTACAGTAAGTACCAAAGATAGACTCCAGGCCGGAATAACTACTGGTTGCCTCGTTCGGATTGCTCATTACCCTCACCATCACGTTTAACGTTGCCACCTCTTGACTATCCATGTTGGCTAGAGAAGGAATAACTGATGCCAAAGCTGGCTTGTATCCAGCAACCGTGACGGCAGCTAACCCACTAAAGAATGGCTCTCAGAGAAGGTCTGCTATTTGCTCAATAGCTGTTTGAAAGGGACCGAGATCCTTTCCTTTATGACATTCTGCAAATGTGTTAACCTCTTTGTTATATGACTTGATGGTTGACCTCCTTCTCACATCTGCGATGAAACTTGCAGCCTGTTGAGAAACGCGTTCCAATGTGGAACGTTGTTTGATAACATCCACGCAGTCCATTTCAACATATCGCTCCACTCATGCAGGAAGCAGCGCTTGGCCTGGAAGATTATGTTCGTAATCTCGGGCAGCTACACTAGATTGTCCACCAACAGATCGTGAAGATCCGTGGACCACGCCCTGCTGTCACGACCAGGCATCGTTCTCTTGAATTTCACCAACACCTTCGGCAGAATTATGGCGCATGGGTACGCGTACACATGCCTTCCCTTTCCAGCTTATCACCAGAGCGTCTGTATAGATTGCATTTGGGTCTGAAATCGGCGAGACATAAGTCATGATATGAGCATTTTCCTTTGTGGTAAGCAAGTCCGCATTGGGTTTGCCCCAATGCTCGAAGACCCTCAGTAGAACCGGAGGGTTGAGTGACCATTCTGTTGGCAGAATTCTGTCTTCGAGACAAAACATCCGCCAGAATGTTCAATCTCCCAGGAATTTGAACTGCTTTCAAGACAACCAAGGAGTAATTTCTGCACCATTTAATCAAGTCTCCTCTTGCATACATAGTGTGGGAGACCTGATCCCGCCTTGGCGATTTATCTATGATACTATCGTCGAATTGTCCGACTGTATCAAAATCAACTTACACCAGACATCTGGAGGAGATCTCTCCAGTGCCAGTTCCACTGCCATCATTTCTAACAGATCGGTATGCAGCTAACACTCTAGGAGAGTCCATGTGCTCGAGCCCTGGTGTTCGATCCGAAACCTCAAAGAACTACACGCTGGGAGAACTGAAACCGCAAAAAAATCTATCGGCACATCAAACAAAGTTATTTGCATATTAATAATTTTTGTTTATACAAAACCAGCGATGAATTGCAAGCCACCACTACGTAACGAATACGCTGGTGTTTCCGCAAAACGGGGATGTAGGTGGCCGTCAGATTTGTGTTTACATTTTCGCATTTGTGAAATTCATAATTTGCATCCTTTTGTTCGTATATATACGTTAACATTTTTCACAAATCATGTAGTTTATGTCCAGGTGGATTTGGCCGGCCTCTATCCTGAGACACACGCTGTAGGATGCTAAATTGTGGTGTATTTATTTTGGCATGGAAATCAATTTCTGCAAGCGTGTATAGCTCCTCTGGTTTGATGGGGGTGGGGGGGGGTGCACGCAGGCACTCAAGTAGACGAGTACTCAAGTAGATAGACATCATCGCAATTTGCCATACCACACGTACCCATTGTATGCGAGTAACACGAGTCACCAAACACGTGTATGCATTTTGTGTATTTTCGTACTTTTGTACACAGTTTTGCCCAACTTGAAAATAGACATTTTAACAGGGGCATCTATTCTGTTATGTCAGCAAAGTAAATCTTACAGAGTTCTTCCCCTTGCATATAAGATAGTTAATGCCATATGTGCGGTATTCAGTGTGCATTTCGCATGCTAACTGACTCATGTTAATCATTTGCCTCATAATGATCCTATCCAGTCATGCCTATGCAGCATCATAATTTCGTAATTGGATATTTTGAAAATAACTGGAGGTTTTTACTTCCTTGGCAGCAACAGCGGCACTCCAAATTAATTTCACGATATCAAACACCCTCTTTTAGAACGTAATATGTTGTGCTTAGTAGATTGTGTTTAACTAGTTCGGGCGATCGCTATGCATGCGGTACAATACACCCAGATAACGCGGCTTACTGGGCCGATACAGCCGATGCTTTCAATATCGGCCCAGTAAGGTGTGTTATCATGTGATACGTCAAGACAACGCAACCCGCACGAGAGGTGTCCATTTCTAGGTATGCCGGTTCAATTACAGGTAAACCGGTTACCACCTCCCCCACCCCCACCCCGCCCCACCCCACCCCACCCCGCCCCACCCCCACCACACACACAAACGTCAACCGCGTACCGTAAAAAGATTTCGCCAGATTTCATCACATCTATGTGCAGATTGGCTATTCCTTTTTTTTCTAACTGGAATATTGGTATTTAGAGCAGTTAGGGTCCACTGAATAGGAAAACAGTATTTAGAAAATGTTCAGTTGTTTATGTACTGAGATAGGCGTCATTTTCCCTGGGTGACGAAATAACACCGATTTGGGGTTATTTCGCCACTTAAGGAATTCTGAGTTTAATGATCAAATTAACCACGCTGACTTGAATCATCGCCACTTGTGTTGAGTTTTTCTTGGCAAACAGAGAACACAACTGAATTCAACATTGAAAAATTATTAATTATTTTTGTAACAAAAAACCCTTAAAATTACAGCTTCATTTAGATCGTATATCTAACGTGCAATGAACTGTCGTTTGAACACAGTTAACTGCTTACTGATCACACATTCACTGATTAATCATTGCATGCCCACATCTCAGACATCACAAGGCCTTACGTACAAAGAACGGGTGTAACTATGGCAAGTGTAAGTCAACCAGTTGAGACATTGGAGACATTATACGCAATCCTCTCCACCCCACTGTAAATGCTATACGATATATTTACATTGTAAACACATGTCAGCTATCGCCACATCCTACTCCACATTAACATACACATCAACCATAGCGTTGCTGGAAGAGCCGATGTGACATGATCCTGCTTCGTCTGCGGCCTCGCTTGATGAAAGGATATCCGTGGTCTATCCTGCTAAGTTCTCATTCAGCTACCCACCCACCCTCACCCCACCCCAAACTCTTGACTTGAAATAAAATAATATTAAGTAAGCCGGTGCTGTTGAGTTTGACGATTCTTTTCTGTCTCTGAGTAGATCAATAACACTTTCATTGAGAACTGTATTTTCAGCGTAAGCTTCCTGACATGGGAGGTGTGTCAAGACAGCCGCTCTCTCAACTGGCACCAACCAAGTTCCTTCAAAAGCTGATTTGAGGCTTCGTTAAGTTAGTGGCGATATTACCTCATGATGATAAAGTTCCACATATTTACGATATGTGTGTTTAAATAGGCTATAACACTACGAACCACGCACACACAGAACCTCACTTGTAAAGCAACTATCCCATACGGGTAAGCTGTTGCATATTTTGAAACGAATTTGACTGGGAGCTAGTTTCACAAAATCGAGATCTTTGCTCAGTGGCTGCCAATTTCAGGCAAACAGAGACTGAATGTACCGTTCGTTGTAATGGCTGCTTCTTTATTGCACCAGTCGTTCTATGGATAACATTTAAAAAAGAAATGTCTGCACTTGGCATGCATATGGGCATCAATACAGATTTGGTTGACCGTCTTGACCATACATGTTTGATTACGTTGACGCAAGTGTGGTTAAAAAGAGCAGGGTTCAAATCAGATAAGGGGTTTTAAATTTTGCTCGCTCTGACTAGTATTGTTTTCAAACTAACTTAATTTCAGTTATCACACCAGCTGCAGCCACCAGTTGGGTAATGTGCCTGTGAGGTAAATTCACCGGTAATTAGCTTATCAAATACCGTTTTCGAATAAAGGAAACCCTTCTTTTCTTTTCCTATGGTAATTATGTATTTTCCTTTTTTGCGACTTGCTTTACATTTTAGATCAAGCATTTTGCTAATACGTGGCCTAATAATCCAGGGTGGTTGAGGTTAATAAAACTATCCTCATGTGTACAATATTTTATCAAAAACACAGGAATTAAAAATAAATACCGTAGAAAGAAACGTGCTGGCGAGCCGTTCCGGAACGTTCCACAAATTGTATATAGATTTTAATTTGTATATGGATTTTAGGTATAGATATACATAGACTTTAAAATGTTAAAGTGGGCGCCATACTGAGACACAGCAGGGCAGAAAATTGAAAGATAATGCTATCAAGAGTTACCCATAGCGTATGCCTCTCAGCTTTAATAAAGCTACATTTCCTATTAACGGAGGAGTAGGGATTTTAAAATTTAAGGGTGTGCCCCCCCCACCCACCCCCTACTAATAACAAGCATGGAAAAATCGGGCTCTCTCTCGGATGTGGGTACATATCTCTGGAATGGTAGTCTGAAGTTGCAGCGTGATTGGATAACAACTGAATGGGGAGTAATGAAAAGAACAAGAACGTGACCAACCTTTAGAGATCCATTCCGGATCTAAAAGTTATTTACAAAAATAGTTTGATTTTCCTTACTGGGATAGTACATATGCTATTATGCGAAAAGACTTCGCATTCAAACTATGTCGACAAAGGTAAAACCTTTAGTGACGTCATTTTATAGTAGCATCAGTTAATGTTACGTCATGTGATTGTGTCTTCAGATGCTTGTTTGACAGATCTGATCCATGAATTATGAGACTGGGCTAGATTGAATTAAATACTCTTCTGGTGTTGCTTTACGTAATTAACCCTTTAAATATGCAATTTTGTTTAATTTCCTCATTTGTGGCCATAAAAAGACTGAAAATTTACCACTGTATTGACTGACTCTGTTATGCATCAGTTTCTGTGAACTGATTGGCTACAGCAGATACTTCAATTGCCGACAATCGTAATTACACTAATGTCGATATTAACTGGCCTGCCATTGACGCCAGCCGATCGTAGAAGTAGAACGTGCTCTACTCCAGCGATTAGAGATTTCTTAGATGGCGATTGATGGCGATCGACAGTAAAGTGATCGCAGGTATGCTCAGCTCAAACCGGTCGGACTAAATCGGTCGATGGGAGTTGCCGATAGTTGCTGGAACATCAAACGGCGAATAGTTGATTCACAGAGCAAGCCCGATCTGACCGCAGCTTTAATCACAGATGTGAGATCTATGGGAGACGTCGGCTTGGCATAGTGGCTAACGCTCAGGAGTACTTAACAGGAGAACGTGATTCATACCTGAGCTGTGAATTATCTCGCCGTCGTCGGAAACGTGGCCCCTCCACTCGTTGCCTCTCTCCCCCCAGCCATATAAATGAGTGCCAGTATAAAAGCTGCGGAACTTACAAATAATACACTGAAATAAAAGCAGCCTAGAATGGCGTGAATGGGACCTGAAATCATTGACTCGATAGACGCCAATCAAACGAAGGTCATATAATTATTTTGAAATGACCTTTCATATTTGTAATATAGGTTTGTTGTGCATTATCTCCTACGAAACGTGTCTAGGCCTATTGTATCCCATGTATCCATGCACAATCTATAGTTGGACATAAAAGATGCAAAGGCGACCATACAGGTGAGCCGTTTAATATTTCGAAACTATTTTGAAGAGAAGCTGGTGCTGTCTTCTTTCAAAATATTGAACACCATTATTTATTACATGCTATAGAATCTGTTGTATTGGCACTTGCATATCACGCAAACGCGGCAGCCATGCACAGTTTAACAATAATGTGATGATAACCCCTCTCAAGTTAATTCTTTAGTAGTCAAATCGGCTCAAAAGGCAGATGAGCAGCGTGCATTTACAGGCCAAGAAATGGCCAGTCATTCAAAAGGTAATTCTTAAAAGATAGTCATCACTTGTCCTATAAATGGACACTAACTAAGCAGGAAATTCGGATTTTCATGGCCATTAACACTTTCATGAAGAAGCCGGGCAAATCTAACGTCTGAAATGGTCTTGATGCATTTTAATTTCCGAAATTTTAACGCGGCAATGAATTCCATTTGCAAAATTTCGAAAATAGTCTTCTGAGTAGATCAGTAACACTTTCATTAAGAAATGTATTTGTAGCGGCATTTGTGAGTTCACACAGGTCTCGTATGTCAGTGGAATGAAGATGTTTTTTTAACTCTGGGTGGCTGCTAATGACCTCAAGCAAAGCTTCGATCAGGATGGAGTGCCATGTTTGGTTGTCGAAGCTCCCATAGGCACGTGAGGCCACACACTTTACACTGGCGGCGAGCTCAGGGAGAAATTCGTCCGGCTTCTGGTTTTTGCCTCACCATTGTCACCAAATCTCTCTTCCAATGCGATCATAACCGCTTATAGGATGGGACACCTACACTCTTCAAATCGGTTAGTACCTGCAATGCATTTCCATTATGCTGCGAATCAAAATATTCCCTTTCGTAACATCACCACCCAATGAGCTCGGCCATCATCGAAATTTGACATGCTTAGTTCTCTCGCCTTTGTATTTAGGTGAGATAACATATTTCTCCATTCGCACAGGCAGACCTCTCAGATGCTGGTACCTGTTATGGTTGTATTTCAGGGTAGTTATAACGTGGCTAACATACTGGTCCTGGCTATTCCTAGCAATAATCTCCATACTGGAAGGGCTGTTGTCGTTCACCCACTAGCTGTGGTGACCAACGTGGCTGAGGTCCATGTAGAGGGACGTCTGGCAGCATGACATGTGCAGGTTGACCTCATTCTCTGCTTTCCCTCGGGATCTCACCGGTGCTCCTACCAAGTAAAGACAACTGAGGTGGTTGGCCTTCTGTTGTGGGGTATGGCTCGACCGTGTATTCGAAGGCACCCCATCGGCCACCAGTTGTAACTGGATCATAGCGGGCCAAGTCTGTGACCTAGGTTTGGTCCTCATGATACCTATTGTCATGGGCGAGACCTCTGCAGGAGTATTGGTGCCAACACCACTTATAGTATCGGGTGCACCAGCCACCGCTTGGAAGCCACTCAGATACCCTCCTTACCCTACACACGTTTGCTGGCTGGAATGGTCAGCCATATTGATGGATACCTATGAGTAAGGCTGTTTAACTTTTACAGAGGCGTGTCCCACACGTAGGATTAAATTCCACAGTCGAACCTGAGTCAGGCGACTAGGTTGTGGGGAGACCAGAGTGGCCGGACAAGGTCGTGCCTCTCCTCTTCTATGTAGATGTGATTTCGCAGTAGAAAGCTTCGTGTGCCTGTTGGTATGTGAGGTAATGTATATATGTGTGTATATTTATATACACGGAAAGCATCAGGGAATCGCCATTGCTATATAGCATATAATTTCGTAGGTGGGGAGGTTGGGGGCGGAATTATCGCTGCTGGCTCCCACTGCAGGTTGGCTGGGCGCCAACCCCTTCCTTAACCTACACCATGTTGTGCATGCGGGGAATCTAGTTTAACGCCTAGGCTATCTTTTATGCACGGGTACGTGCTGGTTGGGGTGAGAGAGAGAGAGAGAGAGAGAGAGAGAGAGAGAGAGAGAGATAGTCCGAAGGGAGGATGCTACACACCCTCTGTAAATGGAATGAGATTATGCACACAGGTTAAAGTCCTTCCCTGAGCAGGTAGAACGGCAGAGTATTTCAAACAATGGAAGATCGTGGGGGAAATTCGATCGCCATTCTATTCCCCGGTGAAGCCACTAGCGATTAGTTACTAAACTAAATACAACATGGTGACACAGAAATACATAGCGGAGTCGTTATTTTACAATGTGGTAACTATATATCACTTTTCTATATAGCAAGGTAACAATGCGACAATGCATAATGCAAATAAAAACGCACGGATCCAGAAAATTACAATGTTTCAACTGGATGGACATCAGTTTGCATTTTTCATATCTAACCCGCGTGCATAATCCCCTTCCAGTCAGTGAGGGGCGTGTGCAGTGGCTTCGCTCCTTCCCAAAAGTATCGCTTAGTGAGTGTCATAGGCGGCAGCGGCGCGAGCTCCTCATTCTCTCTAGCTGATGCGGAAACCAATGTATCAGAGCTGATGACAGAAGACTTGTCCATGACTTCAGTTATCTTCAAGATTAGTTGTTGATATATCCCACACTGCAGCAACGAGCATGCAGAAAGTCGCCGAGCGAATCGGGTACCGATTTTTGCTGACGATTTTCGTTCATTAGCGCGCCCATTTGCGACTTAGTGGCATGTTGTCCAGCCTCTGTTGCTGAGAAGAGGTATTTTGTTTTCTTCCGATATCTTCGCCATTATACATCGTAGTAAAAATCTAATGATAGTTTCCGAAACTAGAAGGGATGCTTCCAAGTGTATCAATATTCTTCAGGTCACCAACACAATAAAAGGCGTGTCGTGTGATAATCCTGGTGTCGCATCTTCGAAGTATATACACTCCCAAATTTAGCCATACCAGTCTCTTCGTACAACAGACAGGCATAGCGTGGGAGGCTTTCTTCTTGAGTATTCTAACAAGATCAGTATCGAGAGATAAATAGTGAGATACCTACCATGCAAGTCAATGTGTACGGTGGCATCAGGCGCATGCGTGATGTCACCACGCACACGCCGCATACTGACCAGCGAAATTAGTATTAACCCTCGAGGCTAGGACCGACGTATGGAAGACACTAGTGAATGTCTCATGCAGTCCACCAACACTATGCTTGCCAATATGTTTGAATCTAGGTAATCCGAGACGGGAGTACTAGGCTCATATCGATATTAACCACGCATGTGACAACAGCGCCTCAAAGTGCTCAAATGCTATCCATATTAATTAACCATTAATTAAACGCAGAGCGTTTCCAAAATAATTATACCAAGAAAATTATAATTTTCTCACTCAACCTTCCTGCAAACGGGAGTTACTCATGACCACTACAGGTGCTGTTTTTGCAGGCCAGACGATTCATGGATTACTCATCAAGAAAATCGAAAAGCCTAGCCAGTGCCCATATATAGGTCGAGAGTGATCTATTTTTTTTAATTTACCACAGGAATGACTGGCTCGGTAGCCGAGACAGTCATTCCAGTGGGAAATCTTCAAAAATATAACATTCTTCGCCTACAAATTGACGCTTCCAACCCCATATCATAGGCCTTGTGCTAGTTTGACACTTAAAAGGTTAACTTGACACAAGAGGGGTTAAATAAAAACACGTGCTTATTCAGTATTTTCATAATGTGTAATTTGTGACATTTTTATTGACTACAAAACATGTTTTAACAACAAATAACTCAGGCGCAGGTATAGTGCTCGTGGTTAATAATTCACATATGAGAACAGTATTATGTAAATGACAGAAAAAACAAGAACATGCCACTCAAATGGCCTAGCGAAAATCATACACCTCTGCAAAGCTAAAATCGGAGGCAGCAGCATAATTAAAAAAGAATGAATATATAACAGGTGAGAGTGACAACACATGTGAAATAGAATCATAGTGACGCAGGAATATCCGCCCAGTGATATTAACCCGTATACTATACTAGATATTATAATCCTTCATCGGGAAAGGGGGCACACTGGACATTTCCAAGTTTTGCTATGCCCCGCCCATCTCTATCTAACCTCTACCCACACCACGCTGGTGCTGGAATGGATCCATCTCTGAACTTCCTGACTATCAATTTCCAGGAAACTATAGAGGTACGCTGTTGAATATTTTCGATATAGCTATCAGTAATTTAGGGAATCCTTAATATGTGAAACTTTCTATACATCTTGGTGTGAATATTCTTTACAGATTTGAAATCGGTTCAGTATATGCTGAGGTATCAGTGATGGGAAATTGGTCTGAATACTTCTCTAAAGTTCGTTTAGATCGTCATCGCGCATGTGTTGGTAGCGTGGCATCATAGACACGTGTGTAGCTTGTAGGTGTACGCGCCGGTCTGCCGATAGGTATACTCCCATCGCACCGCAAGTGCACGATGACCGGGATGGCTGGTTATCTGCGGATCTTGGGGTTGGGCATCCCGTGTGACGTCTCTCCGCATTGTACAAAGACAGACTTCTAGGGCCGGTGGAACAAAGATGTTCGAGTGAGGCCGTGCGACCATTGCCACCGAGAGTGAATCCATACTAATTTAGAGAATGGAACAATTAGAATAACTAAACAGCAGAAATGTTAAAAAATACTATACAAACACGGTGAATCGTTTGACAGTAGAATGAGCACAACAATACATAATATAGAGCTAGCTGCTGTCCTTTCTAGGTGGTGTCACCGGAGGTACCACACAGATCCTTGAATCCGCAGAGGTATCCCCGCAAGAGAAGCATCCGCATACGAGATTACTGAGTAACTTAATATATGTTAATGTACCCCTAACATACACAGAGAGAACAATGTTGCTGCGAGAGGAAAGTGCCTCGCACGGGTCTCCGTCACCGAATGTTTCATGATGGTGCGAGAGGAAGGTGCCTACCACGGGCCTCTGCCACAGGAATTATCGCTGTTGTGAGAGGCAAGTGGCTCACGCAGGCCTCTGTCACAGGAAATTGCCTTCGACGCCGAAGTGGAGGAAAAGAGTTGACAAAAAGGGCCACTCTTTTGTTCAACAGAAAATGCTAAGTGCTGAAAATCCTAGTGAAGACATAATTAACGTGATGCGTACTGGTTTACGTGAAGATGGAACGAGCGATTTCATAAGAATTTCCACGTCACTGTCTTATGTAGTTCCAAGATGCTGTATTGGTAGATGCCGCTTTATTTATGCGGGCCTTCTGCTACAGTCTAACCTACCAATTAGTTGTTAGAAACAAAAACTAGCTTTGGCCGCAAGTTGCAGGGATTCTTACCTATAATTAGATACAGTTGTCCAATGGGCGTATATGCTTAACTTCCCATAGGTCGCTTTGAAAGAGCATCTACCTCCACAGACAGTATGCGTACATGATACATCGCAATGCATCCGAATTTGATGAAAACACGTCTACCTTGCACCGCAACCACATAAAACATCACATGGACGATGGCTACATTTCGCATAAGCAAGTTTGATCACTGACATTGTTAAGGCGGGGATAGAGAGGCAAATATCCATCCCGAGCGTCCTTCCAGCGAGGGCATGGCGGATTCCAAGATCCTACCCAGACACTCCGACGAGTTGGATGGAGATGCGCATCCATCACCAATTCCTACGGATCTAACTTTGGACCTGTCATTAGTATTAAGTTCCAATGCGCCCAGATATGCACTGTGGGCCGGTAAATAAAATATCAAACTCACATTTATAACTATATGTTTTCGCAGTGCCGAGGATATGGGTGAGATGTATGTAAATCAGCACTTTAACCATCACCGCTCGGAAACCGCCAATAGTTTCCCAGGGATGGATCCGATCAACATGCTGATGGCACGTCCAAACAATTAAAAGTCATGCGGCTGGTGGATTGTGGAAAGAGACAATAACTTGATATATACGAGGCCATATAGGTATTTGGCAAATTTCACAGAACCATGCCGGAGTGCGGGGCTACATTATCACAACAACCAGAAAAGAGGCATACACTATATGTCTCATAATGAAGAGATTGTCCCTAACCACTTTAACATATCCAATCGAGATAAATAGTAAGGTTTAATCTGTAACATGCCGGGCTCAAACAATTAGAGCATGGTCAGCGACCTCAGTGTAAAATTGATGAAGGTGGGAATAAGTGATGTGGATAAAAATGTTGCTGTATAGTCTCTCCTAGCATACTGCGGTCCAAAGTGTTCCACAATTAAACAAAACATACTAACTGGATGGCTATCTGCCATGTACAACTAACCACTGCAATAAGTAGATTGTAATTAAATTAGGTAACTAAGTATCATAGACTGATACACTTAGATGGTGCAGCTAGTTGAGAGCACCACAGTAAACAAGAATAATATTCACCGTAATAAAGAAATTATAAATTGCGGTCCTAAGACCGGGAAGGCAACTATTAGTCATCAGTACCAAATATGGAAATACTAATTAGATGTACAATAGTATAGTTACTTGAGTACCTAATAGTCATCGGTATGGAACAGGCTATTATGTTACTGAAATTGAGGCACTAACATATTCATAGCGCGAGTCGACATGTTCTCTGGAGCTGGATAGATTTCCGCAGCCGATTCCCGCAGCTGGTTTTCGCAGGTTCGCTCCGCAATCTGACTCCTCCAGGCAGGGTAGATATGGTACACACTCAGGACAGTGAAGCAGAGCAATGAAATAACATCTATTAGATAGTCTCAGTAACTAAATCACATTTTATGCAGAAGTGAGAATGTTTTCCGTCCAACGACGGAGGTAGTAAAGTTGAAGGTTGCCCATTAACAGAGAGGGAGGTATACAATGTTAAGCAGTTACATAACTGTTACATAACTTTTCTCCAATGGGCACGTTCCAAGAAAGGCTACCTGGGCTCATCCGCCAGGAGGGCAACCTCCCCTAAAGCGAAGTAGGCATAAGCCGTTTGAAGCATAAATTCATATGTGTCTTGACTTAGCAACAACAGGTTGTCCTAGGCTCCTCAGAAAAGACGGCTAAATAATGCAGCGACGACTAAACCAGCAAGTAGCTTAAGAGACGATGGTGTCGGATTCTGTTGAAACCGGCGCTCCTCCTCCATGTAATACCGTTTGCACCCCTCACCTAAATAAATATATATACATATATCTCTTGGCACACTTTAGCATTGATCTGAATGGGAGTGCAGTCTCGGCCCTAACTCCTCCTCTGCTTCGGCGTTGTAGGCATTTTGGAGGCCCGCGCAAGGCATTTTCCTCTCGCAAAACCAATTTGTTAGCCCGTAAGAGGCGTTAGTTTATATTAAATTAATTAGCCACGCTAGGGACTCCTCCTTTAGAGGGTTTCCTTTCAGATATATATGGATAGATTAAGTATCTTTGGCGAGAAATAAACACAGACGGCCAAAACGTCACTAAATTTATATTACAGCTAATAATTTATTATTGTTAATCCAGCATCTTATTTAGCTAGAAGCTGGCTTACAACTCCCAGCAATAAATGTACGTACTAATAATGCGGAGACATACCAGGTACACCAATAGTCGTGATGATACGGTGGCATTTGCCATAGGCGAAAATGGTCGGTCTTTGTGGTCACTGGTGAACTGCATGCCCCTCTCTCTCTGTTCCCGAGGCTAGCTAACCAGCATCGTCGGGTCGGCGAATACTCGTCGGACTCCATGGAGGAATTATGGGGACAGCATGATGCCAGAGCTACAAGTGGCGCCTGATGTGGGGCACACACTGACGAACCCACAACCGGTAATCTGTCCTGACTATTGCAGATGCCGTTCCACCCTGAAGACTATTCCCCATGTATAACCAGCAATCTTCCCGACCAGCACGTCCCACGTGTGGGATCAAACATACCCATATGACAAGAGTATTCGCCAATAAGCGATGCAGCAGTTTTGAATGCATCTGGGGCGAACATGTCGTTCTTAACATTGTCAGACGTTGGTGGACGACGGCTAACACCCACGTCACACTACTGGGGCATCACATACATCCTACTGCCCCACGTCCACCTAGCGAGTTAAGGTAACCATCACAAGTACGAATCACCACACTTAGGCCCACGTTCCAACCACAATTTATTCATTCGCACATACCACACCATACAGCATGGTCGTCATGTTATGTACCAAGGGACGCAGACCTGCTACAACCACCATGGGTTACGCGAAGTCATGCGCCAACACATGTATCAGCACCAATACACACCACCTATCGCCCGTGCACATCACCTAGACCACAGCTGTACAGAGCTCTCGCCACCCAACGTCCTACTGAACCACCTTTTAGGATAAGTGGCCAGTTGTGATACGACATGGCACACATACACCGTCCAATTCCAACCTACATACCCACAGAACATCATGTGCCACGCCAACAACAGGAATATGATAGGTCGGATAGGCTACAACAGCATCCTTCACAGTATCCACCAGCAACTGTGTGTGAGCGATCTTACACTCTGCCATGCCATCCATTGCACTCACCAGCTTCCTTAGCGTGTATGGCCATACATCCAGTCGTACTACCAGTATTCGAACCAAGTGCACCCTTTCACATCACCGGGCAAGTCATCCTCCGACCTGAATTCAGCGGAAACGGTAACTGGGAAAATTGCTGGTGCCAGTTTACAATTACTAGTAGAACAAATTGGTGGGTGGACCAACAAATGGGCGAGTATCTGGCAGCCAAGTTGGCGAGCAAGGCACAGCAGGTCTTGGCGCCTTGGGAGAGATGAGCCATCTACAGGTTAACAACTTGCAGAAACGGTCCAATGAAACTCTCCCAGAACTTTCCAGCCGAATACGGCACTTAGTAACACAGGCATATTCAAACACAAACATAGAGAGAGTCACCCACTTCCAGCTGGATACAATTACTGACGCCTTAAGCGCAGAGCCTGCCCTGAAAGAGAAGTTGTTCCTATTAGAATATAGCAGATTGCAAACCCTAACAGCAACTGTAGTCTGCATTGAGAACTTCCAGGAGTGGGAGAAAAACGTGCGGTGCTAGATTGAACCATCCAGTAAATGAGGTGGCCCATAACACCGTCGCACAATTTGTACCCAACCCTACACCATTCACAGCACCCACAGAAACACTAGTCAGCCAGGAGCATCCACCAGATCAAGGACAAAACCAACATCAGGTCTCCAAAGGTAGAGGCAAGGGTCAGTTCCATCACGGATGAGACAACAATGTCCCAGGCTGTAATAATGGCTACCACGAGAAAACTAACACACATTTGGAAGAGATTATGGCTCAAATAGCATCTCTTGCCACCCTATTGTCCACCATATTGGCCACAGTTGCCGCATAGAACATAACACGCACCACAACACACCCCGATGTCTGTTTTGAATGTGGACAACCCGGACACTGGAGAGAGAGGTGCCCTAACCGGCGCTCCCCTAACCCACCCGCTCCAGGCCATACTACACCACAGCAGGATGTAGTTCGGATCAACCGGTCAAATTTGTAGGTGCCGGCCGTATCAGCTAAGCTGGGTACACGTCACCAGTCCTGGATTCGTTCCCTGGACACGCCACCCTCGATAGAGCTGTAAGCGTATATGAGCCTATGAGAGAGATTGCTTCGTAAAAACGACTAAGTTCGTAAAAGCGTGAAGCGCGCATGCGCTCGCTTAACACTGCTTTGACAGAGTGCGTATTTCATGACCAAGATAGGATGGCGCTTTTAGTGTACCCAGTAGGTACTATGTAATCCTTTATACTTACTTGTTCCCGCCGAATCCGGCTTTTATCAAGAGCAGAATTCGACGGGCTTTCCGAATCTGTAAACCATTTTAAAATTGGTTAAGAAATGGCTGAGTTATCTACGGACAAAAACCTCTGATTATCTTCAAAATATTGCCGTGACGTCGTAACCACGTGTACGCAGAAATTCTAGCATCTTCTAGAACATTCGACTGCTTCATTATTAGCTGCGCGCTGATTGGCTATTACTGGGGCCGAGTAGGTTGGATCTGTTACAGCTACTATCAGCGAGACAGGTATTAAATAGATCACTTCGATCTCAGTCAGTTTCCCTCCCGCAGCAACCCAACCCACCGCACCTAAAGCGATTGTTCGGGAGCATTTTTGGAACTTTTGAATATTGTTCACGACTAAATCAAGAACTAACTCGGAACACAAACTTGTGGTGAATATGTGATTCTACAGATGTAGAGGCAGCGATGTTCTTTGGTGGATGACTCGCCGGATCTGCCGGCCATGCCAAAAAGTGGTTATTCAACATCCCCAGCACTGATGTCGTGTAGGTTTATTTGAACTTTTTGATCGCAACAAGTAAACTTTGCCCGGTATGTCTTAAGAGCTAACTGACGTACACCGCACCGTAAGCTTAGTTATGTATCTTCATCCGTCTCCAGCAACCCCCGCTTATGAATGGGTTGTTCTTAACCTCCATCCATAACATCGGTGTATGAGAACTTTCTTCCTAGCCCTAATGTTATTGTATCACTTGCTGACTGCTCCTTAGACATTCGTATATTGTGAATACCGTCATGAGTTCGATCCGCTCCCGGCCTGGACTACATGCAGGAATCCTGTTTGCGGGAATCCTGTTTGCGGGAACTTTCCAGCTTCCAGAGAACGCATCAACTCACGTCACACCAAGTATCAATTTCAGTAACACAATAGCCCGTCATTAAGAATGGCTACCGATTATTCAAGTAACTATACTTAACATCTTACTCATTCCGTTAGTTACATTTGTAATTATTATACTTTATTTATGTAAATAGTTCCGATGACTAAAAGGAACCGTAATGGTCTTAGGACCACTAGTTATAATTTCTTTAGCTGTTTATAGTTATTCTTATTTTACTGTAAGGTGTTTTTACTAACCGCACCATAGTAGGTTTAACAACCTATACTTTTTATATTATTCTAAACATTTTACACCATATTACTTGTACTGGTTAGTTTTATGTATGGCGAGCAGCCATTCGTTCATATGTTTTGTTTATTTGCAGAAAACGTAGGACTGCAGTGCTCATAGGAAACAATATACAGAAACAGATATATATGCATCACGTTCTCCCGCCACCAACAATTCTTCACTGAGGTCGCTGTCCGTGTTATAACTCTGTTTAGCCCGGCATGCTACCGACTAAAAAGCCTTTCTATTTAGCTCGATAGGATAGGTTTAATATGATTAGAGACAATTTCTTCGTCAAGAGACACATAGTGTATGCCTCTTTTCCGGTAATTGTGATAATCTAGCCCCACACTCTGGCAAGGTTGTGTAAAATTGGCAAACATACCTATTGGGCCTCATATATATAAGTTATTGTCTCTCTTCATGTTCCACTAAACCTTATTCCTTCTTAATTGTTTGGGTGTCCCTATCCACACCATGGACTGATCCGACCCTGGGAAACTTTTGGGGTTTCCGAGCGGTGATGGCTTCGGATACGTAGTAGTTAGTTATCCTTGCCAATGTAGGAAACACTGCGAACACATATTATAATTATTAATTTCTTTTTCATCTTCTAAGATAGTCTCCCCCGCACCACAGTGCATAACTGGGCAACTTGCGTTTAAACCTAACATCAGGTTAAAACGTTAGCTTCATAGGACCTGGTGACGGGAGAGATATGCATCCCCACCGAATTATGTAAGAATGTCTGGGCAAGATGTTAGGATCTGCCATACCCTCACGAGAAGGACATTCACGGTGGGTATACGCCTCTCTTACCCCCCACCGAAACAATAGATCAGTTGCCTAAACTTGCTTATGTGAAAAGTAACCCTTGTCCTGTGACGTTTTATATGGTTATGGAGCAAGATGTCCGGATTCTCACCCAGCTCAGAGATCTTGCGAAATAGCATGTATGCACGCTGTCTCCAGTATTGATTCTTAGGACATCCGTTCTCAATGACAGCCGTATCTAAAGCTAGGTAGGCGGCCACCATTTGCGGCCTAAAATAGTTCTTGTCTCTAAAAACTAAATGTTAGGTTAGGCATAGAAGAAGGCCCGCATAAATAAAAGCGGCACCTACTAATTCAGCATATTTAAAAATACATAAGACAGTGGCATTTGAATCCCTCAGGAATCGCTCATCCCATCTTCACGTAAAACAGCACGCAACATTATAGTCATAATTTCACTAGGTATGGTCTTTTCTTCATAGCATTTTGGTTGAATATTAGAGTGGACCCCCTCTGGCCAATGCTCTTCTCCCACTTTAAGCGATGGCGACATTTGCACTTGCCTCTCGCAAGGATTCAGTGACGACGGTCCGCGTGAGGCTACTACTTCTCACCCAACACGAGCACCAGGAGTAGTGCCCGCGTGAGGCACATAGATTTTCGACACTATAAAAAGATGATTTTCTTTCCTTTCAGCTTAGCGTTATAATAGCTTATATTAAGTTAATTAGTGATCTCGTGTATGGGAGCCTCCCTTGTGGGGATACCTCTGCGGACCTGCGAGTCTGCGTGGTACCTGCGGGAGTCCCGCATTTAAAAGTTCATCAGGCTGTCTCTATGTCTTGTATTTTCGTATGCTCATTTTATTATCTAGCATACTTGACGGTCTGTTTAGGTAAAACTATTGCATAGACTTATTTCAATTAGGTCACCAAATCAAATATTGTAAGTCCATAGATCACGAAATTGCTATGGACAGGCATACTGGTGACACAAACTCTTGGGATGAGACCGTTGTGTTTAATGTTCGCGATAGTGACCGCACTGCCCCACCGGAACGATTGAGTTACACCAGTCTTAGGACCATGGTCTTTGTTACCCGTAGGGCAGTATCGCATGGAATCCGTAACCCCAAGACCAGGAGCTAGCCAAAATCATCACTCATCGTGTACATGCAATGCAGCGAGTCGACACTACACACCGGAATGACCTGACACTACCCGGCGAGCTACACCAGACAAGCCATCACACTATTTATGGAACCGAATGGAAAGTCAACTCGGTGCCTGTCCGTTCAACCCAGCTCAATACAGGCAAAACACGAACATAGTCACCAACCCTTGCACACACAGATTTACAGTTCCACCTACGCCGGTACCCACAATGCACACTACTTCAGCAGTGGCTGTTCCACCAAAACTGCACCAACAAACCCATCTTTCCCTTTTAGAACAGCAGTGGTTGGCGCCACAGCCTCCACTGAATCAGCTGTCCTATTACCAATAAGGCACAACACATAGGGTGCCCTCTAGTGGTGTGCAACACGGCTGTGCCACCACCATCACCCACTGCATCTCATAGTGGCAGTAGTACATCGGGCAAGTCAGATTATCCGACCAAATGGAGGAAAGAAGTGAACAAACACAACCACAAAGATACACGCTGGATAAGGCACTGTTTCAAAGAAACACAAGATGACGTACTGTCCCAAGTGGGCGGCGCTGGTGAAACTTTATACCAGCACCACCAACCCACTTCTCCCAGCCACTAATACTTCCACCACTACACACATGCCAACTACAGTAACCACACCAGTGCTGCCGATTTACCTCGTCTTATCCTATGCAAAATCAGCAGCAGCATAGAGAGTTCGGCCCATTCATCACTCAGCCACCCACTGACCTCACGGAGGCAATTGCAAAAAGGCCATTTATATAGAAGACCCCGTCGCCACAGAGAAATAAAACCAGATCATTAGCCTGGAAATTCTTCCTCGCATACAACACAACTATATTTACAAGTGCGTGTGCATTTTTGACAGAATATCTACCAGTGCCACCCTAGACACTGGGGCCTCCATCACCATTTTTAACAAGCGTCTAGTTGAGAGCATCCCACCTCATAGACGCACGCGACTTTGTCCCACAAACATCTTTTTACAGACATACATGGGCGCTAATGTCCCATTGGCTGGAATAGTAAACATCGGGATTCAGCTGGAGGAGATGCAATTCATACAACGAGTTGTCATCCCCTCTATCCAAAACGATGACCTGCTTGGCACCAGCGAAGGAGTAATCCACTGTCGCCAAGAAGAATTAGATATACACGGCCACTGCATATACATGGGACCGGAGTCATCATTGTACGACACCTGTGCACTGATATTGGCCTCTACAACCACAGTTGAGCTGGGCCGAGAGGAGATTCTTTGGGCCACTGCACCACACCTTCAACAATCTACACACACGGCCGTGTTAGAACCTGCCTCTGAATATATGATTGCTTCACAATGCATTACACCATGCATGATGGTAGATACTACCAACAAAGATCAGATACCCTTCAGAGTATTTAATGGCACAGCGGACGCTATCACACTCGCACTAGGCGTTCGCTGTGGCCATTCAGTGGAAGTTATCTCAGTGGAAACACAACCTTGCACACGCACGCACGCGCGCGCGCACGCACGCACGCACGCACGCACGCACGCACGCACGCACGCACGCACGCACGTACGCACGTACGCACGCACGCACGCACGCACGCACGCACGCACGCACGCACACACACTGCTATCCGACGATAGCTTAAAAGAACATTTACACGATTTGTACTCACGGGCCACAATTGGCCTCACTAAAGTACATAAATGCGATGTGCGCCATTTACTGTATATGTACCGGAACAGTTTCACATCAGGTGATTTGGACCTAGGGGAAACTCGCCTAGTACGCCACTCCATTAAAACCAGGAATAGTCGGCTGGTCATCCAATACGTATGTCGTCTTCCAATCCATAAGGAAGTAGAAGTCCATCAGCAAGTAACAGATATGCTGAAAAGAGGCGTTATTGAACCCTCTGCATCCCCCTGGGCCAGTCCAGTAGTCCTCGCAGGTAAGAAGGATGGGCTGTTATGCGTTTGCATCCACTACCATCGCCTAAATGATCTGAGTGTGAAAGATGCGTATCCATTACAGTGCATCGATCACGCTCTGGATTTCTTGGCTGGAGCTAAATGGCACTGCGAATTAGACCGCGCGAGCGGTTATTGGCATGTGGACATGGAGGACGCTGATTGTGTGAAAACCGCTTTTACATGCAGAGACGGCCTGTTCCCGTTCCGAAAAACGCTGTGTGGCCTCTATAACTTCCCGGGCACATTTGAAGTCCGATGGAGCAGGAATTCACAAATTTACAATGGCAAATCTGCTTATGCTATCTGGACGACGTGATCCTTTTTGGCTCTTCTATTGAGCAAACCTTGGCCAACGTGGACGAAGTGTTGGAACGGTTTTGTAGTGCCAATCTAAATCTCACGCCAAAAAGTGCCATTTCTTTCGAAAAAAAAGTAGAATTCCTAGAACCTGTAATATCTGTCAATGAAGTGGCTACCAACCCGAGAAAATGCATGCATCGTCGCAGTGGAAGACTCCTACTGTCACCAACACCAGGAGCTTCCTCGGCCTCTGTCAATACTACTGGCGATATATTTGCCACTTTAGTGAAATTTCGTCCCCACTGTTCCAAATAACGGAAAAGGACAGACCTTTCGAGTGGACGAATGCGTGTGAGGAGCCTTCCAAGGTGCCGAAAGCACAACAAACCACTGCATCAATTCTTGTTTATCCAAACCATGGCCTTGATTTCATCTGGGACACGGACGCATCGGTTTATGCCATTGGTGCTGTTCTATCACAAGTCACAGCAGATGGAACTGAGCAAGTATTGGGCTATGGACCATGCACATTACACAATGCAGAAAAGCATTACGCGACCACGAAGCAAGAATTGTTGGTCGCGCTATTCTTTACGAAGTATTGCAAATACTTTCTGTACAGGTACTCATTTGCCCTACATACCGACCACACCTGCTTACGATGGCACAGATATGTTACAAACCCTGAGGGTCAGATAGCGAGGTGGCAGAAATCCATGCAGGCCTATAACTTCACAGTCGTTCATCGACATGGCAAACTTCGTGGTAATGTCGACGCCCTAAGCCGAATCGGCCTAGAGGGTGACATTGAAGTGGCCGTAACCGTAGCTCACGACGTCCAGTCAACCCCCATATTTCCACAACTGCGTTACGAGGAATGGAATATGGCTGAGCTCTCAAACGAACAATCAATGGACGCACTCACAAAACACATATATGCGTGGATCCAGGAATGGGGTACACCCTTCCAAGGAATCGGTCGTCTCTTGCCAACCAGGGAAAAGCATTACTAGCAACAATATGCAGAATGCCACGTGCACAATGACGTTCTGTTAGTCAATAACCGTATCATTGTAGGTGGGCTTGCCATTCACCCCTTCATTAACCTATAGCATACTGTCCGGTAGGTGCTAGTTTGAGAGATAGATATGGAAAGAGAGAGAGAGAGAGAGAGAGAGAGAGAGAGAGAGAAAGCTCTAATGCATACACCACTATCTGAACGGAATGGAACTATGCACGCAGGTTCCAGTCCCTCCCCGAGCAGCTAGAACGACCTAGCATTTCAAGCAGTGAAAGATCGTATGGGGTAATACGATCGACATTCTTTCGCCGGTGAAGCCACTGGCGATTAGTTACTAAAATAATACAGTTAGATTAGACAGAAGTACGCAGCTGAGACCATTTGAATGGAAAATGATACACCTCTGCAAAGATAAACTCAGAGGCAGCTGCATAATTAAAAAGAGAATAAATATATAAAATGGTGAAAGTGACAACACATGTGAAATAGAATCATAGTGGCACAGGAAAATCCGTGCAGTGATATTAACCTGTATACTATGCTAGGTATTTCTAATCTTCATCGGGAGAGTAGGGCACAATGAACCTTTTTTGTTAAGCCCCGTCTCCTCTAGATATGCTCCACCAACATCACGCTCGTGTTGGGATCGATCAATCCCTTGCTCCCTGACTATCAATTTCCAGAAAACTATGCAGGTAAGCTGTTGAATATTCTGAAACTAATTCGACTGGGTGGCAGCAACAGCGTCCAGTCAAATTAGTTTCAAAATATTCAACAGCATATTTATTAGATAGCAAAAACATACAATTCGTGCAACAACGCATAGTCTGTCTTCAGTTATGTGTTCGTGACGTACGTATCTACGACATGCATGCCGTCATAATGGCGTCATTCATTCTGATGTCATTCTACACGTCACGTAGTTGGTGATGACGTCATATGATGCATGGATAAAGTGGAAAGGTCTATTATGAACTATATGGATGATTGAAGGCAACCTACTAATCCAATATCAACATGGTTTTATACTAAATCTATTATGTAAAATGCAACTATTTGACTATTTAGAGATAGTAACCAGGATGGTATATAGAAACGAACCAGTTGATGTTATATAACCTTACTTCAAACAGGCATTTGACACAGTTCCACATACAGGATTCATAGATAAGCTCAACGCATATGGTATCGGAGAAAGCGTGGTTAAATTGATTGGACATTTACTGTTCAACCACGATCAACGTGTACGTGTCAATGATGCAACGCCAGATTGGAACGATCTGTCAATTGGAGTAGCACAAGGAGGCGTGTTAGGAGATGTACTCTTCTTAATCTTAATTAGTGACACTGTGAAATACATCTATACGATACATGCTGACCATGGTTGATGCAAAGTCATCACATTGATAATCTGCAAAACAACATCAGCAAATTAGGATGTTGTCGATCGACTGGCAGTTATGTATCAACTTCATTAAGTTTTAGGTACTCCATCTGAGCTGAAATAATCCAAAGAATTATACAGCTGACACACTGATGCCCATCTCCCATAGTACTCACCACCAGCAAAAAGACAGGCTTATACATAGAGGATACCATGCACATTGATGTTCACATAAATGCAACATTAAACACGACGCACAGGATTTTCGGAGAGATCAACATCCATCTATATCGACGAGGCACTCTTTACTATTTTTTCTACAACCCTGTTGAGACAATTCTGGAGCATTGCAACATAGTATGCTCACCACATTTGAAGCGTGATTCAACATATGTTGAGAGTGTACACCGCAGCACAACACAGTTGTCAATCAGCTATGCACCGTTGCTTACATAGAAAGGCCAAACTGGATTAGAGGTGGTACTTTTATAGAGTAACTCATTTTTGACAAGCTTTCGCACACCCTGTTCCTCACTTGATGGAGAACATGCATGCATGAAAGCGTCTCTCAATAAGCCAAGTTAGACTACAAAATGTACCACCGCTTATCTTTTTTATCTTGTCAAGACTAACACGGCTCCTTTCTCAGGCAAAGAAACGGTAACATCTCTCATGCTAATGTATCTAAAAAGAACAGGTAAATGAGGATATCCGGAAATATCATTTCTCAAACATAATCCTCATATGCTGGACGTCTTGTCCGATGAGACGGTAAATAATTTAGACGTCAATGCTTTCAAGGTGGGGATAGACGCACGGATCTACCACATAATGTATACATTCGACTAGAATATGACTTAATAAACAGGATAACAGTCAGCCAACCATAAGCTATAGCGAATAGCCAATTAGGCCGATATCTTCAGCAGTTGTTAGAAATGGCATTTTCTTAACGCTTTCCCATGTAAACACAAATTTGGCGGATCTACAAGGTGATTAATACTAACGCTATTATCAGTGATATGCTACTGTAGCCGGTTCATCGCAGCTAATGGTATCATGCCATGTGTAGCGCAGATGGCTCAGTCCGGTACAAACTGACCCGGGTTAGCCGAGTGCGAAACAATCCGTCTGAGTGCTCCAAGTCACGCCCCTGTTGGTTCTATAGGTCAGTGCATGTAGCCACCGTATTCAGAGCTCAGAATACTATAGTCCGTAGAAATGCCATGTGCCCATGTGCGCCAGCAGGAGATAGCGCAGCCACGCTGTGCTGAGGGTACGTGGAATGTCATTCCAATCAGATAACTATCAGTAATTCACGGCCCGAAAGACGGCGACTAATCCTAACTAGTATTAAACTCAGTTATTTTGTTAGGATAGAGTAGATAGGGACGAACAATGGAGTTGTGATTATTGTAAAGCCTCTGTGCCAGTACTGCTGCGCCGCTACATAAGCAGACTGGCGTTTCTATAATTGGCCACCAATTTTACGGTCTTCTAAATTCCTAGAGCAGCTAACTCTTTAGTTACCACCGACCCGGGAAATCGCAGAGGTTTCCCAATGGTGAGAATCAAACCGGCGATGCTTCACACGCACTTCCACTGTACCTTCACCAGTACCCTAGGCTATTCTTTAAGTCAAAGTAGGATTCACTGTGCTAATGTTAAGTATAGTAGTTACGTCCTAGCAGTGGAACTCTTGGAGCAATTACATACCCCTAAATGCAGCTAAACGTTAGCTCCAGGGAACGGATTTCATATTGTTCGCTCTCACCATGCTTGGCATGGGCTGAAAACGTGGTTCCCGGATGAACTCCATGGTGATTGGGAGAAGCCAACCAACTCTCCACGCATTCTAAGAAGGTCGCCAACGTCCGTTATCCAATTCTTCAGCCTGTGCCGTAACTAAATACGTTGCTTCCTCAATGCTTTTGTATGTTATCTGTCGATGTCTTGTTCCTTGTGGTTGCGCTCACATGTGGTTAGGAGTCGCTTATTGGCTCTGGACTCATCAACCGGCAACATGTATGCACCATCAGCCTGAGGGATTAGTCGAATGGATATGTGCCAATAAAGGTTACGTTGGCTCATCCGCTAGGAGGGCAACATCCCCTAAAGTTAAGTAGGCATAAGCTGTTTGAAGCATAAACTCATGTGTCTGGACTTAACAACTAAAGGGTGGCCTATGCTCCTCAGGAAGGACCGCCAAAATATTGTGGCGTCGACTAAACCAGAGAGTAGCTTAAGAGAAGACGGTGTCGGATTATGGTGAAACCGGCGTCCGCCTCCACGTAATACAGCTTGCACCCCTCAACTAAATAATTATATACGGGTATCTCTTAGCGCACTTTAGCATTGATCTGAATGGGAATGCAGCCTCGGCCTTACTCCTCTTCCGCTTCGGCATTCTAGGCATTTTTCTGTGACGGAGGCCCGCGCGAGACAAAACCAATGTGGTGGCCGGCGTGAGGCGCTAGTTTTATATTAAATTAATTAGCCGCGCCATGGACTTCTCATTTACAGGGGTATCTTTCAGATATATATGTCTAGGTTAGGTATCTTTGGCGAGAGATAAACACAGACGGCCAATATGTCATTATATTTATATTGCAATTAACGATATATTATTGTTAATCCAGCTTCTTATTCAGCTAGAAGCCGGCGTACGACTCGTTGCGTTACACACTTCTTAGCTTAAGTACTAATAATGCAGAGATACACTGGGTACACCAATGGTCGTGATGAAACGGTGGCGTTCGCCACAGGCGGCACGGCCTCACTGGAACGTGAGCTTTCAACCGACATTAGAGGTCCGCCTTTGTGGTCAACGGTGACCCGGGCGCCACTCTCTTCGTCCCCGAAGCTAGCTAACCCGCATTGTCGGGCTGGCGACGACTCGCCCGACTCCGACCAGTCCGAGGAGAACTTATGGGAGCAGCACGACGTCAGAGCTACATATGAGTGTGCATCCTAAAACATTCTCTTCTAATAAGAATTGTGATAGAACATATAGCAACTCTAATCTGGATGCAGAATGAAAATAGTTGGCTTAAAATATCATATTGAATAGTTAAGATATGATAGCAATCAAATTAGAATATGAAGATATAAATACTCTGTAAACATGATTTGATTTTCCATATCAGTGAAATCTGAAATTATATGCACAGTGAATAGATAATAATATAATGTAAAATATAAATAATATTTGTTAATGCATAAATTTTGATGCAGTACGCCACACCAAGAAGGAAGTCTTAGAAACAACGTCAACAGACTATGACCGGGACAATACAATAAGTTATATTCATAATTATGCACATAAAATGATGATGAGAATGCGGATGAGGACGACGACGACGACGACGACGACGACGACGACGACGACGGTGATGAATACTTAACATGGGTCAATGCGTATTTGATTACTTCCCACAAAGCAACGCTCATAATTCAATTTGAGTACTGCACATTTTACATTGGACAGAATTAGTATTTTGTAGTAACTGTTTCTTTCAATCGTATTATCAAGTAGTTATCCAGATTGTCTAATTGTGCCAAGGCGACAGCTGCTTGATGTGCCATATGCACACGATGGGAATGAGAGGTGAAATTAAGCTTTTATCACAGAATCCTGCTGATATTCAACGAGATGCTTTATATACATATCAAATTCTTATCTAGCAACTACATAGGACGCACAAAATAACTTATAGGCCGTGGATTAACATATTAGTTTCCATAATAATTATGTTTCTAAATACTACTGATAATCCCTTGCATGGATCCGAGCTGTAACTAACATAGCTGACGTCATAATCAAATGAGTCACAGGTTAGACGAATTGTAAAGTTCATCATGAAGTGTACGAATGGACTTTTCTAGTTTTAGCTAAGCTCCAGCCACACGTTGCTCGAGTTCGTATCGATCGATCGATCGCTGAACTCCCTGACTCTCAATTCCAAGAAAACTATACAGGTAAGCTGGTGAATATTTTGAAACCAATTTGACAGTCAAATTATTTTCAATATATGCAAGAGCATGTTTTTAAAATAGTGACTACATACAATTCGTACAACAACGCATTAGTCCGTCACACATTATACGTTCGTGACGTATTTATCTACGTTATCAATGATTATGACGCCATCCTACAAGTCACGTAGTTGATTATGACGTCACATGATGGATGGATAAACTGGAAAGGCCTAATGCATGTCCTTGATGAGCATAACGTACAATTTAAAAAACATTCTGCTGAATATTTTTAATCTAATTTGTCTTGGAGCTTTTGCTGCCATATGCAGCCCAAATTCAAATTAGTTTCCAAATATTCATCAGCTTACCTCTAAAAATAATATGTAAATAAAGATTCTGGAAATTCAGGCTTCAATATTTCAAATCTATTCCAATTCGCATAAAATGTGGGCGGAGCTTAGCTAGAAATGGATTGTTCTTTTTCACGAGATGGTTACATGATGCGATTATGAAGTCTTGTATATGCGAATACAAATAGTCTGCAGCGAGTTATTCATCAAGGGAACACGCGATGTTGCTAGTGATATCCCGTGCAATCGACTTACGTAGTACACTAATGCGAGTTATTCATATTTTTGTTTAATTTTTCTTACGCGTGGAACAAAATAGACTAAGGACTTCATCTCGGATGGATTTCATGGCTAATACATACACGATTGGGTTCAAAATACTGTTGACATGCAGCACATACATCAAAACTAAGAACAAATTGTCCAAATTAAGGTTATAATCTTGAATATGTGCATGCTGTATGACCATGTAGGTGAAGGCAGGAATCCAACAGATATAAAATAGAACGATGACAATAGCGACGGCGCGAGCATCCGGGTTCTTCCGTTCATGAGAAACGTCAACAGATTTGTTAACTCTCATGTAAGCGCAGTGTTTAGCGATATGGAGTGTGCATATGGCTACACATGGTATAGCTGTTAATATTATCATGAATCCAAGATCTTTTGCAGTAGAATCACCAGTAAATATGCAGACTGTCACCTCCTCACCATTAATAACCGAGGTCGCTGATCGCCAAAACGATGCATATGTCATTGAACAACACGCAGCCAACACCACAATGACGGCACAATATTTCGCCATCAATCCCGTTGTAACTGAAGCTCGGGCACGAAGAGGCCAAAGAACCTGGTAAAGTATGAGTGCTGTGAAGAACAAAAGGTGGTATTCACTGGCGACCAGGCCTCCTATAGTGATGAAGACTGAAACTGCGCATAAGAAGCCAACGTTTTTTGCGATAACTGTTGGGAACGTTAATATAGCATACATTGCGCCCCCCCCCCCCCCGCAAACACATGCGTCCATAGCAGCTAAGCTTGTTAAAATAGCGAACAGAGTCGAACGGCATCTTTTCGATTTTACAAAGTAAAGTATAATTAAAATATTAAGTAGAATGCCAATGGGCTGAATTATTGCAGGTATCTCTCTATAAAACAAAACCGGGATATCTAAGTACCAGAATTCTAGTTCTGCCCGTGTACCATTCAAATGTTCTGCTAGCTCACCACCTGCTCCCATCTCAGCATCCATTAGATCTGCTTTCAAGGTAGATTTTAACCATATGCTAATGACGCCTGCTGGAAGCTCGGATACGTTGCTACCTCCTTAGCTTCATCTCTCATAGGAAATCATTGTGTTGTCTGGAAACCCGTTCTGAAAAATGGACTCTTCCATACAATCAGACTGAACTCAAACGTCATGAAATCCCGCTAGCGACTAGCATCTCTAGCCTAGCATTGATGACAATATATATATATATATATATATGTGTGTGTGTGTGTATATATATATATATATATATATATATATATATATATATATATATATATATATATATATATATATATATATATATATATATATATATATATATATATATATTTATATATATATATATATATATATATATATATATATATATATATATATATATATATATATATATATATATATATATATATATATATATATATATATATATATATATATATATATATATATATATATATATATATATATATATATATATATATATATATATATATATATATATATATATATATATATATATATATCTATATCCCAACAAAACAGTTTATGTTCAAAGAGCTCTTTGACAGATGCTGTATACGGCTAGCGGAAACATGGATAATGTCATGTCTTTGTCTTCGTTAGAGCCGCCACTTACAATCGTAGTTTGTTCGATCATAATTCACGGGCAGGAGAGCATTCGCCCGCTTGAAGTATCCTGGCGCTGTGAATCGGAATGCGTAATAAGATGTGTGACTGCTACAGACGAACACGTAAATTGTCTGATCACCGGGGTACCAGTACATTTTTTTAACCCATCGTGTGCCAGCAGCGTCCTCAATGCGCGCTACGTAAGTCAAAATGCCATTCCGCCTTTAATGACCCCAAACGTTAATGTGTCTGTTCAGTGAATTTTCGTTTGCAAACCAAGAAAATACTATTATTACTAAAGGGTTAATGGACAAGAAAATCAACAATTCACGCTCAGAGTCTATTTGCAGACCAATAGGAGATAATTTTGAAATTTACCACTGGAATGCCTGGAGCAATAACCGAGCCAGTCATTCCAGCGGTAAATTTTAAAAGAAATGATTTTCTCTTGGCATGCAATTGGTCATTCCTTAAGGAGACTTCAGAGGCCATTTTGGCTGGCTTGACCTTTAACGGACTATATTGTCACAACCTTGGCCAAACGACCTTGTAAGTTGTTAAGCGTAGTAAACCCAATTTGACCTTGGCAAAACCGTCTCCAGTGAGGTAATTTCAATATTTTAAAGGTGTATTATATCTTACAATCTAAATAATGTAGCAGGTATGTAGAGCTAAAGTGTGAGAGCGATCAGCATCATCTAGTTGGTCTGAACTAGCAGGGCCCGTGGCATGAATCATACACCGACGCTTAAAATAGCATATACAGGTGAAAAACAATGCATTCGTTGTCTATAGTGCAAGAATGAGGGCCCAGATGCGACTGGCAAAGCCGCGCTCTTTCATAGCTGGGTTAGCGATGCGACAAGACAATCTATGTTAAATACAGCTAGCCTACACATATCAATGCAGGGCATCACCATTGCATGGCCAAACTTAGTATCAGTTCATTCTGGCGAGCCTGAGTACACTGAAATTATCAACCTTTATATTAGGTATATTTGGTGATGATTGTATAGCAAATGTTAAGTGCCTATCAAGAACATGATGGCGACATGAACGTCTAGCCAGCCCCGTGCTGCTGTTTTATCCCAATTCCCCACATAAAATTAGGCACTTTCTTAATACACTACGTCCAATAGCTGTAGAACAGTTCAAGGCTGCAACCCCCTTCGTTAATGATGCCAACAGAATAGAGTTCACTCACGTATAAATAAGCGACGCCGCGGACATGAACCATGACGGTACCTCTTATCGGGGCACAGAGAAGTGGAGGTGGAGCAGAATCATGGGCGCCCTCCTCTGTAGCTTTACCGACATTTGAACGCGCGGTGTAATATGAAATCTCGTCCTCCGGTCCTTTTGGAAGTTGTTGATCCGTAGCTCTAAAATCCACTTGATAATCAAGATGCAACTATATGATGCTACATGTGTTTCCATAATGCTATATAATTGAAACAGCTGGCTAGCGCCAAACGCAAACTTGAGCAAACTTGATGCATGTCGCGACAAGCATATGCGCACCATTACAGATCATCGATGGTCACACAGTCTAATATTAAATGCAGTACAATATAAACTGTATCACATAGACACAACATCTGTGATCGTAGCCCAGTATCGATGCTCATGTCTGAACATGTTCTTCGAATTCCAGAAAATACGCTGACTTAGAAAGCACCAGAATTTGTAGTCGCATGTGATATCAGGTATCAGACACGCAGATGACGTCACAGCATTAACTTACAGAAAATGTTGAAGAAAATGATTGCAGCTGAAATAAATTTTCACTTTTACAGGTGCATCGTCGTCGTCGTCGTCGTCATCGTAGTCGACGTCACCGTCGTCGTCGGCATCATCATCATCAGCATCATCGTCATCAGTAAGACACGTATTTACATGTTGTAGTGATACATACCGGTACTTGATGCACACTGCGGTAAAGGTAACCCAATTGCAAAATGAAAGTGCTGCTTATCACGATCATTTTGCGCTTCAATATAATCAAAGTAAACATCATTAACATATTGGTGCGGCTAATCAGCAAGTGTATATGGCTGTCAACTCTTCCAGTTCTGTTAGCAATGCATAGACATCCATGGTTGTTCTTCTACTGGTCCATGCTATAGAGACCATAGACTACTGAAAGGAAAGACTGTATGTATACAATCCAGGACCATATGCTATTAGATGGATCCATTTCAAGTTGGTCCGACCTCTCTAGCTAAGCTCTATCCATGTTTGCGAGATATCCATGTAACAATGTAGGTAGGTGGTTGCATGTTTTGAAACTAATTTCACTGGGAGCTGATCTTGTAAAATATTCAATAAAATGTTAATCAACTGTATTTTCACGAAACTATGCTTTCGTGACAGACGTTTCGACTTATTGACGAAACCTATTTCTCTTTGATTGTGACGTCAGCTAACAAGTTATGTATTTTCACCACGATGTCAGATAACTACGTGATAGATTGGATCCTTCCATTTTGCTTTTCGGTGGATAACATAGGAGTGTGTGTGACACATAAACGACACTTGACATGCATGTCAATAACATGATTTTGGAGGGAACCTATTATTTGATTCGCCAGACCGACCATCCGTCCATAGTAGGGGGAGCAAAGTTTGAACAAATCACTTCAGCAATCGGAAAGTAATAGTTTATATCTGTGTTTTTTCCTCTTCCCATTAGCATACGTTTTTGGAAAATGCCTGTTAGCAAGAATATCCGTCTTGCAAATTCGAGATTTTGCCAATTAACTACTCTATTGACAACCACATTTCTGCATTGTGACAAAATATGTATTTTAGTAGAATAAAGTAAACATCTCAAAAACAACTCCGATATTGGTCACGAACATATAGAGAGACCTACATTACATACGTGCTAGCACTTTCAAGACAATTGGCCGTTTTATTCTTACGAAATTGAAATTTATTTCAAATAAATTTGAAATTTTGTCATTTTTTTGCTATAAGCAGAATTACTAAATAATGAACCATTGGTGAGCTGTTGCACTCCCAAGAACACAACTTTCCAAAAAACAACGCACACGTTTCCCCTTCGCTTTGAGATATAATATACCTATATATTACCCAGGGATGAAACGTTATTAGACATCGGGTACCCCTACCCCATAGAGTGCCTCAGTATAGGTAAATTATCGTTAAAATCACCGTTTTCACAAAATTCAGAAATCAGATAGATTCAAGGAAATTGTATTATTCTAGATCAAATATGCAAATAGACTTAAAACAGACCATTTCACAAGTTTCAAACTAGTATTTTGTAGATTGCAAACACATCCCAAATTTTAGATTATCACGCTTTACCTTTAAAACGCAAAATTGCCATTATCCATATATGCACACATGGCAGTTAAGAATCAAATAAAGTACTCATCCAGAAAAATATGCATGGATGCAGACAGGCTTGACAGAGAAACTGGGTAGTCTTAGATCATGTGGAGGACAAAAGAATAGCAGTAGTATGAAAACAGATCATCTTGTATGTACAGTGAAACCTCTCTTTAGCGACCACTTCATGGGCCATTATAAGTGGCTGCTGAAGACATATGTTCACTTACTATGGCTATTAATGCAGTTAATAGCTTTTTTAACCACAGGCTCGTCGTTCTTAAAGATGGCTTATCTTACGACCGCCCGTCTTTAAGAACCACCATCGTGTGGTCCCAAATGTAGGCGGTCGTTATAGAAAGGGTTGACTGTATGTATATTTGTGAGTATGTATTATGTGTGCGCGTGTGTGCATGCATTCCTGCATGCCAGTCACATAGGTCATATTTGAAATACTTCATCCCGTCCACATAGATTCTCCTTTGACCCGCAGCAAAAGGCCGCAAAACAGATTTTACCAGCTCTCTCACAAGGACAGACCTTTGTACAAAGTGGCTTGCCACTATATTTCTTGCAGCTACGATATGATTTTGGTAACTGTTTTATGTCTGGTTTTGTAGGCTTTGCTATTTTAAATGTTGTAAGCACCCCATCTGATAGAGACCTTCCAAATCCGTTTGTTGGATCAGGTATTCCGAGAATAACATTATGAGCATTTTTGTACATAGCAATTTGAAACAGAGCTCAATAGCAGTGTTGCAAAACAGCATCTTCTCTTGGAGGAAGTGTCCGTAAATCACTTCTGAATGATGCAAACGCGTGTTCCCTCAAACGGGCAACTGCTTAGTAGGTGGGGGTTGTTATATAAGGATGATACAATCAGTCTAACATCTCCAATCACGTCCTCAGATTTATCCGTACTATTTTCGCCATAGCTTGCTAATGCTTGTAGTGTATTTTCCTTCATCAAGGAAATGGCAACCTTGAATGCCTTCTTTTTCCTTTGGAAAATATGTTGTTGACGGTGTCGCAACCTGTGATGACATAGGTGGCGAGTAAGATGGAGGAGACGTAGTTAGCTGTGTGATTCAGCAGCGTTGTCAGACGAACTACCAAGTCGGGAATAGGAAGAAATTTCCACATACGTAGCATCCACATTTCTTTCGAAATGCTCACGCTACTATGGTATAGGGCCGCCATTATCACGGAGGTGCCATCTTATTAATTTACTACATGATAATAGCTCAGTGTGATCAGCCTCTTCGTGATCCAAGCAGGATGAGTCATCAACGTTAACAACACCATTTATGGTCACTGACACCGCTCTAGGTGAACACGAGTTCATAAATGTTCCACCTAAAACTAGTATAACAGTATTGAGCCTTTGTCTCGACACTGGCTTCATCCATTCTTCGGCGAGGTAGGCCATATATTGGGCTTCGTTTTCTCATTCCCCATCAGCTTGGCCCATGCAGGAAGTAATGCCCCTGATGCAGGAATGTATTCTGCAGTTTCACCTTTAGTCCTGTTCTGTCGTTCTGCTAGTTTCAAACTCTTTGTTGGCCCAAAGTCATAGCTATCTTCAACAAAACGTATTAAGTCACAACAATCAGGCTTCATAGCGGTTATCTTGTTGAGATACACATCTTTGAAATCTTCAAATGTTCTAGTGTCAAGGTTTTGGAATTTCTGTCGGAAACACATCGCATCTACAAGAAATGTGGTTGACATATCACAAATCGGCAGGTAAGGATGCTCATCCTTTGTTGCATATGTTTTCATTTCATTATAATAATCTGATTTACAAGCTTTTCTCATTTTATGTGTGTCATGTTGCACATCAGGTTCAAACAGATATGGGTAGTCTGCCCATTCATGGCTGAATGCTTCATTGTTACTTCTTTGCTGTGTTCATTGTATATACAATACATGGAACGAGTCTTTGTTGTTTCTCTCTTGATATATTTTCTTTATCTACATTATATGACTCCTTTTTGTCTTTGACGCCTTTTTGTCTTTGTTTCTGCAAATGGTGTTATAATGGGTGGTAGAATCTTATCTGAGTTGCTTTCTTTTGCTGAGTTAACCACCTCTTTCCCCTGATATCCTCCATAAATCTTAGCAGATCATCTAATCTTTCTTCACCTGGATCTTTCGCAAACTCTGCCAATGGTGAAGGTAGCCCACTTGGTATTTCGATATAATTTTTCTCCACCACCCACTGTTCAAATGTTTCCCATTTCAATGAAAACGTTGCTTCCGCTGCAAGAGAATCGCACCGAACCATCTTATAATAATCTTTACCAGCCAGTACGTTGTTTGCTGTTCCTTTCTTGCATAACTCAGCCGTCTCCATTACATCTACATTTCCGCTACCAGTCACACTTTTGCCAATGGCTCCCTTGTAGTTCATTAGAATGTGGAATCCACCTAACCGCTTTATAATAGAACCATATTTATCTGGAAATTTTGCTGCCAGACATTTAACAATGTCCTATATCACTTGATCTGTTGTAACAACAACATCTTCTCGGTTCAATGCTTGTGCTGCTTTGAGGAAATAATCCAGTGATGCTTGAACAACCTCTGGTTTGGTTAGAGATTCTAGGAATAGTGGCCGATACCCTATCGTTGTTGACGCTTCTACATTGTACTTCTTTTTCTGAAAGGTTGTCCATGTTGGACTTATGTTTAAGCCATCGGTTGGCATAAGGTTTGTTGGTATCAATCGAGACCGCATCCAAACTATGTCTGTGCCATTCAGCTTATATTCGTTATCTTCGGTGTCAGGTAACTTTGAACCAATCAAAAGCTGTGTTTGTCTTCTGTCTTTCAAACTTAAATGGGCCACATTTACAGTGAATGAATTTGGAGCCTTTACTGTTCTATATTGGTATAGAATGTGTGTAGTAGCATGCAGGGTTGTTCTGTCTTTAGTATTTTCATGAAAATCTTAATTGTGTAAAGCAAATTGTGTAAATAAACCTGGCAGAATATTTTCCCATTTACTTCAGCGTTATCACTTACCTGTTCTGCTGCAGGAGTTATAAACTGTTGCCCATCTGTCAAACCATCTTAAATAGCATTAAATAGCATTACTTGTGACAAATAAAGCGTGTGGCCATTTAATATGTTATCCACTATAGTGGTCTTGATTAACTGATGTTGTAACGTTTTTTGGTAATTTTGAAATGATCCGCCTTATATAACCACATGTCTTAGAGACCCACCAGAATGTGGTCCCACAACCAGGTAACCGCTATAGACCATCTGCACAAGATCAATGGATACAGACGTACTTCTTTTTATTGTACAAAGAGTATAATAACGTAAATTTGCTGAAAATATAATTCGATAAAGTCACGAGATGACAGCTCCATTGACTTCCCAATTGTAATTGGTGTGAAAAGATGGGGGTAGGGGTCTCTATATCTACGCAATGCTTCGGCCAATTACATTGAGAAATATCTTAAAGGTTAGGGAATATATATGGTATTATTTTTGACAAATTATTATACAGACCAATTGAAAAGAGTATTTTGGGAAAACTTTATAATTAACCATGCTTACAACAAAAAAACCCGAAAAAATCAAACTTTGAAAATATTTTTTTCCAAGAAATAATTAACGTATCACTTCAAAACTTTCTCAAAACATGTTGTGTCATGTAATATTCGATATTAAATGCTGATATGCTATATTCATTAGCGCTGACATTCACATTTTAAGCAGTGGGTTCCCCAATGGCGTCGCCCTCAATATAACAATATATCATTTTTGCAATCCGGATATTCTTGCTAACAAGTATTTTCATAAAAGGAACATACATGAGATTTACAAAATCAATAGCTATCAACCATTCCTTTCCGATAGGCAAACTCCTTAAATAATGGCTTTTTCGCTTGTTGGCTTCCCTACTAGCATGTCATTTTCTTCAAAACTGTGGCTTCTATTTGAAGTATTCTTTTGCACATTGATATCTATGTTGATAATGGAGTTTGAAAGAAACCTATTATTTTTCATCAACCCATCCATCACTGTTACCTTCTCCCCATGAATTATTGGGGGTGGGGGGGTGGCATGTGTAGTTTCTGGGAAATTTCGGATTAAGGTTACTTCCAGCTGCGAGTATCACATACGTTAGGCAGCGGAGAACAATAACACCTGATGGCCCAATGTCTAAGGATGAGATCATGCGTGACTAGAGCATGCATAATGCTCAAGACAGGTTGATATAAATTAAAACTAGTTGCAGTATATGAATTTCAGACAGTACCGCTATTTACATAAGTCTGATGAAAAACATTAAGCTTAATCAAGCTACATATTTACAATGCTCAAATACGCAATCAGCCAGAATTATATTATAAAAGAGGAATCTATTTCTCAAGTTCGGCCGCTCCAACACCGTTTTGCACGTATTGAGATCGATGTATATACTTTCAACACCGACTTACAAAGTGCAAAGTAACTATACACGTAAGCTGTTGAATATTTTGAAACTAGTTAGACTTTGTGTTCTTGCATATGACAGCAACCGCACCCATTCAACAAAGTTTCAAAACATCCAACATGCGGTTTATTAAAGTGTAAAGCCATACAATTCGAGCACATGACGGGCTATCTAATGATCACGACGAAGCTAAACACGTCATTCATTATGCATTTTGATTGTTACGTCAGCCTACGTGTGGCGTAATTGATTTTGACGCCATATACTTGGCAAATCGGTTCTTTACTTAATCGATCTCTATGGTTATGATTCTGCTCATGAACAATTATTACACACATATGTATAAGTCTTGCTGGACATGAACATCACCGAGCTCCTATTGTATATTGTTGTCCGCGATGTTAACCTTCTGTAATACTTGCTCCACAAATGTTCTCAATCTCAAGTCAAATTTGTTGAAAAGTCTGACAGAGGGTGCGATAATAAGAAATGATGACAAACTAACCACTGTTTGGAAAATCAAATATACCATTATTATTGAGTAAAGGAATTCGGTAACAGAGCTTTGTTCTGATTGCAACCTATTAAAACCTACTAATATCAAGCCTCCCAATGCTAACGCTGCGAAAGAAGGAAAGGTTATCAGCGAGATTAAAGGTCAAGAAGTGATTCAACGTGCCTTCCGGTTGATTCTGCTTAGCTATTAAGGGAAGCCTATGGTTTGATGGGCATCTGATATAGAACACCTAATATCAATGAACATATACGTGGATGGTGAGTGATGCCATTGCTCATACATGGTTTGGGGAGCTTTATAATGGAAAACATTGCGAGGATAAGGAAGTGGATTATTACTTCAATAGATTGTTATTGAGCATAAATATACATAGACTTATTGTGGGTAATGAGGTCATGTGAAAAAGGATGTAGTGGAGTGCTGAGTGTGGCATTGAACTGACTGTACCACCTGCTACTGTGCCGCACCGAAGGTTACACCGACAAGATTAGTGAAGCAAAGGACCACTCAAACAAGTTTCATTTGACGAAGATCACTCCATTCTATGAGCTATCTTGCACGAGTAGATACTCTACATTCTCACAGCATATGGGTATCTGGTATGCACATTGGAAATACGTCTCCATTACGTGTCGGATATGTATAGATTATGTATGGCAATCTCCAGTCAATCAGATCATCTACAGCGTATGCACTGATTCGTGTAAAGCTTACGTATGGCGCCATATCACGCATGGTTGAACAACTATGGTAGATGATCTATGGCGTGTGATAACCCACTTCCTGGTTTCTAGAGTTTATTCCTTTGAAGTCTGCATCTGCTGAGACTGTAAATACCGAATGGGGATTCAGAAGCATTCATTTTACTACGGATTTGTTGTCATTCATTTCTACTGAAATACTACTCATCCGACGAATATATACACTTCCACAGATCACAAAATGAAACCCATGCTGCGTTGACAGAATGGGTTCGGCACACAGCGAAAAGGAGGTGACTTTACAATGCTCAGTGTACTGATAATTACCAAATCGACGATCTATCAACACATGTCCATACTCTTAGCAACTACACTTCCCATGCCACCTGGCTGATCTAGAGCAGGAGACACAATGCATTGTGTATGTGTAACAGAGGTGGCCCTTTATGAAGGGCCAATCTTCCTTTATGGTCGGAGTTGATATTTAAACTTAGAGAAAATTGTCTTAGCATGTCCGAATGCATGGATGGTCTTCTCATAGGATCTTCGGAGAATAGCTGCTATCGCTTTATAGAATCAAGACCATCATCACAAGTTAGCTTGGTAACGCTATCTCAACTACTGATCTAAGTGAAAAGGATGGTGAACTATCCCTGCTATCCGAGTCTACCGATTAACCTCCACCAAAATCATTCACTGCCTTAATATAGTATGACCTCCCATGCTATTTATAACAGATGGACTATGGACGTGCATGCAATACTCCGACAATCAATGCACATTTCAAATGATCCTTACACCACACCACCAGAAGATTGTTAGGCAGTATAGGTATACTATTGCCCACAAGTTAGTAGTAGTGCGGAACTGATAGCATGGTTGAGCTCTGTATTATACCAAAATCAATATATTTAATTGAGAAAGAAAATTGAGCATTATCTTGATATGCGGGAAGTAGTTATTGGGCTTCGATCAACGGAGGTTTCTGATTGGCTTTTTTCAAATTTAAATATTAGGCCACGCCCCTTGACCTTTTATTTAGCATTATATTGTCATAAAAAAGAGCCTTTACACATCCTTCATGAGGAAGTTATGGACCCAATCCCACGTCCTGTGTGATAAGAACGGACCGGAAACTGTATGAACGGGTGGCCCCAAACCAGTTTCACCACCTGAGAACCTCCCACTCCACTTTAAGACTTTACACATCCTTCCTGAGGAAGTCAAGGACCCCGCCCATTTCCGTGTGATAAGATCACTTCTGGACCAGAACCGCCACATCTGGACTGGAAACTGTAGGAATGGGTGGACCCAAACCAGTTTCACCACCTGAGAACTTCCCATCCCCACTTGAAGCCCTTACACATCCTTCCAACGGAAGCTAGGGACCCATTCATTTCTGGTCTGATAAGACTACTTCCGGACCGGAAACTCCACTTTCGGACCGGAAGCTCTATGAATGGGTTGGTCCCATACTCGTTTCACCACCTTAGAACTTATCATCCCCACGTAAAGCCGCTACACATCCTTCCAGCAGAAGCTCAGGACCCCACCCACTTCCTTTGTGATAAGATCACATCCAGACCGGAAACGCCACTTCCGTAGTGGAAGCATACTTACATAATTAAACATAATTAGAATAATAAATATCAAAGGTGAATGAGAGTATGAATGTATGCTGATTATGTATTTTAACACTTTCCATAAAAGTTGAAACATTTAAAAAACGAATCAGTTATTTCAAGGAAGGATTCTCAAAAAAGATTGTAATCATCAGAGTTGCTTTAAGAAAACAGTTTAGCCCAGAAGAGGTATGAAGCTTAAGATATATGATCTTATGACTACCTGTCTTATAGAACCAGTATCTTCTGGTCTCAAAAACGCAGGTTGTCACAATAGACACAGTGTTACTGTATTAAATCACAATTTTTTGGTATCAAAAAGCAGGTGAACACAATAGACAGGTTTTACCGTATTGTAAAACGTAGACAATGATCTTATGATTCCCTGTCATACAGTACCACTATCTATTGTTCTAAAAAAGCAGGTGGTCGCAATAGACACAGTTTTGCTGTATTGTACCATCTTTTCGTCTCTAAAAGCAGTCGACCACAATAGACATGTTTTACTGTATTGTAAAACGTACACTATGTGCACAGCATGTGCCCGTATAATTGGGGTCAAATGTAATAAGCCGTTTGTTCGAATAATCAGTGAATCATATCATGTACTTTTACAAACATATTCAAATATATTGGACAAATATTTGATTTTCTTCCGACGTCAGATTCGACTTTCAACTGAAAGTGTCAGACGTTTTTAGATGTGATTATATCCTCTGATATAATATTAGTTGTCACACCAAATCAGATTTAAAACTGGATATAAATCTACAACATTAGGCTGCATCCTTTGAAACAAATGAGGAAGTGTGTTTTTGAAAGATCACATCTAATATTCTAATAAATTCTATGTCTCTATCCATATTGTAACGACTTGTGAGTGAAACTAATCACCAGATTTCAATTTCTTGGATTCCTTTATTGAAGTAAGTAGCAAAACACATTATTTTTTTGTTTTCTATTAGTGTGTCGGTTTTTATTTCTATCTATTAGAAATATTAATTTTAAATTAACAAATCTATCGCTCAGAGTTCCTTTTAATCATAGAAAATTAAAATGCGTACAAAATGCTTTTTAGTGCGAAATCGTTAATTTGTGTTTACTTTGTTGGGTGGGGTGGGGGGGGGATGCAAACTTCTGCATATAGTGATCACTATTTTCGAATCATTAAAATGTTGACCGCAAGATGGTAGCTCTTTAACCCGTGTGGTAATTAGGACTACCGGTCTTAAATAACCATTACCTTATGCCGAGTCAGTCATTCCAGTGGTAAACTCTGAAAAATAGTATTCTCTTTGTCTGTAAATTCGCTAAAAACAGATGGTCACTCTAGAGAGGTTTGAATGTAGAGGGAGGTTTGACTGACTGTTCTAATCTCTTTCCTGCATATATCCTATTAGTAATAGGATTATTGTCGTGAATTGGGGTGTTGGGCTGACTATCTATATAAATCCAACTGTCAGACCCATTTTGGCGCCTTGTAAATATAATATTCTCTCTTGTTATAAGGTTGTAACTACAAATAATGGTTGTGAAATTGACAATATAATAAAACAAATCATCCGAGACAATTCCGAGCCAGACAAAACTGTCTCAGATCCGATCACACCAGCTAAAAATCCTGCAGATCCGATTACATCGCCTGGAAATCTGACAGATCCGAGCACGTCTACTGGAAAGCCTGCATTCTTAGACTTTAATGTGAGTAAGTAAAATATAAATTATTTTTCTGTAGATTTCTTGGGTTAACTAGCAAGAAACATTTCCGAATAATTGTGGTTTTTTAGATGTGTTCATTCGTAGAACTTAGATATAAGACTTACATACCAGCTATTCACATTTCATTGTTCAGCGTGTCAGAGTTTGTTAAATATTTAGAAAGTAATGTGACTGAAAAAACCCCCAACTGAGCATGTATGTGTGGAAACTTTGATTATGTTGAAGACTATGATCACTGAAGGCGGAGAAGAAATTATTTTTTCCCTACCACACATGCACGCACGCACGCATCCAACGCACGGGCACACATACACACACACGCACGCGCAAGCGGACACACACACACGCACGCACGCACGCACGCTCGCACGTATGCACGCACACACGCACGCACGCGCACGTACGCACGCACGCACACATACAACTATGTCATCTAGGCGTAGGCGATATGTAGGACAGCGATGCCCACCTCACCCAGAGGTATGTGTAGAAGCTTTCAACATTTTGAAAACTATGATGATTGATGGGTGAGAAACGCTTATTTCTTCACTACCACACACGCACGCACACACGCATGGCTACCACACACGCACCCACACGCGCATGGACACACACACGCGCACACACGCGCACACACGCACGCACGCACGCGCACACACACACATACAACCCGTCAGCTAGGCTTAGGTGATATCTAGGACAGCTCCCTCCTGACCCAGATGTATGTGTGGAAACTAAAATAGAAACTTGTATATTATTATTACTATATTTTTTGAATTTCAGACCATTTCAACTGATGTATCGGAACGCGATGACATAGACTTAAAAGTATTCCCAACATGATTTGGAACTTTTTAAATTGAATGTATACGGGCGAATATGGGATACTTCACAATTCCTCTTCAACAGGCATCCCGATTCATACTGGCGTATATAGCGGTGATAATATATGTAAATATGGAATACCTACTACTTCGTCGTCGTGTGATATTTCATATGGTAAGAGTTATAGATAGTGGCGATTCATCTATTGCCGGATTATTTGATTCCTCGTATACCGGTACCCCGATGCTGGATAGTGATATAAATAGGGAAGATAATACCCACGAATATGGAATACCTTGCGTCTCGTCATCATGTGATTTTCTTATGGGAAAAGATACAAATAGTGATGATTTCATCATTCATGGATTATATCCCAATCAACATAGTTGTGGTGTCGGTGAAATAAGTTATTCACCATCAGGAAATCCAATGGACGATGTTAATTTAAGAAATGTAGAAACAGAAGGTGTCACTGGTGGCAATAATAATGAAGATAATGGGGACAATGATGTCGACGACGATGACGATGACAATGATAACTGGTGTATTCTGTATAATCTTTCTCGAAAACGAGAGTGTCATTCCAGAAAATTGGGGTTGTCTGAATATAGCTATAATTTTCGCCTTAGGAATTTTTTAGAAAATCTATCTTTGGTTCAAGTGATCAGACATCTTTACTCAATCTTTGGTCAAATACTAGACACAATTAGTGGGGGTGATATCGGAGCTGTCGCTGATGATCTGATTAGAATAACATTTAATCATGAAACTTTAACGCACCCCATTTGTATTGAGTTTCACTGAAGTAGTGATTTGATTGCTGGTACCTTGCTGGAATCCTTGAGTAACGTAACCCAGTACAAAAGGTTATTAAAATTAGATCAGACTTGCTCTATAGATATAGTCCATGTCCCGATACCAACTGGATCTGGCAAAGCAAATGCTTCCACCCACTTCGTAAAATAATCTTGTAATACGAGGATGTACTTGTTTCCTTCATCCATCTTATACAAGGGTGTGAGCACATCAATAGCCAGTCGCTCCCATGGTGGACCAACAATTTTTACTTGTAATGGTGTGGAATGGTGCTGATAAACAGTGCGTCTTTGACATGGGACACATTTGGCAACCCGTGCCTTTACACTATCGTGGATTACGATCCAGTGGAATCTCTGTTTTATCTGAGTTAATGTCTTCTCAAAAGCTAGAAGACCCGCGTTATCGTGTAGTTGTTGCATAACGTCTTTCCAATAATTCGTGGGGATCATGATGTGGTTATTAATGTAGAGAATGCCATTATGCATGTGGCATTCGTCGAATCGTTGATAGGAGTATGTTCCTGTTGTGGATAGTGGCATAACAGATTCCCAGGGAGGATGTATCCCCTCCTGGATCCATGCATATATATTTCGTGTCTGCGTGTCTGTTGCTTGTTCGTGAGCGACTGTCTCAATGTTCCACTCTGCGCACCACAATTCGCGGAAACCAGAGAAAACCGGTTGTGGCTACTTCGGTTTCATCCTCAAGCCCGATTATGCTCAAGACGTCAGCATTTCCATGCAAATTGCCGGGTCTATGAACCCCATTGAAGTTACAAGCCAGCAGGGATTCCTGCCCCCTCGCTACCTGCCCTCCGGAGGTTTCTGAGCCAGCGTAGTGAGGTGTGATCCATATGGAGAGTAAATGGGCGACCATACAGAAAGTGTTTGTAGTACTTGACAACATAGACCGCGGCCAGTAATTCTCACTTAGTGATCACGTAATGTTTCTCTGACTTATTAAGTGTACGTGAACCATAACCACACACCTGCTGCATTCCATCTTTCGTGACCTGAGATAGAACTGCGCCAATTGCGTAAGCTGCTCTTCTTCTTCTTCTTTTCGTTCGCTGATCATACCGCCAGTCATGTGCATAAGCTGATGATTCAGTGTCCAGGATGAAATAGAGGGTAGGGTTAGGATGAGCGAGAATTGGAGCGGTTGCCAAGAGTTCTTTCAACGCACTGAAGGAAACATCACACTCACTCGTCCCCTCGAATGGTCTATCTTTTTCGGTGATTTTGAAGAGGGGTGATACACTCTCACTGAAATAACGGATGTATCGGGGATAGAACTGACAGAGATCAAGGGAGCTCCGAGTTTCCGTAACAGACTCAGGGGTCTGCTACTCCACCACAGCTTTTGATTTTGATGGTTGGATGGCCACTCCATCACGTGTCCCAGGAACTCGATGCTCTGTCTGAAGAGATGACATTTCTTTGGTTTGACCTTTAAGTTAGCCGTGCAGAATAGCAAAAGCATGGCGTCTAAATTTGATAGTGTTTGCTCAAACGAGTGACCAAAGACGATTACGTCGTCAATGTAGCATAGACAGATGTTCCATTGCATTGTAGTTAATACCTGCTTAATGAGACACTCGAGTTCCAGGAGCATTGCACAAGCGTAGGGCATCTTGCAGAACTGGAAAAGGCTGTCTCTACAAACGAATGCGGTCTTCTCCGTGTCAGCCTCATCCATGGCTACCTGCCAGTACCCACTAGCTAAATCAAGGGTGCAAAACCACTTGGCTCCGGACAGGGAATCTAGGGCCTGATATATCCGAGCTACTGGATAGGCGTCCTTGACACTAAGATCATTAAGTTGGCCGTAGGCTATACAAAAGTGCAAAGATCCGTCCTTTTTGCTTGCTGGTACTATCGGACTGGACCAGGGGGATGCTGATGGATCAATTATTTCACTCCTCAACATGTCCTCTACCTGTTGTTTGCCTCCACTTCCTTATGAATAGGGAGACGTCGGATGGGCAGACAGACAAGTCTGTTGTTTCTGGCAAATCATCAGAAGTTGTTGCTGGTGTGATTGCGGGTGGGTCTGTTTCCAGTGATATCACATCCACCAAATGGCCACAACGGACTCCTGATTCGAGTGTTATAGGGTTTGCAGTGCCGTTGAACATGCAGAACGGGATATCTTCCTCGTTGGAGGTGTCCACGAGTTGGCAGGAACAGGCGCATTGTGAGGCGATCATGTATTCAGGGACGGGGTCCAGCATGGCAGTGTGAGTGTTGTTTCCTAATTGAAGTGAAGTGGCCCACAAGATCGTTTCTTGACCCGGCTCAACTGTGGCAGTTGTTTCTAATATTACCACACACGTATCATATAGTGATGATTCCAGTCCAAGGGGTATCCGTCGGCCGTGTATGTCTAGTTCCTGTTGTCTGCAATGCATGATGGCTTCGATGGCACTGAGGAAGTCAGAACCAAGCAGGGCATCGTTTTGAGTAGAGGCGATAACAACTCGCTGAATGAATTGCATCTCCTCTATCAGTATTATGAGGTTTACTACTCCAGCCACGTTGCTCCCGTAGCTGTTTGCAAAAATATATTTGTATGCTTAAGCGGGGTGGGTGGTTGGCTTTTTATAAAGAGGGATGCTCTCAGACAAGCGCTTGTTAAAAACGGTGATTAAAGCTCCAGTGTCCACAGTGGCATTGGTGGAAATTCTGCTAAACAGACGGGCACACTTGCAGGTGAGCCTGCGAAGAGTCACCAATGATACCATTTGCGGAAGTGATGGAGGTTCGGTATCATTCTGTATATAGTTGGCTTGTTTTCGAATAGCTTCCATGAGTGCCATTGGTGGCTGAGTGTGGAAGGGCCAACTCGTCGTCGCTGTTGCTATGATTGCTTAGGTGACGACGATGTCGGGGGTAGGAATGGTGGTGGCGTTGTGGCGGATTCTGTGTGAGCTATGTTGGTGTAAGCTGCAGTGCGGATATGATTCTTACATTGTGGATGAGGGCTACCTGTGCGAGCCACTTTTACAATGCATCATGGGAAGAAGAAACACCACTGGCATATTACTTTCACTTCCTTTGTATGATGTTTCTTTTTGCAGGTCCATTGTGCCAAATGAACGCTTCCTTCGAAATCACTACTGGTGATGGAAGTCGTTGGTGAAGCTGTAAGCGGTTGTGAGATGCATACCACCAAAGGGCACCGTGTGCAAAGTGTCTTGGCGGGGTGGGGGGGGGGGGTGGTGGTGCTTGCAAAACGTTGTTTCAGTGGGGGTGCTACAACCTAGCAATGCCGTTTTACATACGAAAGAAGGTTGAGTAGAGGCGGAAAGTGATGGGTCACTCTTTCGGCAGGGGTGAGATGACAGTGCTGCAGATGCAGTGTGTGTCATAGGCACCGTCATAGAAGAAGCCGGGTGCAGGTGGATGCATAGTGCAGTAGGAGTAAGTTGACGAGTAGGAATGGCTGCCTGACGTTGTGGTTCAGGGGACGCAGTTGAGCCAGGTTGTGGAAATGGGCACCGAAGCGACACTGTAATCAGTGCCCATGCTAGTTTGATGGATTCTCAGACTGCGGGGTACATTGGTCAGTGGTGGGAGTTGTAGATGGAGGTCTATGTGGGTATCGCGCATTCTTGTGGCACGGCTGACCACATCCAAGGCACGTGTTTGGTTGCGGTGCTGAAACTATGGTAGGTTGCGGTCTGGTGGTTGACTGTGTTGCTACTGTCGTGCTGTCACGAGATTGGTGAGTGTGGAGATTTGTATAGTAATCTCTTCTAATCATTCTTGCATGTTTTGCCCATTGCTGTTATTGTTCTGGTTCCCGTGCCCTTGGGCGTTGTTGTGGCCACCTCGATGTGATTGACCACGCCCTCTTTCGAACAGTTTGTTCTTGTTGCGCATGTTGTTCGTTTGCTGATGCGACGGTGGTGGTGGTTGATTCTGTATTATTTTCTCCCGTTCTAAGAAATTCTCAATCCGAACCGTGGTGGCCTATAAGTTGGTGCAGACTGCCGTGCTCCGTATGAAATAGTTTTTCTTTTAGCGTTCGTTCTGTGCTCAACACGTCGATGAAAGCGTCAAGATGTAAGTGGGGTACGCCCTCGAGATTTGTGCTAGGGTATGCGCGGGTAACTAAGCAATGGATGCAGCTTATTAACTCCGGTATCTTTTCCTCCGAGCGTCGACGTAGATTGTTGAGTTGGAGTCGACTTGTTTCCACGAGGGCTGTGTCGTCGATTCTTTCTGACTACGTGTTCTCCAGTTCGGTGTAGGATGGAGTGTGGTCCGTGCCTAAGTCTGCCAGAACTTGCAGAGCTTTTCCGGACAACATTGTGGCTAAATACTCTCCCAACTGCCGATTACTCCACCTATTTGTCCTACTTATTATTTCAAATTGTACTTTATAATTGGTCCAATCAGTCTCCCCCCTAAATTCGGGTGGGGGTGGGTGGGTGGGGGAGAATGATCTGGCCATGGCCTCGTGGAGAAGTGATAGGAGCAAAATCTGGTGGTGGTGCTAGCGAAAATGTTGGGAATGCGGATGCTGGTCGGCGTGTAGGTGGTGGAGATGGTGTTTTCCGTCGATGTCCCTGTCTATGCTGACACGTCTGTGGAGGTGATTCTCGCTGATGATGTGCTGCATGGTACGTTGGTTCTGCCGAATACCGCCCTGATGTGGGTCCATAGACAGGTGTAGGTCTATAGACTGGTGGCGGTGTGCTGTGTAGATGGCGTGGACATTCCTGATGCTGAGATGGATGTTCCTCGTATGGAGGCGGTTCAGGTGCCTGACGCGGAAGGTGTGTGTGGTGTGGATGTCTTCTGACATATTGCTGAAATGGTGTAGCCGTTTCCTCCGGCTCATAACGCTGTCCTGTTGAATAATAAGGTGAGGACGTGCGAAGAGGAGGGCATATGGGATAAGGTACAGGAGCATCCAGCCGCTGGCCACCTATTGATGACGTAGGCGAACATAATGGTCGTGAAGGTTGTGGTTGCTTCTGTGGGAATACCGCCCTGATGTGGGTCCATTTCCACCAAGATTGACCCACACGGTCTCATCCCAACTATTAGTATGACTGGTATGCCTATCAATACTAATTTAGAGTTATGGAATAATTTGTAATTAAACAGTAGACATTTTAATATATACTATACAAACAAAGTGAATCGTTTGACAGTAAATGAGCACACAATAGTACACAATATAAAGCTAACTGGTGCTCTTTCTACGCGGTGTCGTCGGAGGTACCACACAGGTTCTTGAATCCACAGAGGTATCCCCGCAAGAGAAGCATCCGCAATGAAGTCACTAAGTAGCCTAATATAAGCTAATAAACCACTAACACATAAAAAGAAAATATTGTTGTTGCAAGATAAAAGTGCCTCGCACAGGCCTCCATCACAGGAAAATGCCTTCAACGCCGAATCGGAGGAACAGAGCTGTCACTCTTTTGTTCAACAGAAAATGCTGGGGCTGAAAATCCTAGTGAAGCTACTGTTAAGGTGCTGCATGCTGGTTTATGTGAAGACGGGATGACCGATTTCCGAAGAATTCCCAGGCCATCGTCTTATGTAGTTTCCAAAGATACACTATTGGTAGATGCCGCTTTATTTATGCAGGTCTTCTGCTATAGTCTAACCTACCAATTAGTTGTTAGAAACGAAAAGTAGCTTTGGCCTCAAGTGGCAGGGATTACTACCTATCTTTAGATACAGTTGTCCAATGGGCGCAGATTCTCAGCTTCCTGTAGGTCACTTTGGACTAGCATCTACCTCCAAGGACAGCATGCGTACATGTTACAACACAAGGCATCCGAATTCGATGAGAATCCGGCAACCTTGCTCCGCAAGCAGATAAAACATGACCTGGACAATGGCTTCATTTCACACAAGCAAGTTTGATTACTAACATGTCTCTAAGGTGGGGGTGGAGAGATCATCCGAGCATCCTTCCCGTGAGGGCATGACGAGCTCCAATGCTTCACCCAGACACTCCAATGAATTAGTTGGAGATCTGCATCTCGTCCATCACCACGTGCTATGGATCTAACAGTTGACCTGTTGTTAGGGTTAAGTTCCAATATGCCCAAATATGCACTGTGGGCCAGTAAACAAACTAACTCACATTTATTGCTATATGATTACGCAGTGCTTCCTTCTTTGGCAAGGTTATCTAGCTAACAAGTATCCGAAGATACGGCGGTGGGGGGAATGTATGTAAATCAGCACTTTAACCATCACGGCTCGGAAACCTCCGATGGTTTCCCAGAGTAGGATCCTATCAACGTGCTGATGTGGAAGCCAAACAATTATAAAGCCATACGGCTTGTGGATCGTGGAAAGAGACAATAACTTGATATATATGAGGCCTTATAGGTAATGGGCCAATCTTACACAACCTTGCCAGAGTGCAGGGATACATCACCGCAACAACCGCAAAAGAGGTGCTACTACATGTCTCTAAACGAAGAAATTGTCCCTAACCACTTTAAGCTTTAACCTATCCTATCGAGCTGAATAATAAGGTTTAGCCGGTAACATGCTGAGCTCAAACAATTAGAGCACGGTCAGCGACCTCGGTGTAAAATTGATGATGGTGGGAATAAGTGATGTGGATATAAATGTTGTGGTATAGTATTTCCTAGCGTACTGCGGTCTAAAGTGTTTTACAATTAAACAAAACAAATTACCCGGATGGCTATCTGCCATATACAACTAACCAATGCCATAAATAGTAATAATTAAATTGAGTAACTAAGTATCATAGATTGATAAACTTAGACGGCGGGGCTAGTTGAAAGGACCACAGTAAGCAAGGATAATATTCACAGTAATAAAGAAATTTTAAATTGTGTTCCTCAGACTGGAAAGGTACCCATTATTCATCAGTACCAAATACGGTAATAAAAATAATTAAATGTACACTCGTATAGTTACTTGAGTACCTAATAGTCATCGGTACGGAACAGGCTACTATGTTACTGAAATTGAGGCGATAACGTATTCATAGCACGAGTCGACACATTCTCTGAAGCAGGAGAGATTTCCGCAGACAATTTCTGCAGCTGGTTTCCGCAGGTTGGTTCCGCAAGCTGCCTCCTCCAGACAGGGCAGACACTGTACACACTCAGGACAGTGAAACAGAGCAGTGAAGAAATGTCTATTACCTAGTCTTAGTAACCAGCATACAATTTATATGGAAGTGAGAAAGTTATCCGTCCGGCGGCGGAAGTAATACAGTTGAAGGTTGCCCATTAACAGAGAGGGCTATATATATACAATGTAGACAGCTGCATATATTGGCACACAGTGCGGGATGCGTCGCCTAGCTCCTGCGGCACACCTAGCAAAGTCCACCAGACTGTGGTTGAACAGTTAATTAAAACACACACGACATGCAGTGCGGAGATTGAAGTCCACTTTTCAGCGTGGGTGGCAGATCTGGCGAGTCGTCCACCAAGAATCACCATAGCTCTTCATTCTGTAGAATTACATCCTGGGCCGTATGACCTCTTCCGCAGAGGTGTTCCCTTTACACAAGTTCAAAAGTGGGAACCATAATTATCATTATCTTGCCCATGGATGGCTGTCTGGGAGCATCAAAAATTATGTGACGCGGACAGTCTGAGAACTGCTTTTTGGTGCGTGTGAGCTGAAAGCCGTTTGGAACCGTGGTACTGTGCTGTATCTTCCGTTTGTGATCCGGGTCACTCCTCAAGTCCTACACTTCCAGCCAGTCGTCCAGACGGGTCGGTCTCCACGCTGACAATAACCCTGATTCTTGTTTTTTCACCCCTTTTATAGTACTCGTGACATCAGAGGCAGATTCCTCGGCCATTCAGCAGCCGATCAGTAGCCAATCAGCGTGCACCTATATCAGTGACGTATTTACCACGTTCTAGAACATTCTAGATCTTTTTATGCATATGCGCGATTACGACGTCAAACGCAATATTTTGAAGATAATTTAAGGGGTTTTCCGTGGATAACTCAGCCATGTCTTGGCCGATTTTGAACCTGTTAACAGTTCTAGAAAGCTCGTTTAATTCTGATTTTGTGCAGTACCAAAAACATCGAGACAGGAATAATTGAAGGTTTTTAGGAGTACCTACTCCATACACTATCGGCATGCACTCGCTTCCAATCATGTGCCGAATCGCCAAGGTGAGTGGTGTGGTATGTGGTCATTGTTATTACACCACCAACATCTATACCATCAAGCAGTACCTGCTAAACCTGTAGAGGTGGCCAGTCCCTTACATTAAAATCAACCCGTTTTGAAAGGGAGTTTGAATGTAAACCAAATTAAAATGTGTGGATAAATAACACACTCTGGTTATTGTCAAATCAGTCAAATAAAAATGTAACTCGAATGAAAAAATAAGATAAAAGTTTGTCAAAATTTGTCACGAATTAGTGTCTTCTTGAGATAAAATTACTCATGCAAAAGCTTATGACGTTCATGGCATGGCAAACATCCTGTGTCATTTTTCATGTCAAACAAACAGATAATTTTATTGTTCAGATTGGTGAAAGGTGTTGGGAAGATGAGCCTCGGATAGTTTTGTTAAGTTAGTTATATTTCTTAAAAAGGAAGTGCTGAATCTTTTAAATAGAACTCAGTAAATGTAGATTCAGATTTCCAGCCTAAAGCCTATCTTCGTTGATGGATAATGCTGCAAAAATGGCACAGGGTGTTACCATACCATGAACGTCACGACGCTATAAAATGAGTAATGCAATCTCCAGAAGACAAATTTTGATTGTATTGCAGATCCACTAAGTGATAGTGTGTTTAAATGCTGGTCTAGCTACTTCTTCCACATAAGTAACCCACAGATGAGACTGGTCAGATCTTTTAAAAGCCATACACGATTTATAGTTTATGAGTGCTCTAACAGGATGCCAACATTTGTCAGAAGGAGAAGAACAAGAAAGACTTTTAGGAATAATAGGTTGTGCGGAATGAAGGCAGGAATGAGTCTTTGATACAAATTCACTTCTAGGATATAAAGTCAAATCATCGGCAAACACCTTGGACATATCATCTTCTGCTAACATCGCGTGAATCTATCCATTCCCTTTAGCTTGGGCTACATCCAAGGAAAAAACAGCTCTAAGAGTTAATAATTTAAGATGCTCAGATTCAACGGGTTCAAAATGTTTCCCTGCAGAAGACCTGGATGACAAGAGCTATGTTCCATGTAGGAAGAGGCTTAGACATAGAAGGATGAATGTTACCTAGATCATGGCTAAAGTCATTTAAAACCTTCAAATCCTTGGGGTCAGTTTTAAGGACCCAAGGCAAAAAAGAAACCAAGGAAACCATGTAACCCCTAAAAGTAGTCGCAGATAACCTAGCAACATCAAACAGATAAGCCAAACAATCTAGCACTTGGGATAGAGGTCCAATATCAGGCAAGATATCATGGGCAGAACACCATTGAGCGAAAATTTCAATTCGACCCTAGTAAACTTTTCTAGTTGATTCTCTGGTTGCTGGCTTTCCTCCAAGCACACATATTTCTCCCTGACTTGGATAACAGATCATGGCTGATGGGTAAATGCCGAGGGGTGGTCACAAGAAGATCTAGCTATTCTAAGAACCAACTCCTCCTGGGATAACGTGGCGCAAGTAGAATGATTTTGCAAACCTGCTCCTTGAGCGGACATCCCTATCCATGACTGAGTCAAGGCGTCCACTTCCAGAGATGAAGACAGGAAGGTGGAAAAGCATGCAAAAAATGAACTGAAACAATATGATCTGCAGAATTCAGTGAGGAACCTTGAAAAGGAATCACACAACATCCCCCTCCCGGCCCGATGAGGTGGAGAATTGGATATTTGATTCAGAACTACGCTGAGAAAAACCTTGAAGAGGATGAACAGAATGATGCACAATAGTGGAAAAAAGAGGGGAAGAAACCAAATTATTCTACATTGAAAAATCTTTAGATACAGAGGATTTACAACAAGGATTAGTAAAGTCCAACTTCGGAGAAGAATGCATGGAGGACGAACGAAAAACTAAATCAATGGAAGAATGGAAAGAATCAGGGACGGCATCTACAGGATAAGACGAAAAAATGGGAAGAGGAAGAGGAAGACAGGAAGTGGCAAAAGCTATACTGAAAGCATAAGAAGAATAGGAACCTGGAGAAGAAGAAGAACTTGCATCATGAAAACTGGAATGTCTGCCGAAAAAATGGTCATCAGGAACGTAGGAAGAGGAAGGAGACATAGATCCAAAAAAAGAAGAATTAGAAATACCAGAAGCGGAAAGAATCATGTGCAATGGAGGCAGCGTAGAATCAACCAGAAGCTGAATGAGTACACAATTCGGTAGAGGAAGAAGATACACCTAACCCGGGAGAACTAATACCAGAAGCGGGATCAGAACTGGAAACAGAAATAGGACCTATGCAAAACGGGAGTGTTTACAAAACGCACAAGCTCTCTTATGTTAGATAACAAAATGGAAACAGAAGAAGAATAGCCTGAAAGTATGGAAACTGGAATGCGCAAATTTGTTCAGGACAAGAATAATGAAAATTCGCATATTCTTTAGAATCAGATGTGGCAAAATCAGCGGAATCAGATCTAGCGACACTACATATTATAGGTATAACCGAAAACGTATTTTGATGCCTACTTTGCTGCAGAAAAGGCCTATCATGCGGAGCAGGATGCAGTTCATCATCCTATGAATGCCCCTCGATATGCGGTTCAGAATCAACTATTGATCTAGAGGTCAGATACTCGTAGTAAGCTGATGTGATGTCCAGCACCAATAATTGAGATTGTAATGTCGGTCAGCCTTCCACACGGATGTTCGGATGTTGGGCTCGTGTGTACTCCTTTCTTGGCCTGATGACCGGATTGGAGTTCCTGCGTATTCCACTCCATCTTTGCACGCACGAGACAGCTGCTATTCTCAACTGACATAAATGTCAGATGTACTTGAATCCGAACCAAATTAGTGCATAAATGATTAAATAGCGTTTCCTTAAAATGACGTTTGCGAAGTGCGCGCTTAGAGTTTTCTATGTAGGAATTCCGAATTTGCTAACCATCTTTTGATAGGTGCAATAGTTAGAGGGTTAGAGATATTGAAGTTTCCAGCCTCCCTCTAGACGATCTTTGGAAAAGATGCTGGACACGACAGAACAGAGGCCTGGTTCGTTCCTGGTGTCTGATTGCGTCTTTGTCTGAATTTCCCCATGTTTCTAGAAGTTGAGAGATGTCTACTATAAATAAACCTGATTCGGTAATTCCACATGCTGTTCTTGCCTAACTTTGATTGCCAGTGCGTATGTGGAGAGTTGACGATTTTCCGACAGTGGGGAATACGCGCTCATACTGCAGCCATCTTGTTATATGGACACTATCTCGCCTTCCCCTATCGTGATCACTCCCACACCTCAAAGGTTTAGTACGGTAGAACCATATAGTTTCCGTTACAAATGGAAGAAAAAAACGTATCATGTTGAGAACGTTTAACAGCTTATAGTTCTTTTGTCAATATGCACCCAGACGGCCGAGTGATGTCTCTGTATACTCGCTGGGCGCACATGGACTTGCTAAGCCGATGGCATCATGCCCATAGTATTGAGGTGGTGCACATACACCAGCAGTGGCAAGGCAATGAGGTTCCATACGATGTGTGAAGAATCATTGCTAAATTCCATACTTTCGAATCCGTCCAAGTTCTGTCAATACCATCAAATACCATTGGCAAGAAATGGAAATGGTGAAGACAGCTATTCTCATGTCCAGAAGAAAGGCTGAAAATAGAAATTGTGGAGACAGTTATCATCAATGTGGTATTTGAAAGCACTGAGGCGATCAAATATCGGGTGGATAGAAGAACCTGTGAACACACCATATGCATTAATGTAGTTAAAGTGTTGTTGTCATGCTACATGTCCTGACGGTCAGTTGATAAGGAATTACAAATTAAGAAATAAAGAACAAAAAAGAATGGATGTATCATTTATAGACACCGTCGCTCCAGAAGTACCGTAATTGATGCACATCTCTGTTTGTTTCATATGGAGCTAATGTATGTTCAACTTGCTGGAGAGAATAGTAGAAATGTTGTCAACTTTGAATATTATATGAAGTGAATTGAGGACCATAAGCCACATCCCTTTCCGTAGTTACAAACGTAGAAAACCATGGATGGGTGGGTTTGGTGGGGGATGTCTTTGCAGCAGATTGGAGATCTCATTGAGTGAATGCAAAAAGGTACATTGGAATATAAACAGCCAGTTAGAGAGGAAAAGATACACTCTTGAGGCATAGTGGTGATAAATAGTACAATTAACCACAGCACCAGTAAATCGCGTTCATGGTGAAAGATATAAATCATCGGCGTCATAGGATTGATTTCAAACTATCTGTGCTATAATATTAGCTTTCTTATGCCGGTTTTTGTTATTTAGTTATTATGCCAACATTTACATTTTCGGTTACAGGTAGAGGTAGAATATTCGTATATAATATGGTCCAGTTCGTATCCGGATCCCATTAGTTTAGGAGAATTAGGAGCAATTGAAACAGACACCATTATTTGGACGTGATTGCCCCATAGAAAAATACCAGAAAATAATCGGATTTTGTACTTATCTGCTGTCGTTGAGACACCACCCTACAGATCTAATGTGGTTGAATTCACGGTGCATGGAATAAAGGCGGGATCCGGCATATCACTTATGTGTCTGACGTCATAATCAAATATGGTACATCACATGTTAGATGACGCCACAAAAAAAATGACTTATAGATTCATCATAAAACTCGCAAAGTGTATCACGAAAGTTGTATGTCTTTGATGAATGTACAAGTTAATATATATTCTGTTGGATATTTTGAAACTAAGCTGATTGAGAGCTGTTACTGCCGTGTTAAGGCATTATTTGTCGCTATGTTTGGAATTACCAAAAAAATCATATCTAAACAGGACAAACAAGATGTGTTGTTTGCTCACATCTCATAACTCATCGCTGTGGAGAACGTGAACATGCAGCGGTTCTCTTCAGGTATGCCACTCAATTATAAGACGTCATAATAAATATGGTCATACGTAGGTTGACGTTAAAATCAATGAGAGAATACTCCATAATCAAGCTTGCATAGTTCGTCAAATTGTACGAATTATATGTCTTTGATTGTTTTCCTTTTTAATAGACATTATGTTGAATATTTTGAAAGTAATTTAATTGGGTGCTGTTAACAGTAGCAGGCAAATTAATTGAAAATTATTCACCAGCTTACCTGAGTCGTTACAATGAATTGGGAGTTCTGATAATCCAGGGTTCACATTATATAAATCTATCCTAAAGCGTTCAAAGCGTGGGTGGCGTTTAGCTAGAAATGGGTGGGGCATAGCTAAAATGGATTCCTACATTATGTTCGGTGATAATAAAAGTAGTTGCACCGTGTAGACCACTATGTGTGTGCGATATTGTTTGAGATAATATTCCGATAGATAAAAGCACGTACAAATCGGAATATCGACGAATTGCATGACCCAATGACGGTGGGTGGGATGGCATGTCTTGTGCCGCATACACAGCTTCATAATATTGCTAATGAAAATGAGCATCAAACGGTTGACGATGTTGAGATTATTTTGACTCGATTCCACGGCTGCTAGGAGCAGCCAAAGCTCCCAGACAAAGTATCTTAAATATATGTACCATGTAGCTTTTCAGTTTAGCATGATAATTTTGATCGAATCGTAATATATCGCATTATCGAATTATCGCTTATACTAGCTACATCTACTCAACTGTACCGAACGCATGCAATTAACACAAAGAACATTGGAAGCGTACGAACCGCTTTGATGTCATTCACGGTACACAATGGCAAATAAGATACAGTACAACTCGTACATAAGTGAATGGTTCCATCACAAAAATGTTAGCTGGTTCAATTTTGAAAACGATGTAAAATGTGTTTATGACTATTTTGAACATAATTAGATTAGACAAAATTAACCCTTTAGGCAGCGATATTGTCCACTCAAATTATGCTCTAAATATTCAACAGTATATTTTATTTAGTTTGGAAACATGTTAAATCACGCCTGGGCTCTACTGTATATACGATATAGCAGATGGTGTTAGATGCCTCTATTCTCTGTGAAGTTTCATGGAGGAAAAAAGGGAAGATGAGAGAATGACGACGTCAAAAGCACGGCTTTCATTGGAATATTTAATACACATCATAATAATGCAGTTTTTCCTTGTACTGTGGGTTTTTTTACGTTGCGGCATGGTATATCAATGCAATGGTAATAGCATCGGCTCAAGTCTTGCTAACCAGAATATACCGCCAGGTTGAAAATCATTCAGAGATACAGTTGCCGTGTACGTAAATATATAAGCAGTTGATGAATCCAGTTCATCAATCAATCATATGAGTTCATAATCAACAACGCCACGTGTAGGCTGATATAATCAATCACGACATAAATGACGCGATTTAGTCCGTCTTCAACAATCAAAAGTCCGTTAAGTTATACGAATTGTATGTCTTTACAATTTTATAAAGATGTAGTTGAATATTTTGAAACTAATTTGACTGGGCGCCGGTGCTGTTGCCATAAGCAGTAACAGCACCCAGTCACACTATTTTCAAAATAGTCCACAGTTTACCTGTATGGTGTTCAGGAAATTGAGACACAGGGAGTGCAGCGGTCGATCGATCCCAAAGAGGGCAAAGCGTGGGAGGGGGGTGCTTGGCTAGAGGATGATCGGGGCATAGCTAAAACTGGATTCATCTATTATCAACGTGATATACGTGTTGTAATTTCACATTATGTACAGTAGGGAATGATGCCCAGCAAGTATGGGGAAGTTACGATTCCTCTCCATAGTATATCATTCTCCACATTAAATTCTCAATGTCGTTATAATGTTGTAATGTAATATGTCTGCAATGCTCTATTTGATAAATTACAGTGAAATGGCAAGCATAAACAACGGGACCAGCCTCTCTGAATTCGCGCTACAGCTGGGCTATAGTGATCAGGGCTTGAAACTTTTGGAGAATTGGATCGCATATACCGCGATCCCAAATTGGATCACCCAAACCATTGTGCTTGTTGCATTTGCTATTGGTATTATTGCGAACGCATTGATCTTGATCTACTTTATTAAGTCTGGAAAACACCGTATACCCGTGTTTAGATTGTTTACAAGTTTGGCAATATGTGACTGGATCACGTGTGCTGTGAAGTTTTTCATAGACATGTTTATATTCCCAGAGGTTGTTTTCTCTGTTGGCGCCACGCTGATTTGCAAACTAACTAACTATATCGCGAAAGCAACTTATAGTGCCAGTGTTATGCACTTAGTCTTTCTTGCAGCTCTGCGCTATTATCAACTGTGCTATCCACTTAGAGCAAAGGCTTTGGTAACGACCGCTCGGGTTACGAAATGTTGCCTCCTGTTGTGGATTGTTCCTTTCCTCGTTAACATTGTGAGACCCTTCTACAGAGAAATCTACGAGATTCCAATTAGAAATCGAACTGTAAAATTTTCTGTTTTTGCAGGGAATGAAAGGGTGAAACAGATACTGGAGCCAGTGTTTCAACTGGTAACGTCGCTAGCCGCTATCCTAGTGTTGCATTTGTTAAAAATGTATAAAATGTCTCAAAATCCTGAACTTTCAGAAAGAAGCCAGCATCGAACCGCCAGCTCGCGAGCTACTACACTGATAATAATTGCCTTTGTCCTCTCATTGGTGGTCACGTTTACACATAGTTTCTACCATACAGTTTTGGGATTTCCGCTCAACGAATTTCACACAATCATAGCTATGTTTGAGGGAAGGCTGACAATGGCAAATAGTATAGTTGATCCTTTTCTGTATTTCCTAGGATCTGCAGAAATCAGACAAGATATTCTGAAAACACTCTTTCAATGACATAAGACTAATAATAATAATAATAATAATAATAATAATAATAATAATAAGAATAATAATAATAATAATAATAATAATAATAATAATAATAAGCCTATGTATAATTTTTAGAGCTGCTGTTGCTGTTGCTGCTGCTGCTACTACTACTACTACTACTACTACTACAACTACTACTACTACTACTACTACTACTACTACTACTACTCAGAATATGCAACGTGGAATTTATATGTGTATTATAAATATAATTGTATTGCCTATATTAATATAAGACTATATTCGACTACATTCTAGAATTGGCAATACACTCGTGTATAACGTTCCGCCTATGAGAGGGCCCTTTGCGATATATAGAATTCACATCCATGGTTAATATATTAGATTTTGGGTTGAAACGTTTCAATCAATTAATATAGATAGATAGATAGATAGATATAGATAGATATTTATTTGCCACAATAAGCCATAGGCGCTAGAGCGTAACAACTCAAATATATATATGAAAAAACCATACAATGATTAATACAGAAGTTTAGTAATAATTTATGATTTAAAGTACATTGATAATTTACCTTTAAGAAGCCACCAGCCCACATATGAATAGCAATCGCCCCTAAAGACTCCCAACCCCTCCTCTGACCAACCGGCGAAAATGCTCAATTCAATGTTGAATATTTTGAAGCTAGTTTGACTGTTTACTTTCTCCTAGTACCATTTTCAGGCATACGAATTGTATTGTAAATAAATGCTGCCGCTTAATGACTGTTGAATATTTGAGTCTGAATTGAAACTAATTTGACTGTGGAAATTGATCGATTTACTTTCTCCTAGTGATATTTTCAAATGGACAAATTGTATGTCATTGATAAATTTGCAGTTTAATGACAGTTGAATATTCTGAAACTAATTTGACTTGTGATAATTTTCAACCTACTTTGTCCTTGTGGCATTTTCACGACTGTACATCATTAATAACTTCGCAATTAAAAAAAAAAAAAGCAGTTGAATATTTTAATGCTAATTTGACTGGAAACTCCATAATTTACTTTCTTCTTATGCTAGTCTCGTGTACGAATTGTATGTCATCTTTAAATCCGAAATTTAATGAATGTTGAATATATTGAAAATAATTTGACTGGAGAAAATGCTCAATTTGTATTCTTCTTGGTATAATGAATGCTTGATATGTATATGCAGCTAATTTCTTTACGATAGTCGGATTTTCATATTGAAATAACTCGATCAATATATATATATATATATATATATATATATATATATATATATATATATATATATATATATATATATATTTATATAATTGCAGTGCATCTCCAACATCAGGTCCTATGGAACCCCAGAACCAAACACACGTATGTGTACCGTGTATTCATAATTTAGCATTATAATGAAGCTGAGATAAAATGCGTACATTTGATTCCATGCAATTACGTTTGCTTTGAAATTCACTTTCTAAAGTTACCCGGATCAAACATTAATTAATAAATGCATTGTGATATGAATCAGTCGCATATCTATCTCCCGAAAATAACATGGCTTCACGCGATCACCTACCTGTGGGAACATGTTACACTCACTCAGAACCAAAGGCCCCAGTTTCTTATTCCTGATTTGTTTAGATGATGTTACTGTCTCATGTTCTATGCATTTCTACAGGTCTATGATTTCTTACTTTTCTTATGTTTATGCAATTCACAATTTTCGTTTGTGATAATAGTACATTAAACAGCATATTCAATGTCTTCAAATAATACAATGTTGGGCGACTGTTACTGTCAAAAATGAATGAACAACATTGCCAGATACTCAAAAGGCCGATGGTTAAACACATTAGGGTGACCACATTACCATTCGTCAGCGTGCCAACGTTTGCCAATTGATGTATCCTCTATTAGATATGCTCCATCAATCTCTTACTAAGCTCCGCCCATGCTTTACTTGTGTTGGGATCGATCGAACACTGATCTCACTGAATAAAAGTGCCCAGACAACTATGCAGGTAACCTGCTGAATATTTTGTAACTACTTTGCATGGTTGCGAAAATATTCAACAGGATGTGTATTAAATAGCAAAGACAAAAAATTCGTACACATGACCGATTTATAAGTTGTTGATGGGGTTAGGCTCGTCATTCATTAAGTAGTTGATTGTGACGTCAGTCTACATGTGACGTAATTGGTTATGATGTAATATACTTGACCGACAGTTTGGATTCATTAATTCACGAAACTTAGCTGTGCGAGCGGCTAAGCCGCTTCTAGGATGGAATAATCTCTTCTGAGCATACACCCAAACAATCTCAGGATAAGCTTTAAATAAATTAACATTTTCTTAGAATTTACGCAGAATACGGGTTTGTTCTCATCCTCGGCACGTTTGCTTTAGCCATAAGATAGCTACTACTACTACTACTACTACTACTACTACTACTACTACTACTACTACTACTACTACTACTACTACTACTACTACGACTACTACTACTACTACAACTACTACTACTACTACTACTACTACTACTACTACTACCACTACTACGACGACGACGACGACGACGACGACGAGACAACGACGACGACGGCTTCTAATAAAATAATAATAACAATAATAATAATAATAATAATAATAATAATAATAATAATAATAATAATAATAATAATAATAAAGATACATTTATTTTCAAAAAGCTGTGCGATTTCTGCCAAATTGATGAGCGCTATCTGTAGCACTCGATGAGGGGACTTAACAATAACAGACACTCTGATGTTTATCTTACCCGGACAGCTTGACTCGTCTGGTCAAATTAAGTTCGTTGCTGTCAAAAGCCAGACTGGTAACATTGACTCCATATGGTTGGCTTCGCAGCCAGTACATTATGGGTACATAAAGTTCGTGAATGGACTGTTGAATATTTCAGATCAATGTCAATTCAGATCTACCAAAAGAAAATCTTGAATGTTGACCTTAAACCGATGACCTACTTTCCCATCGCGATCGAATACAAACACGTACGTTCAGTTAGTGTGGAATTACGACCCACCACACACGTGCAGAGTCACATCGAGAGCAAAACACATTTTGTATTAATGGTAGTAGTATGATACCGATCTGGACGTCTAAATAATAGAATACTCGTGGCCTATTTTGAACAATGTAGCCCACGCCAATTCTATTGTTTAACTGCCCATATCGATACTTTATTTTCGTGTCCATTGTTCTCTAGACCAAGAACCATTAATTTTGTGTCTTAATTGTGTGGCCACCCATATTGTCTATTGTTCTCGAACTATAGCTCCACAAGGTTAATGTGTCCCATGGCAATAGGTGCGTAAAGCCCCTGTAACCATTGTTATCGAGGAATAGGACAACAAGGGCAATGGTGCGTGGGATAATAGAGGAAGTAAGCCCTAGTGACCATAGTTCTTGAACAATAGAAGCACTAGAGTAATGGCTCGTGGGACAATAGAGGTGTTAAGCTCTGGGCATGCTGACTCATCATCTTATAATCGCCTCTATAATTGTTCGCTGTGTCACTCTTACTGCTTGTCAAACATTAAGTAGGAAACTCCGAACTTCAAGTCTCATTGGCTAATTATGGGCGGTGGTTTTCATTGAGCTTACTCTTAGCCTGTCAATAAATAATGTATTCATTGTATGGTATTTTAATGCTGGTTCACCGCATCAGGGCATGATGATGATGAGCCACCCACTTTGCACCATGTAGTGTGTCTGCTGTCGTATCACCCTATTCATATCCCTGCGTGCATCACATATGTATCATAAATGGGGTGAATATAATGCATGAGGCAATACTAAAGACAACTATTTTTAGTGACGCTATTATCCAGTGGTAGTCGACATCAATGTCTGTACGAGATTAAATGTATAATAATGTACACGCTCGCCACGTCCACAATGCACACACGTCTATCTGTAGGTATTCTAAGGAATGGATCAATAGACTCTCAGTTCCACCATGCATTTGGTAGTATACTGCGACCCAGTTGTGCCGTGGTTTAGTACTAGCATGTGTATTGATTACCAGAACAAAATACCGATGGTTTATATGCGAGGGTACACGATCTATAGGATATACATGGATAATGAGGTCTACATTCCATAGGATTACATCTCGGGCCCGCGTGGTCCATCCATAAGGAAGACCCCCTTAGGAAAGTTCGGATGCAGGAGTTATAAGATTTAATTTAGTTTATTATCCGAGGGTGTACAAAAACAGTGGAAGCCGAGGACTCCTTACCACTGTCGATGAGCTGAAATATAAATGGCACCGGATGAAGTAGGAATCACCATAGGTTTGCAGTTGCACACGTCTATTCTGATGGGCCAGCCGTCCTGCGCGGGCCAGCTTCCACGTCGGTGATGCTCCTTTTCTTGATTTTTCACCCCTTTTATACTTCTCAGGACGTCAGAGCTAGATGCCCTGTCGAGCAGTGGACAATCAGTGTGCTGCAGAGGTGGAGATGTAGTTATCACGTGTACAGAGCACTCTCTATTATCTTTAATATATATACATGATTAAGACGTCAACGCAATATTTTAAGTATAATTTAGCGGGGAGCTTCGAGGATAAATTGGCCGTTTCTGGACCGATTTTAAAACGATAAAAAGTACTAAGATCCTCGTCTCATTCCGGTCCCGATACCCACCTAGAATGACGAGAACAGCGCTGTTTAAAGCAATTACGGGCACCGTCTAGGTGTACTATAGTTATGCACTCACTCCCAATCTCGACACATGTTATCAGGGAAGCTCTGACGTGCGCGCATGTGCACCACGTGTTCTACTGGACTTAGCCATCTTTAACGAAAACTTCTGCTATAGGGTTTATATATGCATACTATCCTACCCAGGGGTGTGTGCTCAGAGCTAATTCGGGATGGCTGTCCCGTACCAAGCTGGTCGATCTGCACTACATCACCCCTTTCTAGGTTGACATCCGTGGCAAACAATCACTCATTGCAGATCGAATACACAGAAGCACGCTAGGCAGAAATATAGACTTATCAGGTAGGCGCGTAGCTGAGAGGAGTAGTGACGCACGAGACATGTGTTTAACAGAGAAGAGCAGGTCTTTTTTTTTGTCTTTTTTTAATATTTTGGTGCGTGCTCACTTTTATTATACAGTTCACAGATCAACCTATACAATAACTTGCATAGGTATTCCCATGGATGCGGATAATTATTTCTCTGCAGAGAACATCCAAGCTCCAACGTAACATAATTACCTACATAAAGATATATATAAAGTGTGACTATCATATCACAGGTTTAAACAGTGTAAATTACAGGTGCACCCCGGGTAAATAAGCAATATGATATATATATATATTATATTTGGCCCGTTATTGTGGATCCGCACGGATAGCTTCTGCTAACCCACAATCCGTCCCATCATTCTGATGCAGGAATAAATGTAATAAGGAAAATAGTAATAATAATAATAAATGAAAAAGACTAGTTTATCAGGCAGCGCCAGTGTAGCATATTCGCTATGGTGCATTGTCGACTTACGCCACACACGACATGTTTACATTGCAGGGATCTGCCTCGATTATTTATGTGAGACACAGCTATGCAAGAATGTTGCGCAGCTGTGTAGGATGACTGTAGTCAGCCTAGGGATGAGGGTTTCAATTTTAAAAACATATATAACAACAGGAAAATTATTTAAAATATAAACATAAAAAAACATTCCGCTTTCGGCACAGCTATTTATAAATCCGGCTGTAACCTTGGCAGTAGTGTCCTTAAACATCTGCAGTAAAGTCCCCAGCGAGTCTGGGTACCCCGACCCATTTAGGATGGACACGGTGGGTGATCTTCCGCTGCCAATATTTGTTGGCTTATACTGCCCAAGTCGGTTATACTAAAGCTGGAGGATGGTGCGGACATGTCCATTGAAGCGCTGGTGTTGAGAGAGATGACGACTGGTGAAGTTCGAACTGGTGGGGGTGTTGAGACTGATGACATAACTGTGGTCGTAGATGTGGTGGTGGTGGTGGTGGTGTGGTCTACAGGTGATCCTAGAGTGCTGAAGGTGATGATAGGGTGGGGCATGGTTGCTGCTGATGATGCAGTGCTGGCAGGCTGTTTGCAGATCTTCATTGCCTTCAGTAATTTGCTTGCGGTCGTCCTTGGCACTGCTCGTATTTCCGGATGTTCGATTCATTTTTTCCCAGCTAAATGATGATCCGGCGTCGTTACTTTCCGGATTGCTGAGTCTGTTGTAGTGCTGCTGCGTGTGTAGGCTGTTATGCTGCTTTGTGATCTGGTAGTGATGGATGCGGATTCTGTAAAGTGGATCTCCTCGTCGATAAGGCTACACAGAATTATGAGTACGGTTACGGTGTAGATATTAACACTGATATAGGCCTGCCAATTCCGGATGTCGATATTGCGGTGACGTGCGATGCGGACGGTGGCGTTGTTGCAGGTGCTGCCAGAGTGGAAGGTGCAGGCAATATTGGTAGATTTTCTGCAGGTGCGGTTCATGCTGATGATGCCGCCGTGATGGTTACTGCTCCGGTGCAGTGGCTGGATGCTGTCTGTGTCACGGAGCTTGCTGCTGTTGGTATTACAAAGTGCATACAGTTATGTTGACGCCATTTGGTAAGCTTCGTCTTAGCCATTCTTCCCATAGCAAGCACATTAAATGGAAGCCTAGTTTCAAATCTACTAGCTAGGACTTCCGTTTCTTCACTTTGTTCACCAGGCCGTAATGTCATTACTAACACACGATGCTTTGCTGTTAACATGTGTGTCACACCATAAGAATGCGCATTGAAAAAGATGATCACGATTGACCAAATTAGAATGTACGCTTACATGGCTGTCCGTTTTGCTGTGAGGTTGTACACAGATACCTCTTCCCAGGATTGGCTGGTGCTGAATCATCCAAGGTGTCGGACAAGGCGAGGTCTTCCACAAGTGACATCTTATTTCCGTATGATGCTGATTGTGCGGAACCGCCTAACCTACTCTATTTATCCTAACTCTACATACTTTCCTGGCCAAATATAATAATGAAATAATAATAATAATAATAATAATAAGAAGAAGTTTGCGACATGAAAGTAGCCTAATGCGTGTTCTTCCCTTGTGCCGAATTTGACAGGAAGACGAAATTTCAGTGCGCAATGTCCTCCTTTTATACTTTTTGGTGACATCACAGGAGAGTGGATGACGACACCTGACAATTTTAGGGTGAGCCGGTCATGCCCAATATTCGCTCAGTGGAAACATAGTAAATAGGAATATAGAAAGAAGGACAGTCGCTTTCATCTTTACTCAGCAGGAAATCAAGTCTCCGATCAGCATAAAATCCGGAACTACTTGTTCCCATGGAAGCGCACCTTTTAATTAGCGTGAAGCGTTTTATCAGATTGGATGCCTATAAACTCGCCTGTTCAGATTTCAGGCTGGATTGCCCGATGGGGTGTGGGAGAGCGAGATGATATCAGTGGCCTTGACCCCGACCCACCACCTCTCGCCTCCTCCATCACGCTGTGGTGGATAGTGTTTTGGGGGCTTCTTTTGTTTAAAGCTGTTTGATCCAATTTACTGGAAATAAAAGTGAAGATCGTGTGGTTTTTTACTGTGAAAGCACGTGGTTGATCGGAAACTTATGCAACTTATGTAATGGCGGAGTATTGATGCTGCTGATTATTTGTAGCGTGTGTGAAAAACGAAATATATGTGTTCAAATCTGCTCCTTGGAACAGGGTCCCTGTATTGCGTGTGATGTTATACATGCATCACATGTTGTCTGTAATAGGTTTTTCCTAGCCCGTGTTGATTTGTTGCTGGAATGGAGGTAAGAGATATTTGAAATTCTCCCTGATTTATACTGTCGAAGTTTTGATGCTGCTTCACCAGCCCGTGCACTAATGATTTGGATATGTGATAGAATAGTCATGTTCTCAATCAAAATTAGGACAGTAAAACTGTATGTAATTTATTATGTGGTTTTAACAGCTCCATTTCTTGCGGAAAGTCACGGCTACTGATTCCGCCAAGCTTGACTGTGTTTTTAGGGTGGGTGGACTGCCAATCATCCTCCTCTATGGGTAGGACGAGTCTTCTCCCTACCTAGACCACATGTACTGGTTATTACACTACAGCTCGGAAAATGTGTGCACACAGTTTACAATTACAATACCATCGTATGGAGATTGTGAATAAAGTCATCCTGAGTGTCTATGTTTCTGTTATGTTGGTGGATTTCATTGATATGCATGGCTGCTTATCTCTGGATGAGTCTTGCGCTGTTGTGAAGTGTGACGTTTTTATTACAGCTGAGGGGCGGCGTGGGTTGCTGCGGTGTGGTGATGTATTTCACTCTGTAATGGCCGAGCCAAGGGGCAGGGCAGTGGTACATTAGAGCGTGGATGACCAAGAAGGGTGCTGCCATAACTTGAATTAATCCATTATCGAATTCACGTTCGGTGGCAAAATCATACTTGTTACGGACAACAGACTGCGGGCATCTTGCTCTCTTAATAATATTGACTGTTAATTATGTGTGAATGATGTGTAATATTTTAGCTTTTTCCATATGATGATTCTGGGGGGAGTAGGAGATCCCCCATTGCGCGTACTGCAGATGGCTGCGAAGTTGTTCCTTTTTTCCATATGATCACTTTTCCGTAAACTGGATAAGAAGGTGATTGCGGAAAATGTTGATTCATGTTGATAGCGGTAGTTATCTGTTGTAGGGAAGTCCGGGCTGCTGTGTGATGCTGGCATGTTGTGGATTAGGCATATCCAGGTTTCCACGCTGGTGAATGCTGAGTCTGTTGCGGTTGTGGGCGAGTCAGGAAAGTGATAAGCTTCCCGTATGCATGTGGGAGGGATTGTTGCTTTTTCAATTAACAACGCTAGGTGAAGGCTATACTTGTTGTTGCTGATGTTGTACATCTCCTTTATCCTTGGTATAACCAAGTGTGTGTGATGTTCGCGCAACAGTGAATTGACATATCCAGCCTTGCTGGCAAGAGTGTTCCGTATGCTTCTGGATTCTGTGCACGGTGTGATGTTCTGACTGCTCACGTGGTGTGGGGGGGGGGGGGCATTGGTAGTCGGAGGTGCCCTTTTGATGAAGAACGTGATCCTCTCAAATTACACGATGGTTGGTACTCTGTCATAATTTTTAGGTACTGGGAATATTCGATCCGAGAGTCTGCTGAACAGGCTACTTCCCTGCCTACCACCTGCAGGGGTGTTGGGGGAGTGGTTGGTTGCTGCGGTGCGGGATGCCACCTCCTCTGTAACAGTGACTCTCTCATATTTGAAGAGTGACAGTCAACAGACTGTAGCTCGCGAGAGTACGTACTGGTCCGCCATTAAATATCCGCGCATCGCACTGTATGTGCGCAATGACTGGGATGGCTGGTTAGTTGCGGATGTCGGGGTTGTGGTTTCCATTTGCCATCTCGCCACAGAGTACAGAGACAGACGTCTAGAGCTGGTGGAACAATTTTGTTCCGGTGGAGCTGTGCCGCCGTTGCCACTGAGAGTTAACCACACAGTGTCATTCCAAATGTTTGTGTCACCGGTGTTTCTTTCCATACTAATTTAGAGAATGGAATAATTAGAATATTATACTTAGAATATAGATAAATACTATACAAACTGGCTGAATCGTTTGACAGTAATATGAACCCAATAAAACACAATATAGAGCTAGCTGGTGTCATGTCTACATGGTGTCGCCGGAGGTATCATACAGATCCTTGAATCCACAGAGGTATCCCCGCAAGAGACGCATCCGCATAAGAGATCACTGAGTAACTTAATGTAAGTTAATACACCCCCAACATATACAGAGTGAACATTATTGCTGCGAAGGAAAGTACCTCGCGCGGGCCTCCATCACCAAATATTTTATGATGGTGCGAGAGGAAGGTGCCTTGCATGGCCTCCATCATAGTAATTCTTGCTGTTGCGAGAGGCAAGTGCCTCGCCCAGGCCTCCGTCACAGGAAAATGCCTTCAACGCTGAACTGGAGGAAAAGGGCCACTCTTTTGTTCATCAGAAATTGATAAGTGATGAAAAAATCCTAGTGAAGCCATGATTAACGTAATGTGTACTGGTTTACGTGAAGGTGGAATGAGTGATTTCTGAAGAATTCCCACATAACCATCTTATGTAGTTCCAAGATGATGTAATGGTAGATGCCGCTTTATTGATGCGAGCCTTCTGCTACCGTCTAACCTACCGATTAAGTGTTCGAAATGAAAACTAGCTTTGGCCGCAAGTGGCAGGGATTCCTACCTATCATTGGATACAGCTGTCCAATGGGTGCAGACGCCTACCTTCCCATAGGTCGCTTTGAAAGAGCATCTCCCTCCATGGCAGTAAGCGTACATGTTACATCGCAATGCATCTTAATTTGATGAGAATCTGGGTACCTTGATCCGCAACCACCTAAAACATCACCTGGACAATGGCTACATTTCACATAAGCAAGTTTGATCACTGACATATATTTATTGTCGGTGTAGAGGGGCGAATATCCACTGCGAGCATCCTTTCCGTGAGGGCATGGTGGATTCCAAGATACTTCCCAGATCCGTCACCCTTTCCTATGGATCTAACTTTTGACCTGTCATTAGGATTATGTTCCAGTGTGCCCAGATATACACTGTGGGTCGGTAAAATAAACCTATCAAACTCACATTTATAACTATATGTTTTTGAAGTGCTTTCCTACCTTGGTGGGGTTATCTAGTTAACAAGTATCCGAGGATACGGGTGGAGATGTATGTTAATCGGCACTTTAATGATCACTGCTCAGAAACCTCAAATAGTTTCCCAGGGTCAGATCAGATCAACGTGCTGACGGGACGTCCAAAAAATTAAGCAGCCATGTGGATAGTTGGTCGTGGACAGAGACAATACCTTTAATATATACGAGCCCCTATATGTATTTGGCCAATTTTACACACCCTTGCCATAGTTCAGGGCTACATTACCTCAACAACTGGCAAAGAGGCATACACTATATGTCTCCTGATGAAGAGATTGTCCCTAACCACTTCAAACCTATGATATGGGTGCTGAATAGTAAGGTTTAGGTGGCAACATGCTGGGCTCAAACAGTTAGAGCATGGTCAGTGACCTCGTTGTAAAATTGATGTTGGTAGGGATCAGTGATGCGGATATAAATGTTGCTGTTTAGTATTTCCTAGCATACTGCATTCTACGTTTTCTTTAATTAAACACAACATATTAACGAAATGGCTATCTGCCATATATAACTAACCAATACAATGAGCAATGACAATTTATATATACATTATTGAACAGAACAGTGAAGTAGCATCTATTAGATAGTCTCTATATCTAAATCATCATTTATATGGAAGGGAGAAAGTTCTCCGTTCGGCGATGGAAGTAATAAAGTTAAAAGGTTGGCCATTAACAGAGAGGGCTGTATAATAATGTTAAGCGGATACATAACCTGGCACATGGTGCGGGATGCATCGCATAGCTCTTGCGACGCACCTAGCAGAGTCCACCAGAAAAGTTAATTAAAACACACATGACATGCAGTGCAGATTTTAGTGTCCACTTTACAGTATGGTTGGCAGATCCGGCAAGTCATCCATCAAGAATTGCTGTAGCTCTACATCGCGTTGGTTTACATCCTGGGCCCGCATGGCCCCTCCCACAGAAGTTGCATTAGGAAAGTCCGGATGTAGAAGGTCTAACTTTAAATGTAGATTATTACTCCAAAATTGTGTTGAAGCCGAGGACGTCCTACGCCGCAGAAGTGCTGGGTTACGTAAGACACCGGTTGAAGTGAAGATCACTGGTAGGTCAGCAAGTTACATCCGTTATCCAGGTGGTCCAGTCATCCTGTGCGGGCTGGCTTCACAAAGCTTTGGAAAGCTTGTTTAATTCTGGTCCTAATTGGTACCAAGAAAAACGAGAACTGATCAATTATAAGCATTTACGAGTACCTACATGCTACCCTATAGGGACGCACTCGCTTCCAATTCTGAGACGTGTTGTCAGGGAAGCTCTGATGCACGCACATGTGCACCACACATTCTATCAGACTTAGCCACTTTTTCACCAAGAAACCACTGGTATAGGGCTTACATAGGGCGTATTTTAGAATGAATCTGGCATGGCCAGTCCGTACCCATCTTTGCTGGGACAACCGATACCCATCCGGTCGATTTGTGCGACACCACCCCCTCCTAGTTTGAAATCCATGGCAAACGATCACGCATCGTGGATCGAGCGCACAGAGGCATGCTAGGCAGGAATTATAGAGTTCCCAGGTAGGCACGTGTGTGAGAGGAGTAGTGACGCGTGAGACGCATGTTCATAAGACAGAGCACATAGGTGCAACAGAGTTTGGGAAGGAGGCAGACAATTTTTCTGCAGAGAACACCCAAGCTCCAATGTTCCACAATTACAATACAGTAAAACGTGTATGGAGTATTAATTATGTAATTATACCCAACAGGGTATCATAGATTAGTTTCTTTTATTACAAAGTGCATCCCGCGTAAATAAAGGGATGAACTTAGGTATGTGTATATATATATATATATATATATATATATATATATATATATATATATATTATATTATATTAGTGGCCGGCATCCAGATTATATGATGGATGCATACAGTGCGGATTCTGCACAAGCAGTTCCCACTGCCCTACATCTACCACGTCATACTGAAAAATAAGATATAATAATAAAGTAAAAAGGCTAGTTCATCAGGCAGCCCCAGCGTAGCTGAGTCTGCACGACAGGATTATGACACATTCGCTATGGTGAGTTGAGTACCTACGTCGCACACGACGTGTTTATAACACAGGAATCTGCAGCGATTATTTTATGGTGAGACACAGCTATGCAAGAATATTACAAGAATATTGGGCATCGGTGTAAGATGACCGTAGTTAGCCTATGGACTTGGTTTCAATTTCAATGACATATATAATAATAAGAAGAGTATATAAAAAATAAACATAATAATGAATTCCGTGTTCCACACAACTGCTGCTAAATCCTGCTGCAACCTCGGAAATAGTGTCCACAAACATCTGCGGCAAAGTTTCCCCAGCGAGTCTGGGTACCGCAACTTGTACAGGACGGACGTGGCAGCTGATCCTCCGCTGCCGAAATATCACTACTCTAGAGGCTCATCTCTGGAGGGCTATAGCTAGAAGACAGTGCTGATCTGTCCATAGATGTGCTGGTGGTGTCATGCGAAGTGGTGGTGGCGTGGTGACTGCAGACATCACTATTGTGGTTGATGTGGTTGGAGTGCTGTCAAGCATATGAGTGGTCGCTGGAACGGTGATGTCTTTGCGGATGCTGTGGCTGATGCTGATGCAGATAGCTTTCGGACTTTGTGGACTTCGGAAGTTTGCCCACGGTCCATCTTGGCATGGCGCGGATCTCTCTAGAGAATGTGCTATGCAGTTCTTCCCAGTGCAAGGACATTCTGACATTGTTGTCTTCCATATTGCTGGATCCGTTGGTGTGCTGCTGCTGCGCTGGTGTGTGGTGATGCTTGTTCGTGATGTGGTGGTCGGGATTGCTTCCGTAAAGCTAATCTCCTCGGCAATGATAAGGCTACCAGGAGATGTAGATCTATCTGAAATGTTCTGTAACACTGGCTCTGGCGCGGCCGTCATAATAACTACCGAAATGGGCCGGCCGATTACGGATGTGGATGCTGATGTTGATGTTGTGCATGGTGCAGACGGTCGCATTGCTGAGGGTGCTACCGGAGTTGAAACTGCAGGTGGTGCTGGTACCGTCACTGCAGTTGCGGCCAGCGCTGATGATGCTGCTGGTTCCGTCGGGATGGTAGTAATGGTGGTGGAGTGGGTTAAGTCGTGCTGCATTGCGGATGCAGTGGCTACTGTTGCTAGTCAATAGTGTGAGAAATATGATGGTCGCCATTTCGTATGTTTAGTTTTGGCCATCCTCTTCATAGGAAGCACGTCAACAGGAAGTCTAGTTTCAAAACGAGTGGCTAACACTTCAACATTTTTACTTTGTTCACCAGGCTGTAATGTAACTGCAAGCACACGATGTGTATCCGTCAACGCGTGGGTCACACCATAATGGGTAGCAGTATAAAGGTATTTGCAGTCTATACAAACAGCTGTCTGCATAAGATGATCACGATTCATATGCAAGGTCAAGTCCGAATTACGGCAGAATGCACGTCTACATGGCTGTCCGTTGAGCTGAAATGCTGAACACGTATATTTCTTTCTGGATAGTGATGGCATCGACTCCTCTGAATTGTCGGACAAAACAAGGTCCTCAGCAAGTAACAGCTTATTTCCACATATTAATAGTGGTGCGGACTGCCTAACCTAATCCAATTTTTCCTAACTCTTCATAACTTTCCAGGCCAAGTAATATATAATAGAAGTGATAAATTAATATTAATAAAATAAACCGCAGAATTTTGTTTGCAACACGAAAGTGGCCTAATGCTTGTGCTTCCCCTGTGTCGAGTTTGACGGGAAGACCAAGTTTCAGTGCACGATCCCCTCCTTTTATACTTTTTGGTGACGTTACAGGAGGGCGGATGACCACACCCGAAAGATCCAGGGTGATTCGGCCACGCCCCATAAGAAAAGTTTTGATTTATTAAACCTGGAGTCATATACAGTTTTCCTCCCGTGCAAAGGGAGCAATTATAATTATAGGAAGAAATGGGTATCACTTTGGTCCCTACTCGACGGAAAAATAAGTCTCTGATCAACGCAAAAACACGGAACTACTTATTCCTGTGGAAGCTCACCTTTTAATTACGGTGAGGTGGTTTTACAGTTTGGATGCTTATAAACTTGCCTGTTGTAATTTCAGTCTGGAGCGCCCGATGGGGTGTGGGAGAGCGCGGTGACGTCAGCAACAATTGCCTCGACTCACCCCTCTCATCTCCTCCATCACGCCGTGGTAGTTGCGCGTTTTGGGCGTCTCTTATGTTTAAGGCCTTTGATCCAATTTACTGGAAATAGAAGTGATAGTCACGTGGTTCTTTGTTGTGAAAACACGTGGTTGATCAGAAACTTAGGCAATATTTACGTAATGGCGGAGTGTTGATGCTGATGAATATTCGTTGTTGATGGGAAAGATGGAAATATATGTTTTTAATTCTGTTCCCTGGAACAGCGTCCCTATATGCGCGTGATCTTATACATGCGTCTGTGTCTTGTCTGTAAGAATGTATTCCAGCCTGTGTCGATCTCGTGTGGGAACATGTAGGTAAGAGAATATTTGAAATTCTCCTTGATATTATACTGTCGAAGTTTTGATGCCGCTTTATCAGCCCGTGCTCTAACGATCTGTATACACGGTAGAACGATGGTGTTCTTAATCAAAATTAGGACAGTATAGCTGCCTATAATTATTGTCTGGTATAAACAGATCCATTACTTGCGGAAATTAAGTATACTAACACCGCCAAGATGGACTGTGTTTTCCGCGTGGGTGGACTGCCAAGCCTCCTCCTCTGTGGCCCCATCCCTACCTAGACCAAACTTAATGTATTATGATACAGCTCGGAAAATAAGTGCTTCAGTTTACAATAACAATGCCGTCGTATGGAGATTGTGAATGCAGTCATCCTGGGTGTCTGTGTTTCTGTGGTGTTGGTGATTTGCATTGATATGCGTGGCTGGTTATCAGTGGATGAGTCTTGCGCTGTTGTGAAGGGTCACGTTTTATTACTCAAGGGAGTGGGAAGTGAGTAAGTGAAGTGCGGTGTCAACTTTATCGGACATGATGTATTTCGCTCTGTAATGGCCGAGCCCGTGGGTGGGGCAGAGTTACTTTAGAGCGTGGATGACGAAGAAGGGTGCTGTCATACTTGGATCAATCCATTATCGAATTCAACTTTTTGGTGGCAAAATCCTACTCGTGACGGACGACAGACTGTGGGCATCTTGCTCTCTTAATAAGATTGACTTATTACATGTGAATGTAGTATTGTTTTAGCTATTTCCGTACGAGGGTTCCGGGGTGGGGTGGGGGGAGGTTCTCCGTAGCGCGTACTGTAGATGGCTGCAGTGTTTTTCTTTTTGGATGATCAGTTTTCCGTAACCTGGATAAGAAGGTGTTTGCGGAAAATGTTGACTCGTGTTGGTGCCGGTGGTACATTGTTGTAGGGAAGTCCGGGATGCTGTGTGATGCTGGTGTATTGCGGATTGGACATATCCAGTTTTCCACGCTGGTGAATGCCAAGTCTGTTGCGGTTGCGGAAAAATCAGGATTGCAAGAAGTGATATACTTGAAATTCATGTCTCTAACTTTTTTCGTTTTAAAACATTAGGTGCTTGCTATATCTTGTTGTTGCTGGTGTTGATTGTCTCTGTTATATCCTCTCTGTAACCGGATATGTATGTAGTATTCGCACAACGGTGAATTGACGTATCCAGTCTTGCAAGCAACTGTGTTGTGTATGCTCTTGGATTTCTGTGTTCAATGTGATGTTATGACTGCTCACGGTGGGGCTTTGGTCGAGGATATGTGGACAGGGTTCATTGTTGGAATGGGGGAGTTGGCCATCTTCAATTACATGATGGTTGGTACTTTGTCATAGTTTTTAAGCACCTGGAAAATTCGAGCCGAGAGTCTGCCGTACAGGCTGCTTTCCTGCCCACTGCCTCCGAGGGGGGGGGGGTGAGTGTGTGGGGGAGGGGGGTGCGTGATGGTTGCTACAGTGCGGGATGCCACCTCCTCTGTAACAGCTGACTCTCTCATATCTGAAGAGTGATGGTCTACAGACGACGATTTGAATGTGAACTGGACAAGACGTATGCTGTCAGAACTTTGTGCATAGACGAGAAACGCGCATTGGAGAGGGGGTGGTGGTCGTGCATATGGAGACGGAGCGCGTTGGTTGGGGCATGGTTGTGCAATTTTGGGGCATGGCCGCGTACACCGAGTTGTGTGGTTCCAAAATGAACGAGGGTCTCATCCGGCCTCTGCACTTCCAGGCTATTCACAACATGCTCCAGCCCACAAGAAGCATGGCCCGGGACAGCCTCAGCTTCCACTTGTGGTAACTCTATAATGGGGGTTATGGCATGAGGTGGGTGGAAATGGGAAGAGGTCGGTGTAACAACTTTTCTGTCCATTCTCTTGGACAACACAAACGAGAACGTCTTCAGATATCACTTCTCAGATCGAGTATACCCGCACTGAGGAGGGAGAGGGCGAGTACGTATCTCGTCATCGTCCTCAGCATTAGTTGCTTTTTCACCAGACTCCTGGCTTGGTAGGAGAAGGGTCGAACTGCCACCACAGCGCTCAAGACTGACGGCGGGAATACTCGTCTCTGTGGATACATCTGTCTGGGTACCGGTGCCACGTGAAATACCCTGTTTGAGCTCTGTTATGGGGGTCGTCACTGACACGAGGTTTAAGCCGATCTAAGTGGATGACTAAGGTCAGTCCATCCGAAGAGCGTATATTGTAGGTCACGTCTGACGTCTTACCTACTACCACATAGGGGTCTTTCCACTGGTAATTCAGTTTACTCAGCACGCTTGCAGATCGTCGTGAATTCTGTACCCAAACCATTCTTCCCGCTTCATATGGATCTCCATGCACCCTCCAGTCATGCCATGTTTTCTGACGCCGGTGTGCGGTGAATAAAGTTGCTCTCACTAGCTCATGGGTCTGTTCTATCTACTGCCGCATGAGCTCTATGTAGAGAGATGGTGAATTTTTCTCTTCGGGAATCCTAGGCATGGCAAGATCCAGCGGTAAGGCTAATTTATGGCCTAGTATTAACCACACAGGGGTGTAACCCATGCTTGAATGTACTGACATGTGGTATGCCATGAGCACATGGGGAGTCGGAGATCCGAATATCGACAATCAATGCGTGTTTCTTTAGTAAGCATCTCCACAAGAGTTCGATTGAATCTCTCCACCATGCCGTCACTGGTGGGGGGGGGGGGTGATACAGAGTCCTCCTTGTTTCGACGAGGTGAAACAATTTACAGAGCTCGGAGATCAACCGGCTCTCAAAATTACTTCATTGATCGGAGTGCAGCTCATAAGGCATTCCAAACTGGCAGACCACATTGCTTGCCACGATTGTGGATACCTCTTGGTCTGGCAGAGTAAATGCGTCCACCCACTTCGTAAAATAATCTTGTAATACGAGGATGTAGTTGTTTCCATCATCCGTCATATTCAAGGGTCCGAGTACATCAATAGCCACTCAGGCCCATGGTGTACCATCAATTTTTGCGTGTAATGGTGTGGAATGGTGCTGGCCAACAGCACGTCTTTGACATGGGACACATTTGGTAACCCATGCCTTTACACTATCTAGAATTCCAATCCAGTGGAATCTCTGTTTTATTCTAGTTAATCTCCATTCAACAGATAGATGGCCGGCGTTATCGTGTAATTGTTGTAATATATCATTCCAATAATTATCGGTGATCACAATGCAGTTATTAATGTAGAGAACGCCATCATGAATATGGCATTCTTCGAACCGCTGGTAGTACTTGGCTGTTGCGGATAATGGTGTAACAGATTCCCTGGGTGGGTGTACACCCTCCTGGATCCACACATATATATTTCGTTTCTGCGCATCTGTTGCTTGTTCATGAGTGACTTTCTCTATGTTCCACTCTGCGCACCGCAATTCGGGGAACACCAGAGATGGCCGTGTTGCATGTGCCATGGTGGTGGCAACTTCAGGTTCATTCTCAAGCCCGATTCTGCTCAAGACGTTGGCATTTCCATGCAGTTTGCAGGATCTGTGAACCACATTGAAGTTAAAAGCCTGCAGGGATTCCTGCTACCGTGCTACCTGGTCCTCTGAATTTTTAAGTTTGCAGAGCCAGTGTAGGGAAGCGTGATCCATATGGAGAGTAAATTGGCGGCCATACAGAACATGTTTATAATACTTGACAAAGTAGACTGCAGCGAGTAATTCCCGCTTGGTGGTCACGTAACGGTTCTCTGTTTTATTTAGAGTACGGGAACCATAACCCAGTACCTGCTCCATTCCATCCTCTGTGGCCTGAGATAGAACTGTGTCAATAGTGTAAGCTGCTGCATCAGTGTCCAGGATGAAATCGAGGTTAGTGTTAGGATGAGCGAGAATAGGGGCGGTCGTCAAGAGTTCCTTCAATGCCCTGAAGGAACCTTCACACTCACTCGTCCACTCGAAGGGTCGATCCTTTTCAGTTATCTTGAAATGAGGTGATGCAATCTCACTTAAATGACGGATGTATCGCCGATAGTATTGACAGAGACCAAGGAAGCGCCTAGTTTCCGTGTCAGACTCAGGAGTCTGCCGCTCTGCCATGGCTTTTGTTTTTGACGTTTGTGTGGCACTCCATCACCGGATATGATATGTCTGAAGAGATGACCTTTCTTGGGTTTGAGCTTCAAGCAAGCCATGCATAATCTTGAAGGCATGGTGTCTAAATTGGAAAGAGTTTGCTCAAATGTGGGGCCAAAGACGATTACGTCGGCAATATAACACAGACAGATTTCCCATTGCAAGGTACTTAATACCTGCGCAATGAGACGTTCGAAAGTTCTAGGAGTGTTGCACACACTGCAGGGCATCTTGCGGTATTGAAAAAGGCCATCACGACAAAAGAATGCGTTCTTCTCCATGTCAGTCTCATCCATGCTACCTGCTAAATCAATGGTACAAATCCACTTGGCTCTGGACAAGGAATCTAAAGCCTGATCTATCTGGGGTAACGGGTAAGCATCTTTGACGCTAAGATCATTAAGACGGCGGTAAACTATACAAAACCACAAAGATCTGTCCTTTTTGCCACCTAGTACAATGGGACTGGCCCGTGGGGATGCTGAGCACTCAATTATTCCGGTCCACAACAATTCCTCTACTTGTTGGTGTGCCTCCACTTCTTTATGTATTGGGAGACATCTAACTAGTTGACGTACAGGTCGGTTGTTTCCAGTGTCGATCGAGTGTTGCACTAGATGAGTTTCTCTGAGGTCCATGTCTCCTGATGAGAAACTATCACAGTATTTGTGAAGTAATTTCCTTATTTGTAATTTTTGGGATTAATTGTGATCAATCCAACTGTGGCACGTAAATATAAGTCATGTAAATGTTCAGGCAAATTATCAGACATTGTTGTTGTTGTGTTTGCGGTTGGGGCTGTTTCCAGTGATAATACATCCACCAAATGGCCACAATGGACTCCTGATTCAAGTGTTATTCTGTCTGCAGTGCCATTGAATAGGCGGCACTGAATATGTTCCTTGTTGGTGGTGTCCATGATAATGCAGGGACTGGTGCATTGTGAGGCGGGAATATATTCGCAATCAGTTACAGCATGGCTGTGTGAGTGTTCTTTCCTGATTGTGGTGCAGTGGCCTACAAGATCCTATCCTGTCCCGCTCAACTGTGGTGGTGGTCACTAATATCACCACACACGTGTCATATAATGACGACTCCGGTCCAAAGGATATCCGTCGGCAGTGTATGTCTAGTTTCTGTTGCTTACAATGTTTGACAGCTTAGCTGGCACTGATGAAATCAGAACCAAGCAGGGCATCGTTTTGGATGGAGGCGATAACAACTCGTTGTATGAATTGCATCTCCTCTATCTGTATTACGAGGTGTACTACTCCAGCCACGGGTTCATCTGCTCCCGTAGCTGTTTGTAAAAAGATGTTTGTAGGCCTAAGGGGTGGCTTTTTATGAGGTGGGATGTTCTCATATAAGCGTTTGTTAAAGATAGTGATGGAAGCTCCAGTGTCCACAGTGGGGCATGGTAAAATTTCCGCTAAACAGAGAGGCACATTTATATATCACTTTACGGTGAGCCTGTGGAAGAGTCTCCAATGAGATGATTTGCGTAAGTGCTGGGTGTGTGGTATCATTCTGTATATAGTCGGCTTGTTTCTGGATGGCTTCCATAAGTGCAGTTGGTGGCTGAGTGTGGAAAAAGCTGACTCGTCATCGCCACTGCTGTGATTGCTTGGGCGACGACAGGGTCGGTGGTAGCAGTGGTGGTGGCGTTGTTGGTGATTCTGCGTAAGCTGTGTTGGTGTATACTGTAGTGTGGATCGGATCCTCACGTTCATGGATAAGGACTAACTGAGCACACTACCTTTTACACTGCGCCATTGGACATTTAGTTGAAGCGCAGAGGAAGCAATGGCGTTGTGGGACGTTCCCTTTCTTTGTCCGATGTTTCTTTTTGCAGATCCATGCGGTTGAATGGGTACTTTCCTCGGAATCACCACTGATGGTGTAAAGTTGGTGATGAGGCCATAAGAGGCTGTGGATTGCAAACCACCAACGGACACCGGGTGTTAAGTGGCTTGGTGGTGGGACGTGGTGCTTGCAAAAAAAACTTGTTTCAGTAGAGCTGCTACAACCTACCACTGCCGTCTTACATAGAAAATAAGGTCGTGTAGATGCAGAAAATGTTGAGTCACATTTCCTGCAGGGTGGAGATGGCAGTGCTGCGGATGCAGTGTGCATCGTAGGCACCATCAAAGATAAGCCGGGTGTGGGTGAATGTATGATGTTGTAGGAATATGTTGACGAATATGCATGGCTGCCAGACGTAATTGTACAGAGGCCGCAGTTGAGCTGGGTTGTAGGGACGGGCACCGAAGTGATTCTGTAACCCGTGCTCGTGCTAGTTTGAAGGATTCTCTGGCTGCGGGGTTTGTCTGTCAGCGGTTGGGGTTGTAGATGGAGGATGGTTTGGGCATCGTTCCCTCCAATGGCCCGGTTGTCCACATCCAACGAGTGTTCGGTTGCGGGACTGATGCTGTGGTTGATTGCGGTCTAGTGGTGGATTGTGTTGCTACTGTAGTGCTGAGTGTCGTCCCGAGGTTGGTGAGTGCTGATATCTGTTTACTTATCTCTTCTAACCTTTCATGCATATTTTGTCTATTGTTATTGTTGTGCTGGTTCCCGCGTCCTTGGGCGTTGATGTGGCCCCCACGATGGGATTGACCACGCCCTCTCCCTCTAGACGCATGATATTGAACGGGTTTTTTTTATTGTGTGTGTTGATCGTTGCTGGTGTGGCTTGCGGGTCTAGTAGTTGATTCGGTTGTAGTCGCGACATTAACATCATTCATTTCATTAATTGGATGCAGTTGGCGGCGTTTGTTTTTCTCCCACTCAAAGAAGTTCGCAATCCAAACCATGGTGTCTGTTAGTTGTTGGAGGCTGCCACGCTCCATGAGAAACAGTTTTTCTTCGAGGGCGGGCTGTCCGCTCAACGCATCTATGAAAGTGTCGAGATGTGGATGTGTTACACCCTCGATATCTGTGCTGTGGTATGCGTGAGTAACAAGACGGCAGATGCGACTCGCTAACTCTGGCAATGTTTCCTCTGAGCCTCGACGTAGATTCTTCAGTTCAAGCCGGCTAGTTTCTCCAAGGGCCGTGTCACCGAATCTTTCAGAAAACGTGTTCTCTAGTTTGGTGTAAGATGGTGCGTATTCTGTGCCTAAGTCTGCCAGAACTTGTAAATCTTTTCCAGACAACTGTGTGGCTGAATACTCTCCCATCTGCTGATTGCCCCCATCGGTTTGTCCTACTTATTATTTCGAATTGTACTTTATAATTAGCCCAATCAGTCTCCCCGCTAATTTCAGGTGGGGAGAATGATCCGGCCATGACCTCTTGGAGAAGTAATTGGAGCAAAACCTGGTGGTGGTGCTTGCAAAACTGATGAGAATGTGGATGTGGGTCGGCGTGTAGGTGGTGGTGGTGGTGCTCATCGATGTCCATGATGCTGCTGACGTGCTCGTGACATTCCTGATGCTGTGAGACGTATTCCTCGTACGAAGGTGGTGCAGGTTACTGATGTGAATGATGTGTGTGCTGTGTACATTGTCTGATGTATTGCTGGAATGGTGTAGCCATATCCTCTGGTACGTACCGCTGATGTGGTGAATAATGCAGACATGATGCACGAAAAGGAGGTAATACGGGATATGGTACATGAGTATCCGGCCACTGATCACCCATTGATGATGTATGTGAACATAATGGTCATGAAGGCGGTAATGGTCTTTGTCATGGTCGCCCGTGACCCGGCGTAGATGGTGGTAGCCTATCGCGGAGATCAGATAAGGTGATGTATTGAGTTCCCACCTGTGAGGCATCATGGAATGACCGCTCGGTGATCGGTGAGAACTCATGTTGTGGTGGTACTGGTCGTTGCTCACCGGTTAAATTTGTTATATCGTCGGTGAGCATGCGGGAAGTACGTCTATCAGAAGAAGCTACCTCCAAATCGATGGAACACTGACCGTCAGATAAAGGATACTGGAACTCGCGGTTGGTGAGTGTGAGTGTAGGCGTGGGTTCACTCCTCGTTTGAGCCCCACATTGGGCGCCACTTGTAGCTCACGGGGGTTATCCACTGGTCTGCCATTAAATATCCGCCCATCACACCATAAGTGCGCGATGACCAGGATGGCTGGTTAGTGGCAGATCTCGGGGTTGCAGTTTCCTTGTGCCATCTCTCTGCGGAGTACATAGACCGTCTTCTAGAGCCAGTGGAAGAATGATGTTCCAGTGGCGCCGGGCGACCATTGCCGCTGAGATTGAACCACACGGTGTCATCCCAACTGTTTGTGTCACCAGAGAGTCTTTCCATAATAATTTAGAGAATTGAATAATTAGAATAATATACTTAGAATATAAATAAGTAGTATACAAACAGGGTGAATCGTTTCACAGTAATATGAGCAAGATAATACACAATCTAGAGCTAGCTGGTGTCCTTTCCACGTGGTGTCACCGGAGGTACCACACAGATCCTTGAATCCGCAGAGGTATCCCACACAAGAGAAGCATCGGCATAAGAGATCACTGAGTAACTTAATGTAAGTTAATATACTCCTAACATATACAGAGAGAACATTATTGCTGCGAGAGGAAAGTGTCTCCGAGGATATGGGGGTGGGGTGGGGAGGAGATGTATGTGAATCAGCACTTTAACCGTCACTGCTCGGAAACCTCCGATAGTTTCCCAGGGTTGGATAAGATCAACGTGCTGATGTGACGTCCAAGCAACTAAGAAACCATGCAGCTAGTGGATCATGGAAAGAGACAATAACTTTAATATATACGAAGCCCTATGTGTATTTGGCCAATTTTACACAACCTTGCTGGAGTGCGGGGCTACATTACCACAACAACCGGAAAAGAGGCATACTCTATATGTCTCCCAATGAACAGATTGTCCCCAACCACTTCAAACCTATCCTATTTGAGCTGAATAGTAAGATTTAGTCGGTAACGTGCCGGGCTCAGACAGTTAGAGCAGGGTCAGCGACCTCAATGTAAAATTGATGATCGTAGGGATAAGTGATGCGGATATAAATGTTGCTGTTTAGTATTTCCTAGCGTACCGCAGTCTAAGTTTTCTATAATTAAACAAAACATGTCCACGAAATGGCTATCTGCCATATATAACTAACCAATGCAATGAACAATGACAATTTATATATAAATTATTGAGGTAGTATGTATCAGGTTGATAGACCTAAATGGTGCAGTTAGTTAAAGCACCCATAGTAAATAAGGATAATATACACCTGTGCAAAAGTTAAGCACCACCCTATTTTTACGCACATGCGAGGGTATATTCATGTGCTATGAAGAAAGCAATAGCATAAACATTTATGTACCCATCCATCTTAGTGCAAGAGGTAATAATGCAACTAGAGGAATGCTGATTATGATGGTGGGGAAACACTGTATATTTTTGTTTGAACTTGAAAACGAGGCCTGAATATGGTTACGTTGACACAACTGACAACTATTGCCCTACAGTTGACACACGTGGCTAGATTGTCATTAATGGTGTCTGAAAACGAAGTTTAACATCTGTGCACGAGTTTGAGACTGTCATTATTAATACCGGTATATCCACCTTGTGCCTGGATGACGGCCTGGACACGACGTCTCATGCTGGTCACCAACCGACTGATACGCCATTGTGGTGTTCGTTGCCATTCAAGATGGAGTGCGTCTGTTAATTCCTGTAGGTTCTGCACAGGAGGATCCCTCCTTCTCACCATGTTTCCCAGAATGTCCCAGATATGCTCAATAGGGGTCATGTCAGGGCTCCTTGCTGGCCATGGTAGGGTTTCGATGGCATTCTGGCGGAGGTATTCATGCACAGCTCTAGCACGATGTGGTCGGGCGTTGTCATCCATGAATATAGGGTGGGTTCCAGGTGCATGATTTACAAAATGAGGGACCACAACTCTATCCAGTATGGAATCTTGATATCTTTGTCCATTTAGTGTTCCAGGTACAGTCAACAGATCCAGCTTACAATCAAATGAGATGCACCCCCATATCATAACGGAACCTCCACCAAATGGATCTTCTTCCATGATGTTACGTTGGTCGTACGCCGTGCGTCTGGACCTCCATACACGAGTTCGACCATCTGTGGCATGAAGCAGGAACCGACTTTCATCGGACCAGTGTACCCATCTCCAGGATCTCATGTTCCAGTGTCTTCTTTCGTTGCACCACCTCAGACGCTCCTCTTTGTGGTGTGCAGTGAGGAGAGGACGTCTGACCGGTCTCCTAGCTTTCATGCCAGCAGCATACAGTCTCCTTTTGACGGTAGACATTGACACTCTATTGCGTGTTTCCCATTGCTGGCTGAGCACTCTGCTGTTGGTGAATGGAGATCTCCTAACAAGGCGTACTAGGGCTCGATCATCACGGGCAGTAGTCTTCTTCAGTCTTCCAGATCTAGGCCTGTCCTTCACCTCGTTAGTTTGCCCATGTTTTGCAATCAAACGTCTGATTACAGTATGGTTAATGTTCAGCTGTCTGCCAATCTCTCTGCATGACATACCAGTGGTATGCATGCCTATGATTTGCCATTTCACACCATCACTTAACCTTCGTCTTGCCATAGCGGTTCACAATCAAGAGCTAATTCTCTCTGTACAAATAAACCACGGTCATGAACACAAAATTCCTAATCTTGTCGCCTAAATCTGTATGTAATGTTCTACACCTCAAACTGGACTTTTACATAACTGAACACGTGTGCTGTTTCTCGCCACGCACGGACATCAAGCGGCGTGAAGGCATGCATGCATGTGCATTTCGTACTTGGAAATATGTCAGCTAACGCGGGGACAAAAAGTATGGCAGCCTAGTTGTACCATCAAGTTTCTACGTTCTATTGTTTTTGCTGCTGCTTAACTTTTGCACAGGTGTATATGAACAGTAATACAGAGTTATAAATTGCCGTCCTAAGACCGGGAAAGCACCTATTAGTCATCAGTGCCATATACGGAAATAACAATTAGATGTACAATAGTATAGTTACTTGAGTACCTAATAGTCGTCGGTACGGAACAGGCTACTATGTTACTGAAATTGAGGGGCTAACATATTCATAGGGTGAGTTGACACGTTCTCTGGAGCTGGAGAGGTTTCCACAGGCGATTTATGCAGCTGGTCTCCGCAGGTTGAATCCACAAGCTGACTCCTCCAGGCAGGGTAGGTATGGTGGATACTCATGACAGTGAAGCAGAACAGTGAAGTAGCACATATTAGATAGTCTCTATAACTAATTCATAATTTATACGGATGTGAGAAAGTTCTCCATCTGGCGACGGAAGTAATACAGTTAAAGGTTGCCCATTGACAGAGAGGGTTGTAAAATAATGGTAAGTGGATACAGAACTTGGCACACAGTGCGGGATGCGTGACATGGCTCTTGCAACGCACCTACCAAAGTCCACCAGACTGTGGTCAAAAAGTTAATTAAAACACACATGACATGCAGAGCGGAATTTAATGTCCACTTTTCAGCATGGTTGGCAGATCCAGCGAGTCGTCCACCAAGAATCACCATAGCTCTACATCGTGTAGGATTACATTCCGGGCCCGCACGACCCCTCCTGCAGAAGTTGCATCAGGAAAGTCTGGATGCAGAAGGTCTAACCTTAAATTTAGTTTATTACTCCCGGATGGCCGTCCGGGAGTATCCAAAATTCTGTGAAAGCCGAGGATGTCCTACCACCACGGATGTGCTGGGTTCCGTAAGACACAGTTGAAGTGAAGATCACTGGTAGGTCAGCAAGTTACATCCGTCATCCACGTGGTCCAGTCATCATGCGCGGGCCAGCTTCCACGCCGGCGATGCTCCTGATCCTTGATTTTTCACCAATTTTATACTTGCTGTGACGTCAGGGTTAGACACCTTAACCAATCAGCGGCCGAGCGCCAGCCAATCAGCGTACTGGTATGCTAGTGACGTTTCGACCACGTGTACACAGATCTTTGTATTTAGCTTAATATATACACGCGACTACGACGTTATAGCAATATTCCAAGTATAATTCAGCCGGGAGCTTCGACGATAACTCAACGATCTCTAGGACGATTTTAAAATAGTTTACAGTTTTGGAAAGCTCGTTTAATTCTGGTACGTACTCGGTACACTCTAGGTCAGCACTCGCTTCCAATTCCGAGACGTGTTGTCAGGGAAGCTCACCACGCATTCTATCAGACTTTTAACAAGAAACCTCTCATATAGGGTTTCCATACGCTTATTGCTCTACCCAGGGGGTGCATTTTAGAACGAATCCGGCATGGCCAGTCCGTACCCAGCCTTGCTGGGATGGCCAGTAGCCATCCAGTCGATCTGTGCTACAAGACAACGAGTGGAGTGTGAAATGGACAGGACGAATGATGTCCGAACTTGGTGCATAGAGGAGGGATGCAAGTTGGATGCGGGGTAGTGGTGTGGCCATGGATGGGGTTGCCACTTGGAAAGAAATTGGTCTCGAGGTGTTGGAATTGGAAGGGCACACCGAGTTGTGTGATTTTGATTTCTTGACAAGCCAAGGCCTCATCCGGCCTCTTCACTTCCATGCCATTCACTAAAAATTCCACTCCACAAGAAGCATGGCCCGGGGCCGCCTCAGCTTCGGCTTGTGGTAACTCTATAATGGGGGTAATAGCAAGAAGTGGGTGGGAATGGGAAGAGGTCGGCGGAACAACTTTTCTGTCCTTCCTCTTGGACAACAAAAACGAGAAAATCTTCAGATACGACTTCCCAGATCGAGTAGATCCACAATGAGGAGGGAGAGGGTGAGTACGTATCTCGTCATCATCCTCAGGGTTAGTTAATTGTTCACCAGATTCCTGGCTTGGTAGGAGAGGTCGAACTGGAACCACAGTTCTATGGACTAATGTCGGGAGTACTTGTTTCCATAGAGACATCTGTCAGGTGGAACGTCCATCCTGAGCTCTGGTACTGGACCATCACTGACACAAGTTTTAAGTTGATCGAAGTGGATGATTGAGGTCAGGCCATCTGAAACCCTGATATGGTAGGTCACGTCCGACTTCTTATCTACTACCACATAGGGGCCCTTCCACTGGTAACTCAGTTTACTTGGCACGTTTGCAGAATGTCGCGAATCATAAACCCAAACCATTTTTCTAACTTCATACAGATCTCCATGCACCTGCTGGTTGTGCCACGTCTTCTGACGCCGGTGTGCAGTGGACAAAGTAGCTCTCGCTAGCCCATGTGTCTCTTCTATCCGCTGCCGCATGAGCTCTACATAGAGAGATAATGGTGTAACAGATTCCTTCGGAGGATGTACCACCTCCTGGATCCACGGGTATATATTTCGTGTTTGCACGTCTGTTGCCTGTTCGTGAGTGACTGTCTCCACATTCCACTCTGTGCACCACAATTCGGGGAACTCCAGAGATGGCTGCGTTGTATGCGTGGTGGCCACTTCTTGTTCATCCTCGAGCCCGATTCTGCCCACGGCATCGGCATTTTCATGCAGTTTGCTGGGTCTATGAACGATGTTGAAGTTGAAGGCCTGCAGGGATTCCTGCCACCTCGCTACCTGGCCTTCCGGATTTTTAAGGCTTCTGAGCCAGCGTAGTGAGGTGTGGTCTGTACGGAGTGTAAATTGGCGCCCATACAGAACGTCTTTGTAACAGTTGATGAAGTATACTGCCACAAGTAATTCTCGTTTAGTAGTCGCGTAACGTTTCTCTGTTTTATTAAGAGTACACAAGCTATAACCTAATACCTGCTCCGTTCCATCTTCCATGACCTGAGATAGAACTGCACTGATGGCATAAGCCAATGCATCAGTGTCTAAGATGAAATCGAGGTTAGGGTTGGGATGAGCAAGAATTGGGGTGGTCGTCAAGAGTTCCTTCAGCGCCCTGATGGAACCTTCACACTCACTCGTCCACCCGAATGGTCGATCTTTGTCGGTGATCTGAAATAGGGGTGTGCAATCTCGCTGAAATGGCAGATATAACGACGAAATATTGGCAAAGTCCGAGGAAACTCTGGGTGTCAGTGACAGATGTCGGTGTCTGCCACTCCGCCACAGCTTTTGCCTTTGATGGTTCAGTGGCCACTCCATCACCGGATATGATATGTCCCAGGAACTTGACACTCTGTCTGAAGAGATGACATTTCTTTGGTTTGAGCTTTATGTTAGCCATGCGGAATCTTGAAAGCATGGTGTCTAAATTGGATAGGGTTTGCTCAAACGAGTGACCAAAGACGATTACTTCGTCAATGAAACACAGACAGATTTCCCATTGCAGGTTAGTTAATAGCTGCTCAATGAGACGCGAGAATGTTCCAGGAGCATTGTACAAGCCATAGGGCATCTTGTGGAACTGGAAAAGACTTCTCGACACGTGTTGTCAGGGAAGCTCAGACGCACGCGCATGCGCACTACACATTCTAACGGGCGTAGCCATTTTTAATGAAAACCTCTCCTATAGGGCTTCTATACGTGTACTATCTTACCCATGGGGAGGGTGTGCACTCAGAGCGAATCTGGGATGGCTGTCCTGTACCCAGCTTAGATGGGATGGCCGGTACCCTTCCGGTCGATCTGTGCTACACCTGTACACACGGTTCATTGGAAATGAACGGATCATCATTCACAATATTATATATCTCATGTTGTGTGCTTTCACCTCTGACCAGTCTTTGGGGGATGTTGATCAAATGGATCATATTGTAAAATCGATTCTGTGCTTCGTCGTCTCCACGTGGGAGGGGTTTATATTTATGACCCGCAACACTCATCAGCATGTCTAATATATTACTTCTCATTGTTAACTTTAGATCTTTAACATTAAACCGATCTGGAACGTAACATAAGATTTCTATTATCCCGCTAGCTTTTGTCTTGTATCTTTCTGGTATAGAACTTTCAATGTGTGCTCCATTATATAAGCAGGTACGGCTTTTATCTGTTAATGTTTCAGTAAATGATGAAACTGATGAGCACCTGATGCCGGTCCATAGGAGTGCCTATACATATCATTTACATGTGAATACATGTTATCCTTTTCCTCCGTGTGTATGTCCTGATATGATAATATATTGGTTATCGCATTATCCATGGTAATAGATTTTCATACTGTAGGATTAGTTTGTTTTAATGATATCTTACTCCGTTTGTTTAGATTGTGTATGAGCACACGCAGAATGTGTGCTTCATCCCCCTACTTGAAACGTTTTCTGAATAATGGTACACTACTACTAATGACTGCTGGTATAATGCACCTAAAATCCACCTGTCTATAAGAGACGTCTTCTCTGTTTATATGGTACTCCTCGACAGGTTAATGTGTGTGAATGTACATACTTACATGCTGGAAGTGTGATTTACTGATTTACTGAGCTTCAAATTAACATTTAGCACATTGCCACATGACACATGACTTGCAGAATAGATCAACTAAATCGTTTGAGGAGTTTTTGAGCTGATCATTTCTGTCCTTTGGTTTCGCATTTGACATATATTGTAGCATTGGTAAATACTGCCGTATATTACAGTGAAAGATATTTCACGTGTTAGGCATGCACACATAGCACGCTTGGGTTAACACTCGTAAGCAGGTGTTCTTTGTTTCAAATCCAACAATGCATATGATTGAGCACAGCTTGTCACATCCTTAGACACCTCCAGTTGATGATAGTATTTCTAGAGTACACCTGGTGCACTAAAGATCGAATTGAGGACTCATCATGTGGATTCTTAGAAATAACCAAATACTGACAATTAAATGGCAGGTCACGTTGTGAACGTGACATATGAACTAGATTTTGTACTACAACTATATCACTGCAGTTCTCATGATGCAAATAGATTCACTATTTCTTCATTACATTTATTCGGTAAGTGATCGATCACCACGAATATTTTAAAGCATCTAGCAAGATCACCCACTCCTTAATTCTACCTTGTTAGCTAGCTTATTATAGACATCCTGCCATTCACCATAGCATCATATGGTCCGTTCTGATGAGTGGCTAATGGCTAATGGGTCCATTATTAGTCGTTTAATCATCTCTGTCTGTCCACATTGTGTTGGACCAGCTACTATCATTGTAAATTTGTGACAGAGTAATAGTTCTCTCTGCTCGTAGGATGGCATTATTCAATTGACATATGAGACACTCATGCACTTCTTCTTCTTCTTCGTTTCGATCGCTGGTATCACACATGGAGAGCCGTTCTCAAGATGAAATCTGTGGTTGTCTGCAGTTCTTCCACAGGCCCATACAGCCTTTCAAGAAAAGAGGTGGACAAAGGCCAGCTCTCTTCTCTCAGCAGCTGATACGTACTGCAACATTGAAGTATGTGCTCTGTGGTCTGTTCTGCTTCTCCACAAGGACAAGCTGGCGATGTCATAAGGTGGAACCGCCTGTGCATGTGTTGGTTTAGTCTGTTGTGTCCAGTTCTGAGGCGAAAAATAGTCACTTGCTCTGGCCTCGAGAGATGATGGTAGGCATCTTCTGATTGAGGTGTTCTATAGAGTGACTTTTTTTTTTCTTTTCGTTCGCTGATCATACCGCCAGACCTGTAAGTGACTATCGACATGATCATAAGCGCTAAGTGCGTGGATCCATGGTTTATTAGAGTGCGCCGTGTGGCCTGGAACCTCCGTCTTCAGCACTCGAGGTTTCTGTCAGGGTTACTTCACCCTTACCTCCTTTAGGCGCCTCTTACGACACGCAGAGGATACGGAAGGTGTATTCTAAGCCCCACCTACAGGGCAAGATTGACTTGATGATAGTCTTCATCTCTGTATGGGCAACAATGTTTTCTGTCTGATTCTCTTCTGCACCCACCTTTGCCATCTTGTCTCCTTCCTCATTTCCTTGGAGTCCACAGTGCGAGGGGATCCACTGCAGTACTATCTGAAAGCATTTGATGGTTTGTATTGCTTCTTCAAGTTGTGGCAGCTTACCTTTTGGTGATAGCCTCAAGAACGAAGCGGGCATCAGATAAAAAGACAATATGTGAAATAGGGTCTGCTGTTCTGCTGATGGTATTGGCTGCACGAACCAATGCTTCGACTTCAGCTCTGTAGTTTGTGCAGTGTTGGCCTGTCGGTATTGCAGCTGACTCATGTTGTCCGTTTGGATACTGTATGTGCAGTCCGGCACCTCCGCTCCTAATTGCATATTTGACTGATCCATCGGTGTAGATCCTTATCCATGTCCCCTTAGGGTACATTGCCTCCAGCATGGCTAGGGTCAGGGCCTTCTTGCTCACATCACTGTGTTCATCTTTGGTTGTGAGATGAGGTACTGTGGTGCGAATAGCTATGCTCTCTAGTTTGTTTTCCCAGGGTGGAGGATCAAGGGTGCGGTTTGGGTCTTCTATGTGTGCTGGCAACATGTCCTGGTGTTTCCTTTGAAGTGCTTTTGTCTCTTTCACAAAACTTGATCTTTTAAGTCTTCCAGATGACAGCTGGGCTTGCCTGATCTTCATCGGGGGGTTGTTGAATGATTTGAACTTTGCAGCTTGGATCAGTGCTTTGCATTCCCTTCCTTTGCTAAGTGGGGGGGGGGTGTGCCTGCTGTCTGCTCCATTTTTTCTATTGGTGTTGATCTCATTCCACCAGTGATGATGCGCAGTGCCTGGTTTTGTACTCTGTCGAGGTTCTGTTGATGAGATTTAGCCGCTGTCATCCATGAGCTGGATCCATATTCAAGGTGTGGTCGTACAGCACCTAGGTAGATGGTCTTGAGGATCCTTTCATTGGCACCCCACTTTGTTCCTGCCAGCTTCCTCATGATGTTTAGCTTTCTTCTGGCCTTTGCCTCTGCGTTCTGGATGTGCTCCTTCCATGTTAATCTTCTGTCATAGGTGACTTCCAGGTATGTCTCCTGGTCCTCGTACTCGAGTGGAGTACCGCCCAGTGTCAGATTGCCAGCCTTGGTTTTGGTGGACAGTGAGAATAGCATGGCTGATGATGTTTCTTTGTTGATAGGAATACACCTGCGACTGGCCCAAGCTGTAATTCTGGCCAAGGCGAGCTGCATTCTGTACGTGGCAGTCGTTGTGTACTCCTCGGTGCACCAGAGTACGAGGCCATCTGAATAGAGGGCTGCTTGGATCCCACTGGGCAGCTCTGCTACAATGTCATTAATGAAGAGTATGAACAGAGTTGGTGATAATATTCTGCCGTGTGGCACCCCTTCTCTCAGCAATACATTCTGTCCAGAGTGTCCATCCACCAGCACCCTAGCTCTGCGATTGTGTAGGTATGACTTCGTCCATCGGAACATGTTGCCACCGATGCCTGTACACCGGAGCTTCCCGAGGAGGCCATCCTTCCACACCTTGTCAAATGCCTCTGCAGATCGATAAAGGCAGCTAGCATCACCTTCTTCTCTTGAAAGGTGTCCTTTATGACCTGTGCAAGATGTGCCTCTGTCTCGGGAAAATGTCGCCACTGCTTAAAGCGGGAAAAGAGTAGTAGGCAAAAATGGGCCCACTCTAATATGTCAACCAAAAACGCTTGAGAAAGAAAAGACCGTACCTAGTGAGATTATAACTATAGGGTTGCGTGCTGTTTTACATGAAGACAGGACGAGCGATTCCCGATGGATTCCCTCGTCACCGTCTTATGTGATTCTTAGTATGCTGAATTAGTAGTTGCCGCTTTATTTATGCAGGCTTTCTGCTTTGCTTAATTAGCGTTTAGTCGTTTATAAAACAAGAACTATGTGTGGCCGCAAATGGCTGGTATCTACCTAGCTATTTGACACGGCTGTCACTGAGAACAGATGCCCTAAGAGATCAATACTGAAGACAGTGCTCATACATGTTACTTAGTAAGATCTCAGAACTGGATAAGAATCCAGGCATCCCGCTCCATAACCACATAAAACGTTACAAGACATATGTTACTTTTCACGAAAGCATTATTAGACCATTGCTCTATCGTTATGGTTGGGGTACGAGAGACGAATACCCACCGTAAATGGCCTTCCTGCAAGGGTGTGGCAGATCTAAATTTCATGCGCAGACATTCTTATGGAATTCGGTGGGGATACGCATCTCGCCCGTCACCAGGTCCTATGGAACTAACCATTTAACCTGTCATTAGGTTTATATACAAGTTGCCCTTCTTGGCACTGCGGTGTTGGAGGTTTGTTCAGTAAATAAAATAATAATTAATATTTGTTTTCACAGTGCTTTCCTACATTGGCTAAAGTGCTAACTACTAAGTATCCAAAGACACAAGGGGAATGTATGTGACACCACACCCTGGCCATCAGCGCTAGGAAACGCCAACAGTTTCCCAGAGTTGGATCAGCCCATGGTGCGGATGGGGACATCCAAACAATTAAGAAGCCACAAGGCTGAGTGGAGCATAAAGAGAAACAAAATCTTGGAGTTATGAGTCTTACCGGAGTGCGGGGCTAGATTATCGCACTGCCGGAAGTGAAGAGTGTATTACAGAGAATGTAATGAAGAAAGTGTCTCTAATCATTTTGAACCTATCCTATCAAGCTGAATAGAAAATGTTTAGTCGGTAGCATGCCGGGCTAAACAGAGTTATAGCATGGACAGCGACCTCAGTGAAAAATTGTTGGTGGCGGGAGGTGCTGCATATATAAGTGTTGCTGTAAAGTGTTTCCTACGTGCACTGCAGTTCTATATTTTCTATATATATAAGCAAAGCATATGAACTGATGGCCACTGGCAATATACATACATAATCTAACCAGAACAATCAATGCGGCATCAAATGATCAGAATTATATATCTTAGTACAGGTTAACGAACCTACTACGGTGCGGTTAGTAAAACACCTTACAGAAAATGAGAATACCTATAAACAAATACAGAAATTATAACTAACCATCCTAAGACCGTTACGGTACCATTTAGTCATCGGGACCGTTCTTACGAATACAATATAACTAAAGAAGTACATATAGCGAAATAATTAAAATGTGAAGAGTAGTTACTTGAATACTCAGTAGTCATTCTTAAGTTAGGCTACCATGTTGCTGAAATTGATATGTCATTCCATAGTTGACGTGCGTTGATGCACTCTCAGGAAGCTGGAAAGTTTCGTAGGTTGCTTCCTGCAAGCTGTTGTCCGCAAACAAGATTTCCGCAAGAACACTCATGGTGGGAGGGGTACATCACTCAGCACTGTAAGCCTAATAGGATGTCTAGCGAGCAGTCAGCAAAAGATACTACGTACTACTGTGGTGAAGAAAGTTCCCATACACCGATGGCATGGATGGAAGTTGTAAACAACCCGATCACAAGCGGGGGTTGTCAGAGGCAAACGAAGATACAAAACAAAGCTTAACGGTGCTGGGTACGTCAGCCAGCTCTGAAGACGCATTGGGCAGAGTTTACTTGCTGCTGTCGAAAGTTGGAAGAACCTGCACGATATTAATGCGGTGAGTTGAAATACCACTTTTTGGCGTGGCCGGCAAATCTGGCGAGTCATCCATCAAAGAACACCCTGCCTCTACATCTGTAGAATCACATATTCAGGCTGTAAAGGCCTCACCGCAAATGTGTGTTCCGAAGTAGATATTGATATTCGTGAACAATAATCAGAAAGTTCTAAACTGATCCCATAAGAAGTGAGTTACAAAATTGTTTTAGTGCGGTGGGTTGGGTACCTGCCAGCTACGGGAGAAACCCCCGACACAAAGCGAAGTAATATGTGTATTGTCTGTCGCGCTAATAGTAGCTGGTACAGATCCAACCTGTTCGGCCCCTGGCCGAGGATGTGCTCGATCTCTGGATCGCGTCTCCTTTTATACTCCTCGTGACGTCTCAGGCGCAGGCGCCAACCAATCATCGTTCGAGCAACAGCCAATCAGCGTGTAGCTAATAATAGCGCAGTCGAATGTTCTAGAACATTCTAGAAGTTCTGCGTCCACGTGGTTATAACGTCGCAGCAATGTTTTGAAGTTAATCAAGCAGGGTTTTCGGGGATAACTCAGCCATTTCTTAACCGATTTTGAAATGGTTTACAGACTTAAAAAGTCCATTAAATTTTGGTCTTGATTAATGCCAGATTCACTGGAAACAGGCAATCAATAAGGATTACAGGGCACCATCTCGGTACACCAAAAGCGCCAGCCTATCTTGGTCGTAAACCACATGCTCCATCAAAAATAGCATCTAGGCACGCCCATGCGCATCATGCGTTTTAACGAACTTAGTCGTTTTCGCAACGCGATCTCTCTCATAGGCCCATATATGCTTATGGCTCTACCCATGGGCTCGTGTTCAGGGAACGAATCCAGGATGGGCGGCGCGTTCCCAGCTTAGCTGGTATGGCCGGTACCCGAACGGTCGATCTGAACTACACTAGCATTTGTTGGCCTGAGCAGGTTTACTCTTTAATGAGCACATTGACTTGGGTAGGCAGCGTTGATCAGGTCACTCACTGATGCCACAAATGACTGTCACTGACTCCTGACTGTAATATGGACATTGCACTCACAATCTAATGATAATGAACATACAGCGATGAAATGAACGGGCATCCAATGCGACCAACCAGTGATACTATCAAATACATTGTAAAATATTTAAATGCTTTTGAACTGTTAAATACATTTTCAAAAGTGATATGTGTGTAAACTAGTCTTTTTAATCTATGAAATGTCTACGTTTCAAATCAAGCTAATCCTGTCCAAGCTCGATATATTTACGACGATGACGATGTTATTGTTTTAAGTCGTTGTTTCTACATATATTACAGTAGTGCAAAATAAGGATTTATTCCAATAAAATGGTGTGATGTGGTGTGATGTAATCCTATTTTAACTAAACTTGGGCACATCCTTCCTTATATCAAGGAGATTGCGCACAATGATGAGTAATGTCATCACGTCAAAGTTTAAGGTCACCGTGACCTTGGTATAAAATCATATTTTCATGGTTAAATTATTGTCTTAGATCAACATATTACGGTATACATCAAGTATGGTGCACCCTATTGTGATTAATCTAGAACACATGCTTCCCTATGTCTAGGAGATGGAGAAGGATGGTATTGAGGCAAAAGGTTCAGGCCGCAGAGACCATTGTATAAAACCATTGTTTCCAGTTAAGCTTTCGGTTTTGTTCAACATATTGTCTTATATTTCAGCAACGGCTCCGCCTATTGTGACTAACCTTGGAGCAATGGTTACATATATCATCCCACTGCAGCATACTCCTATTGACGTCATGATGTCAAATGGAATTGTAACCCTGGTATAATTCACTATTCTTTCCATCAAGTTTTTAGCTTAGCTCAATATCGTGTCTTATACCTCAGATTTGGTTCACCCTACCTAAATTTAATATGGCCAAATCTTAGCCTATATCAAGTCGATGAAGCACGATACTATTTATGTAAAGGGGCAAGGCCATTGCGCATAGTGGATACTCCCGATCTGCAAAATATGTTGTAGCAGGTTCGAACGAGCTGTACCCACATATACCACTATGTGGACTGCTGTACTGGCATATAATCCCTACAGAATGGCGCTTTTGAGCGCATTTCTAGCTATACAGTTCTATGAGCCGATCAACATACTTCTTAGGTTTCCGACTTGTTATTCCACCTCACTTACTCCGGACCTATGCTCTCTTGAATTCTTTTATTATACTGGCTTGCTGTCTTCGGACCTTTTCACGTCGTTATTAGCTCTATATATTTCTCTGAGTTTGGCTGTTGTGTATATTGTCACAGGACATGTGTATTACACCAAATGCGCACATGTTGATCACTCGCATATGTCTGTAAAATGTACTATAGGAATGCTTTTCTTGTTCTAAGGATATGATGTGTTGTCATTCAACTGGCTTATATCCTCTTGCAGAAATTGTATTTTCAAATGATTGAGATTAAATAGATGATCGTTGTCTGTTAATGAATGCTATTTGTGTACCATCTCACGTTTGGTAACACATAATACGTTAGGATCGGCCTAGTGATGCGTTCACGAGATGTATCTTGATAGATTGTGTTATCGCTTTACTATTTTACCATAAGTGGTCCCATAGTTTGCTTAATAAAATAGCATGGCGCCAGTCTAAGTTTCGGTGACTCGTTCGCATTTAGGCCTTGCTCCATGTGGTATGTTCTTCACGGAAACAGACACTCGGAATTCTGGGAGACACTATGGCGTTCTTATCATTCTTTTCAATCATTTCACACACACGTGTGTGTGGTTGTGTCATGTATATGGACGATTGATATAACTGATGGAAACATTTTTGCATATGAAAGAGCAGCATTCCGTCATCCGATCGAATATATATTTTGAAATATTTTATGATGTTATCTATTGTTTAGTCCCAGGTCATTGAACAAGAGTACCGGGCCAACTATTATTTGCCTCTTTCTTGCAGAGGAGTATTATGTACGGTATTTATTTACATCTGGCAAAATAGCAGTTGGATTCTCAAAACCAGCAATTTTGACATTGTGTGGTTTGTTCATAGGCATTTCCACCATAGTAACTTACAGTGTCATCTGAACCACTTCAAAATTAATCAGAATCAGAGCGATTAGACAGTGGATTTGGCAAGGCAAACAACCGAGATGGTGACTCCCCAGTTGCTGTTGGTGCTGTAAGAAGCTGCGAGCTTAAACATGGTCTTCTAGCAGCACTTCTTCATTGAAAATTATCGTCAGAAGTTAGCAGATAGCAACATTGTTGGCAAGGTTTCTGTAAAAGGGAAATGATCAAATTAATCTAGCGAATGGTGAGCTGTTATTGCGAGATAGGTAATTTATTAACCGGGTGCATGACATGGAGTGGTAACCTCGATGTAAGGACATTGTGATAGTAGAGAAAATGCATGCAGCATGTTACTAATGACAATACATGTGATAACTTTAGACTTACTGGTAAATACGTGATATATAAGCGTGTCAGCATATAATGTCACGTTTCAACAGTTTCCATTGACGAATCTCTGCCAAACAGTGTATTCTAATTCATTACGACAGCTCCCAGTCAAATTAGTCTCAAAATATTCAACAGAATGTTTATTAAATATGAAAACATACACTTTGTACAACTGTCTGGCGTTTCTGGGTGTATGCCGGAGAATCTGTCTCTCATTTATGATGGTGACTTCTACACATGTGGCGTAATTGATTATGGCATCATAGCATGTGTGTGTGTGTGTGTGTGGTTGCTTGCTTACGTGTGCATGCGTGCGGGCAGGTGTAGGGCTTGTGTTGTTGTTACCCCATCATGTAAAATAGCTAACACACATTTGAGAGGGCTTATATCACCTCACTGTGTAAATTATATCTCCCGGACATAGTCAGAAAGGTCTATATCATAGGTCTTTGATAAAACCTCATGCATCACTTCTCGAAAACGTCTGAGATTCATCTGGTCCCTAAATACATGACATATAGTTCCACAGATTGCATTACGTACCACTCCTCTATCACAGTGACATTCTTCGGTGAGGTGTGCTATAAGGGCAGTGACTGTATACAGCTCAAAGTTATTCATCATTAAAAGAAAGTGTGTTCTATAGTTGAGTTGAGTTATTTCACAATACGCCATAGGCCTTTGAGTGTACATTTATACGTTATACATATTGACAATTAAATTAGTATGCTATACAAGTATCTAAATACCTAATCTTATATCTAATACAGTGATATTCTCTTTAGCGTTATATTCAAAAGCCCTTCAACGGCAACATAACTTTTGTAAAGGCGGCCTCACACAGTTTAAACATGGCTTGGGCATATTATGTATACAGTTTTCACCAAAATATAACACATTACCTATGGGATGACAACTACCATACAATACAATACGTAGCTCTAAGCATGCTAAAGTTTACTAGGCATTTCTAACATATATAGAAACTATGGCCGTGTTTGGATTGGGCATGCTATGTCATGTTCTTGAAGGAGCTATTTCTTCTTAACGTCGAAAGAAACCCCGATGGTCCTTATGCGCATTCGTAGAAAACAAGCACTACAAGCGCGCGTATATACAACAAGGGAGGTAAATCAGGAATAAAAGTTGCATAGTATACGATCAAGATCTGAACTTCCTGATTATCGATTTCCGGAAAGCTATACATATGAGCTGTTGGGTATCTTGAGGCTAATTGGACCGGGCGCTGTTGCTGCCTGTGGGCCACCAGGCATGGTTAGTTTCGCGATATTCAACATTATGTTTATTGAATGGTAGAGACACACAATAGACCTTTCCGGTTTTCGCTATGTCCCGCCCATGTCTAGCTAAGCTCCACCCACACCCGCTCGTGTTGGGATCGATCGATCTCTGAACACCCTGACAAACTAACTTAACTGGGCGCCGTTGCTGCCTCAACAGCGTCCAGTCAAACTAGCCTCAAACATCCAACAGCATGTTTATTAAATAACAAAGAATTACAATGACGTAGAGTTTATACAACATGTCGGACTCTGAGATTTGATGACGGTCTATATGGAACCCTTTGTGACGTAATGATTGTGACGTCATCATACACGCGCCGAGCTTATTATGACGTCATACGAGGTCAGATGATGGATGGATACTCTGGAAAGGTGAATTTGTACAACGTTTCAGACTATTAATTGTTAAAGACTGGCTATATCGAGGCATCCATGACGTCATGATGGTGACGTCATCTTACGCATCACGTCGTTGATTATGACGTCATATGTAGTTAAAAAAGACCTTTTTCGCAACACGATTTGGTTGATAGCACCGATGTCAACCTATGATACTCAGTTAATGAAATTATCTTCATAATATATATATATATATATATATATATATATATATATATATATATATATATATATATTCCGTGACTAGTAGGCAGTTGTCCTCCGACCACCCTTGTGAGACGTCGCCTTTCTAATTAATTGAGAATATAAACAGCTATATACATACGTTGATGTTGATGTCCTCTACATATGTATCGCTTTACTCTTCATATATACCAATATTTAAGCAAGTTACAATTTTCTGCGAATTGCGGGCAGTTGACCTTTGCTGACATTTGACCTCTAACGTTGTAGTCAGACTGTTGCGTATATACAACATCTGCCCATAAGCGCTGTTGTAAGACTATATATACCGGCCAATGTGTCTGCCCGTAGTTGCTGTGGGAGGACGATATATAATCGCAGAGCTATCTGCCTATAACCTTTGCGAGCGGAAGATATATACAAGCAGTACTGTGTGAGGACGGCATATACAAGCAGTGTTATTTATACAATATGCCTAGATCAGTTTGCGCACAACTAACCTGCCTCTGGTTGATAACAGATAGTAGATAGTGTATTTATCCAGGGTCACATAGTGGCATATGGGGAGTGGTGAATTTACATATTTATAGAGTATGGCGGTTAAACAGTTACAGCAAAATATTATTATTATTATTATTATTATTATTATTATTATTATTAGTATTATTAGTAGGCATATTGCATGCATATACGGACCAGATCACACACAATTCGCACCTCAAGATTACAATGAAACCGGGTGACTATTCCATATCCGTTTGATTATTCCCTATTCGCCATGCATATTTATAGAAATATAGTAACAATCTACCGTCGTATGTTTTAAGAAGCGAGCATGGTTGGCCATTTTACCGTGTAAAATATGTCTATGTGTATTTGTTTGTTGCTGAAATTAATTCAGACAAATAAAACGTCATTAGCAATATAGTAACGTAGACGAGTACATAAAGAATGGCTCAAACTATGCAATATATTCACACAAAACAAGCTTGTCAAACTGACGAATAATTTGACAAGCAGGTATAAACCGAGAAAATGTGATTCCAATTAACGTGTATAATGTACAGGTCGCTTACTTAACCGTTAAGTTAAGTAATCTGTGTAGAGCCATTGCGCAGTTCAAGGGGCATTGACATCGGCACGCGGCACGCCCACTGTAGCCATGGCCAATACATTTAACCCTCTGAACCATTAATTCCTATAACCTAGATTTCACGAAAGGCTCGCGACTAATACAAGTAGGCTATCTTGTTGAAAATTTTCGACAGACCGTGTCGCAATGAATAGTTTGATATAAATCTATGGCTGACATTTCCTACATAATTATAAAACATCTAATAAAATGTGTATTAATTTTAAACTATAAAATGAATTGGACTCTTGGGTTCAAAGGTACGCTTGCCTCATATCATCCCCTATGTTCAAAGGTACGCTTGCGTCGTATCATCCCCTACATAATCAGGATAGAACCTAAAGCCGAGCTTGTGGAACTCAACTCGATGATCTATGGAGACCTGTGCAAGTTGTCTATATATATGTAATGGGCTCATAACCAATTTGGTCCATTTGTAAACGATGCAGGCCCATATAGCAATTTGTTATCGAAGCGCCATCTTGTAAACGGCGCAGGCCCATATACCAACTTGTTATCGGCGCGCCCGTTTCTAAACGGCGCGGACCCATATGACAATTTTATTATCGGCTCGCCAGATTGTAAACGGAGCACTGCCCATAAGTCAATATCAAACTTGCGCCATAGTAAATGCGCATAGTTGTAAACGAATTGTGATTTCTAGCCCTACTTTCATAAAGCAGAGATTGATCTTCGGTCACCGGGGGTAGTTTATTTGATATATCTTACTGAAAGAAACACGATCTATCAAAAAAGGTGGTGGTCGTTCGCTGAATCTTTGTATGACACTCACGGGCAATCAATGTACGAGTTGTGACACGCACATTCTCGGAATGAAAGTACGGTGTTAAAGTGTGCATAAATAAGTGCTGTTGAGATATCAAAAATAATCTCTGGCCCTGCAAATGGATATTTTCTATGAGAGGATTTAAAATTTCTTTAATAAATGTGAGCATTATTTAAAGTGTTTATGAATGTATCCAATAACACGCGAATTCTACTCAACGTTAGTCACTTTATTGAACACTTGCTCTATTAGACTTCTAATTAATCACTTTGATACAGACAGACATTGTGATATACAAAACAATGGATTAATCTGCGGCTTGAATCGATGCAAGTGTCCCACAGTTGCTGACGTATACACAGTCATATACGCCCTCATTCTTTTTCTTATGCATACAGAATTATTGACTAACCGACCCTAAGGAATGAGTGAATGAATCGACAGACGGATTGACAGACTAACAAATAAATTAGCAACACGCGCATACGTAGAGACGCGTCTGAATAGCTGAAAGGATTGCTGAAATGGCCAGTAAGACTAAGTTAATAAATGGATGGATGTATCCCCTACTGGGTCAAGTTTGACATTCACATATGGGAAGTGTGCCGTTTACAAACGGCCGCGCCGATAACAAATTAGTATATGGACATGCGCCGTTTATACATCTGTGAACCGATAACCAATTGGCATATGGGGCTGCGTCGTTTACAAACGGCCATGCAGCGTTTATAAACGGGCTAGATTGATTATTGGGTCACTAGATCCATACGGATAACATTTGTGGTTTTGGGCAAATAGATATAACGGGGGTGGGGGTGGATGGTGGTGGGTGGATGGGTAGGAGGAGGGGGTATTGAAAACTTTCGTCAATGCTTTGCTCTCTAACCATTACATAGATTTTACAAATCTGGAACAGCAGAACAAAGAAAACTGGAACCGAGTGCTGAGCGAATCTACACATTCAATTTTCTGCGAAAAAGTAAAGTCTACATTTGTTTTTTGAAAAATACTTTAAAATATTGCCACATCACGAGGCTATAGCGTTGTCACGTTTTAAAACATTAAATCAGCAACTCTCAATCGAATCCACAAGAAGGGAAGGCATAGCACGGAATGAAAGACTGTTCGGTGTGCAACCAGACTGAAGACGAAAATCACTTTCTTTTCCACTGTATTAAGTAGAAGACTAATAGAGACTGATACATACCACAATATTATTACTGTTTGCGGTTTAGATTTTGACCCTGAAATTGACATACGTCTTAGGGTCGCCACGGGCAGGCTTCCACCCACGCTTGGAGAAGATCCCTTCCATATTGACAAACGTATATTTTGAAAGCAATGTTGCTGAGAGCTGTTGCTGATACATATTAGATTTTGACTCGAAATTAGGCATATTTCTTTGCAAGCTACTACCCAAGTTTCGAAATGATCGCTCCAGTAGAACAAGAGTTATTAAAAATGTCTTAAGAACAACAACAACAACAACAACAACAACAGCGACAGCAACAACAACAACAACAACAACATGCACGTCATGCTCACATACACCCTGGCGTCTAGCGAGGCAGGTGAAAACACAAGGTGTGTTTAGAATATGCAAAGAGCCATTTCTTAAAACGGTTGTCTAATCACTTGAGGCTATCGAAAAACAAAAAACGCAACTCGGCATTAGCAATGATAATATAGGGCGAATGATGACGACTATTATATAATACGATAAAACGGGTGGAGACGAGGATTATGACAACACTAGCTATTATTATGACAACATTAACGATAGATTACTATGACAGCGTTAACAATTACGCTGAGAAAATTAACGATTACAATAACAAAATTAACTATTACTGATGTAAAAGTAAGGTTGGAGAATTGCCAAGTTCGAACCCCCACACAGGTAAAAAGAATTCTTATCACGTAAAATTAGCATTCCAGATGACGAATGATCTATATCCTAATGTCAGTGCGTCGTCAATGACATGGCTCGTAGAACTAATGCTTAACAATAATAAAAACTACATACGTGCGAGTGCCTAGTGATCTAGCTGGCGGGATCTTAGAAATGTAAAAGTAAGAATAACTGGAATGCACACCATCAACATTCCAAGTAACTTGTGTGGTTGTGAGACGGGTGGTTGAAAGCTAGTCTGATGTAAGAGGCTTGTTGTCCTCTGGATGCTGGTTTAGTGGTAAGCTACTCGCCTCCCCAACGCTAGGCGGAAGGCTTCGTAGAATGCACTGGTTCGAACCCCGCTCGGGTTGAAAATTGAAAAAGGTAAAGAGTACATTTCAGATTATGAATGAGCTATATCCTAGTGCCATTGCATCGTAAATGACATTTTCCTAGAGCTGATGCTTGACAATAATAAAAAAAGCCTTCCCTTGAACAAACTTGAATTACCATCAGTCTCTAGTTACATTTACCAAATTGCCAGACAAGCCATTCAGCGGTTCTTGAGAAGTTCCTTTTTCTGACAAATAAGGCATCCATGATGGCAAATCGACCAATCATGTTCTTTGAACAAACATTGTTCATTTAGAATTTCCCTGGATGAGGTTTCTAGAATTGCACATCAATCTGTCATGCGGTTGCGTAGAAGCTTCCTGTCTCATACAATTGAAATCGTCCCAGCAGTTCTTGAAAATAAGACATTTTCATTTTTCTATTGGAGGGTTGGCCGCGAAATAAGATAGCCAATAATATGCAAGAGGGACAAGTACAAAATTTTACATCGCCATACCTATAAACTTATATAAATCCGATTTTTGCCTTAAAATCAATTAAATAAACATTCTAATATGGCTGTAAATACGTTAAATTCTGATTGTTCGATGGCGGCCATGTGGTTATCATAGCAACTTCCCTTAAACAAAGTTGAATGGCCCTGAGTACCTAATCGTGCTTACCTTCATCTTTTATAAGAATAAGCAGGTTTTGTGAAATCTCGATCATCTAAGATGGCCGACAAGGAAATCGACCAATAAGTTTCTCTTGAAAACATTTGTTTCAGCTATTGCACTAGATAAGATTTCTTGAGTTTCACATCAATCTGTCAAGCGGTTTCGGAGAAGATTTTTAAAGGTATTTAAAAATATATTGTAAAATTCAAGATTGCCGCTGACCAAATTAGTCAATCATCTTCTTTTGAATACACCTGGATAGCTAGGCCATAATGAAGGCATCTGCCAAATATAACTGAATGGTTATAAAGGCATGCTCTAGATACTGAATCAGCAGAATGAATTATTGGCTGACGCTTGGTCTGTTAATGTCAGATCCAAAGCTCTGAAAGATCTGAGCTCCTGAATTCGTTTTCGTATACACCACTGGCACAAGGGGCACGTGACCTCATGTGACCTCGTGTCATGTGGTCAAATTGGACAAATATTGGTGGTTCTTGAGATGTCATTTAAAGAACAGCGAACGGCCGCAATGGCATACGCTCACTTTGCCATTCAGGCCAGGTGACTTAGCACGCCCTTAGCCTACAATTCATCTTTACACAAAATGTGGTTAGTGTATACAAAGAAAACCCCTTAAAAATTCAGCTCGAATAATTTACTATTTGTTCCAGTGGGAAAATTGTGCTTGGACCGATGGCATTATGAAACTAGATCAGACCTACCTAATTCGTATACGGATGATAGCTTATGCCTGTAGTTACCAATCCACTAAGATAGAATCCATAGATCTAAAAATGATGATACATGCCACCGAAGTAATACCATTCTCCCCTTGGGTCCCACACCGCAGAACATCTGCAAGGCATAACTCTGCTGTTTTTCGCGTGCGTGTATGTGTGCGTGCTTGGATGCGTGCCGAGGAAGTAAAAACCTCCAGTTATTTTCAAAATATCCAATTACATAATTATGATGATTCATAGGCATGACTAGATAGGATCATTATGAGTCAAATTATTAACATGAGTCAGTTATCATGCGAAATGCGCACTGGATACTGCACATATGGCATTAAATATCTTATATACAAGGGGAAGAACTCTGTAAGATTTACTTTGCTGACATAACAGAATAGATGCCCCTGTTAAAATGTTTATTTTCAAGTTGGGCAAAACTTTGTACAAAAGTACGAAAATACACAATATGCATATACGTGTTTGGTGACTCGTATTACTCGCATAAAATGGGTACGTGTGGCATGGCAAATTGCGATGATGTCTATCTACTTGCGTACTCGTCTGCGCACCCATGCCTTCCGCATGCTTGCACACACCCCCCCCCCCCACCGCCCATACACCATCAACCCAGCGGGGCTATGCACGCTTGCAGAAATTCGTTTCCATGCCCTATTTGCAACCTCACGCACGCACGCACGCACGCACGCACGCAGGCAGGCAGGCAGGCCGGCAGGCACGCACGCACGCACGCACGCACGCACGCACGCACGCACGCACGCACGCACGCACGCACGCACGCACGCACGCACGCACGCACGCACGCACGCACGCACGCACGCACGCACGCACGCACGCACGCACGCACGCACGCACGCACGCACGCACGCACGCACGCACGCACGCACGCACGCACGCACGCACGCACGCACGCACGCACGCACGCACGCACGCACGCACGCACGCACGCACGCACGCACGCACGCACGCACGCACGCACGCACGCACGCACGCACGCACGCACGCACGCACGCACGCACGCACGCACGCACGCACGCACGCACGCACGCACGCACGCACTGCTATCCGACGATAGCTTACCAGAACATTTACACGATTTGTACTTACGGGCCACAATTGGCCTCACTAAAGTACATAAATGCGATGTGCGCCATTTACTGTATACGTACCGGGACAGTTTCACATCAGGTGATTTGGACCTAGGGGAAACTCGCCTAGTACACCACTCCTTTGAAACCAGGAATAGTCGGCTGGTCATCCAACACGTATGTCGTCTTCCAATCCATAAGGAAGTAGAAGTCCATCAGCAAGTAGCAGATATGCTGAACACAGGCGTTATTGAACCCTCTGCACCCCCTGGGCCAGTCCAATAGTCCTCACAGGTAAGAAGGATGGGTTGTTATGATTTTGCATCCACTACCATCGCCTAAATGATCTGAGTGTGAAAGATGCGTATCCATTACCGTGCATCGATCACGCTCTGGATTTCTTGGCTGGAGCTAAATGGCACTGCGAATTAGACCGCGCGAGCGGTTATTGGCATGTGGACATGGAGGACGCTGATTGTGTGAAAACCGCTTTTACATGCAGGGACGGCCTGTTCCAGTTCCGAAAAATGCTGTGTGGCCTGTATAACTTCCCGGGCACATTTGAACGGCCGATGGAACAGGAATTCACAAAATTACAATGGCAAATCTGTTTATGCTATCTGGACGACGAGATTCTTTTTGGCTCTTCTCTTGAGCAAACCTTGGCCAACGTGGACGAAGTGTTGGAACGGTTTTGTAGCGCCAATCTAAATCTCAAGCCAAAAAGTGCCATTTCTTTCGAAAAAAAAGTAGAATTCCTAGAACCTGTAACATCTGTCAATGAAGTGGCTACCAACCCGAGAAAATGCGTGCAGCGTCGCAGTGGAAGACTCCTACTGTCACCAACACCAGGAGCTTCCTCGGCCTCTGTCAATACTATTGGCGATATATTTGCCACTTTAGTGAAATTTCGTCCCCACTGTTCCAAATAACGGAAAAGGACAGACCTTTCGAGTGGACGAATGCGTGTGAGGAGCCGAAAGCACAACAAACCACTGCATCAATTCTTGTTTATCCAAACCATAGCCTTGATTTCATCCGGGACATGGACGCCTCGGTTTATGCCATTGGTGCTGTTCTATCACAAGTCACAGCAGATGGAACTGAGCAAGTATTGGGCTATGGACCATGCACATTACACAATGCAGAAGGGCATTACGCGACCACGAAGCAAGAATTGTCGGTCGCGCTATACTTTACGAAGTATTGCAAACACTTTCTATACAGGTACTCATTTACCCTACATACCGACCACACCTGCTTACGATGGCACAGAAATGTTACAAACCCTGAGGGTCAGATAGCGAGGTGGCAGAAATCCATGCAGGCCTATAACTTCACAGTCGTTCATTGACATGGCAAACTTCGTGGTAATGTCGACGCCCTAAGCCGAATCGGCCTAGAGGGTGACATTGAAGTGGCCGAAACCGTAGCTCACGACGTCCAGTCAACCCCCATCTTTCCAGAACTGCGTTACAAGGAATGGAATATGGGTGAGCTCTCCAACGAACAATCAATGGACGCACTCACAAAACACATATATGCGTGGATTCAGGAGGGGGGTACACCCTTCCCAGGAATCGGTTAGTCTCTTGCCAACCGGGGCAAAGCATTATTAGCAACAATATGCAGAATGCCACGTGCACAATGACGTTCTGTTTATCAATAACCGTATCATTGTAGGTGGGCTTGCCATTCACCCCTTCATTAACCTACAACATACTGTCCGGTAGGTGCTAGTTTGAGAGATAGATAAAGAAAGAGAGAGAGAGTGAGAGAGAGAGAGAGGGAGAGAGAGAGAGAGAGAGAGAGAGAGAGAGAGAGTCTGGAGGAAGGATGCTCTACTGCATACACCACTATCTGAACGGATTGGGACTATGCACGCAGGTTCCAGTCCCTCCCCGAGCAGCTAGAACGACCTAGCATTTCAAACAGTGAAAGATCGTGTTGGGGAATACGATCGACATTCTTTCGCCGGTGAAGCCACTGGCGATTAGTTACTAAAATAATATAGTTAGATGAGACAGACGTACGTAGCTGAGCCCGTTTGAATGGAAAATGATACACCTATGCAAAGATAAAATCGGAGGCAGCTGCATACTTAAAAAGTGAATAAATATATAAAATGGTGAAAGTGACAACACATGTGAAATAGAATCATAGTGGCACAGGAAAATCCGTGCAGTGATATTAACCTGTATACTATGCTAGGTATTTCTAATCTTCATCGGGAGAGGAGGGCACCAATGAACCTTTTTTGTTAAGCCCCTTCTCCTCTAGATTTGCTCCACCAACATCATGCTCGTGTTGGGATCGATCAATCCCTTGCTCCCTGACTATCAATTACCAGAAAACTATGCAGGTAAGCTGTTGAATATTCTGAAACTAATTCGACTGGGTGGCAGCAACAGCGTCCAGTCAAATTAGTTTCGAAATATTCAACAACATATTTATTAGATAGCAAAAACATACAATTCGTGCAACAACGCATAGTCCGTCTTCAACTATGTGTTCGTGACATAGGTATCTACGACATGCATGCCGTCATAATGGCGTCATTCATTCTGATGTCATTCTACACGTCACGTAGTTGGTGATGACGTCATATGATGCATGGATAAAGTGGAAAGGTCTATTATGAACTATATGGATGATTGAAGGCAACCTACTAATCCAATATCAACATGGTTTTATTATGTAAAATGCCACTATTTGACTATTTAGAGATAGTAACCAGGATGGTATATAGAAACGAACCAGTTGATGTTATATAACCTTACTTCAAACAGGCATTTGACACAGTTCCACATACAGGATTCATAGATAAGCTCAAAGCATATGGTATCGGAGAAAGCGTGGTTAAATTGCTTGGACATTTACTGTTCAACCATGATCAACGTGTATGTGTCAATGATGCAACGTCAGATTGGAACGATCTGTCAATTGGAGTAGCACAAGGAGGCGTGTTAGGAAATGTACTCTTCTTAATCTTAATTAGTGACACTGTGAAATACATCTATACGATACATACTGACCATGGTTGATGCAAAGTCATCACATTGATAATCTGCAAAACAACATCAGCAAATTCGAATGTTGTCGATCGACTGGCAGTTATGTATCAACTTCATTAAGTGTTAGGTACTCCATCTGAGCAGAAATAATCCAAAGAATTATACTGCTGACAAACTGATGCTCATCCCCCATAGTACTCACCACCAGCAAAAAGACAGGTTTATACATAGAGGATACCATGCACATTGATGTTCACATAATTGCAACACTAAACACGATGCACAGGATATTCGGAGAGATCAACATCCATCTACATCGACGAGGCACTCTTTACTATTTTTTCCACAACCCTGTTGAGACAATTCTGGAGCATTGCAACACAGTATGCTCACCCCATTTGAAGCGTGACTCAACATATATTGAGAGTGTACACCGCAGCACAACACAATTGTCAATCAGCTATGCACCGTTGCTTACAAAGAAAGGCCAAACTGGATTAGAGGTGGTACCATTTATAGAGTAACCCATTTTTGACAAGCTTTCGCACACCATGTTCCTCACTTGATGGAGAACATGCATGCATGAAAGCGTCTCTCAATAAGCACATTTAGACTACAAAATGTACCACCGCTTATCTTTTTTATCTTGTCAAGACTAACACGGCTCCTTTCTCAGGCAAAGAAATGGGAACATCTCTCATGCTAATGTATCTAAAAAGAACAGGTAAACGAGGATATCCGGAAATATCATTTCTCAAACATAATCGTCATAAGCTGGACGTCTTGTCCGATGAGACGGTAAATAATGAAGACGTCAATGCTTTCAAGGTGGGGATAGACGCACGGATCTACCACATAATGTATACATTCGACTAGAAAACGACTTAGTAAACAGGATAACAGTCAGCCAACTACAAGCTATAGCGAATAGCCAATTAGGCCGATATCTTCAGCAGTTGTTAGAAATGGCATTTTCTTAATGCTTTCCCAATTAAACACAAATTTGGCGGATCTACAAGGTGATTAATACTAACGCTATTATCAGTGATATGCTACTGTAGCCGGTTCATCGCAGCTAATGGTCTCAAGCCATGTGTAGCACAGATGGCTCAGTCGGGTACACACTGACCCGGGTTAGCCGAATACGAAACAGCCCGTCTGAGTGCTCCAAGTCACGCCCCTGTTGGTTCTATAGGTCAGTGCATGTAGCCACCATATTCAGAGCTCAGAATACTATAGTCCGTAGAAACGCCTTGTGCGCATGTGCGCCAGCAGGAGATAGCGCAGCCACGCTGTGCTGAGGGTACGGGGAATGTCATTCCAATCAGATAACTATCAGTAATTCATGGCCCGAAATACGGCGACTAATCCTAACTAGTATTAAACCTTTTGATAGGATAGAGTAGATAAGGACGAACAATGGAGTGGTGTTTATTGTAAAGCCTCTGTGCCAGTACTGCTGCGCCGCTACATAAGCAGACTGTTGTTTCTATAATTGGCCACAAATTTTACGGCCTTCTAAATTCCTAGAGCAGCTGTCTCTTTAGTTACCACCGACCCGGGAAATCGCAGAGGTTTCTAAACGGTGAGAATCAATCCGGCGATGCTTCACACGCACTTCCTCTGTACCTTCACCAGTACCCTAGGCTATTCTTTAAGTTAAAGTAGGATTCACGGTGCTAATGTTAATTATAGTAGTTACGTCCTAGCAGTGGAACTCATGGAGCAATTACATACCCCTAAATGCAGCTAAACGTTAGCTCCAGGGAGCGGATCTCATATTGTTCGCTCTCACCATACTTGGCATGGGCTGAAAACGTGGTTCCCGGATGAACTCCATGGTGATTGGGAGAAGCCAACCAACTCTCCACGCATTCTAGAAAGGTCGCCAACGTTTGTTATCCAATTCTTCAGCCTGTGCCATATCTAAATACGTTGCTTGCTCAATGCTTTTATGTGTTATCTGTCCATGTCTTGTTCCTTGTGGTTGCGCTCACATGTGGTTAGGAGTCGCTTATTGGCGCTGGACTCATCAACCAGCAACATGTTTGCACCATCAGCCTGAGGCAGTAGTCGAATGGATATGTGCCAAGAAAGGTTACGTGGGCCCATCCGCTAGGAGGGCAACCTCCCCTAAAGTTAAGTGGGCATAAGCCATTTGAAGCATAAACTCATGTGTCTGGACTTAACAAATAAAGGGTGGCCTATGCTCCTCAGGAAGGACCGCTAAAATATTGTGGCGTCGACTAAACCAGCGAGTAGCTTAAGAGAAGACGGTGTCGGATTATGTTGAAACCGGCGTCCGCCTCCACGTAATACAGCTTGCACCCCTCAACTAAATAATTATATACAGGTATCTCTTAGCGCACTTTAGCATTGATCTGAATAGGAATGCAGCCTCGGTCTTACTCCTCCTCCGCTTCGGCATTCTAGGCATTTTTCTGTGACGGAGGCCCGCGCGAGGCATTTTCCTCTCACAAAACCAATGTGTTGGCCGGCGTGAGGCGCTAGTTTTATATTAAATTAATTAGCCGCGCCATGGACTCCTCATTTACAGGGGTATCTTTCAGATATATATGTCTAGGTTAGGTATCTTTGGCGAGATATAAACACAGACGGCCAAGATGTCATTATATTTATATTGCAGTTAACGATTTATTATTGTTAATCCAGCGTCTTATTCAGGTAGAAGCCGGCTTACGACTCGTCGCGTTACACACTTCTTAGCTTAAGTACTAATAATGCAGAGCTACACTGGGTACACCAATAGTCGTGATGATACGGTGGCGTTCGCCACAGGCGGCACGGCCTCACTGGAACGTGAGCGTTCAACCGACATTAGAGGTCCGCCTTTGTGGTCAACGGTGACCAGGGCACCACTCTCTTCATCCCCGAAGCTAGCTAACCCGCATCGTCGGGTTGGCGACTACTCGCCCGACTCCGACCAGTCCTAGGAGAACTTACAGGAGCAGCGCGACGCCCGCGCTACATATGAGTGTGCATCCTAAAACATTCTCTTCTAATAAGAATTGTGATAGAACATATAGCAACTCTAATCTGGATGCAGAATGAAAATAGTTAGCTTAAAATATCATATTGAATAGTTAAGATATGATAGCAATCAAATTAGAATATGAAGATATAAATACTCTGTAAACATGATTTGATTTTCCATATCAGTGAAATCTGAAATTATATGCATAGTGAATAGATAATAATATAATGTAAAATATAAATAATATTTGTTAATGCATAAATTCTGACGCAGTACGCCACACCAAGAAGGAAGTCTTAGAAACAACGTCAACAGGCTATGACCGGGACAATACAATACGTTATATTCATAATTATGCACATAGAATGATGATGAGAATGCGGATGAGGACGACGACAGGTGATGGATACTTGACATGGGTCAATGCGTATTTGATTACTTCCCACAAAGCAACGCTCATAATTCAATTTGAGTACTGCACATTTTAAATTGGACAGAATTAGTATTTTGTAGTAACTGTTTATTTCAATCGTATTATCAAGTAGTTATCCAGATTGTCTAATTGTGCCAATGCGACAGCTGCTTGATGTGCCATATGCACACGATAGGAATGAGAGGCGAAATTAAGCTTTTATCACAGAATCCTGCTGATATTCAACGAGATGCTTTATATACATATCAAATTCTTATCTAGCAACTACATAGGACGCACATAATAACTTATAGGCCGTGGATTAACATATTAGTTTCCATAATAATCATGTTTCTAAATACTACTGATAATCCCTTGCATGGATCCGAGCTGTTACTAACATAGCTGACGTCATAATCAAATGAGTCACAGGTTAGACGAATTGTAAAGTTCATCATGAAGTGTACGAATGGACTTTTCCAGTTTTAGCTAAGCTCCAGCCACACTTCGCTCGTGTTCGGATCGATCGATCGATCGCTGAACTCCCTGACTCTCAATTCCCAGAAAACTATATAGGTAAGCAGATGAATATTTTGAAACTAATTTGACTGTCAAATTATTTTCAAAACATGCAAGAGCATGTTTTTAAAATAGTGACTATATACAGTTCGTACAACAACGCATTAGTCCGTCACACATTATACGTTCGTGACGAATTTATCTACGTTATCAATGATTATGACGCCATCCTACAAGTCACGTAGTTGATTATGACGTCACATGATGGATGGATAAACTGGAAAGGCCTAATGCATGTCTTTGATGAGCATAATGTAAAATTTAAAAGACATTCTGCTGAATATTTTTAATCTAATTTGTCTTTTAAAATGTAAATAAAGATTCTGGAAATTCAGGCTTCAATATTTCAAATCTATTCCAATTCGCATACAATGTGGGCGGAGCTTAGCTAGAAAGGGAGTGTTCTTTTTCACGAGATGGATACATGATGCGATTATGAAGTCTTGTATATGCGAATACAAATAGTCTGCAGCGAGTTATTCATCAAGGGAACACGCGATGTTGCTAGTGATATCCCGTTAAATCGACTTATGTAGTACTATAATGCGAGTCATTCATATTTTTGTTTAATTTTTCTTACGCGTGGAACAAAATAGACTAAGGACTTCATCTCGGATGGATTTCATGGCTAATACATACACGATTGGGTTCAAACTACTGTTGACATGCAGCACATACATCAAAACTAAGAACAAATTGTCCAAATTAAGGTTATAATCTTGAATATGTGCATGCAGTATGACCATGTAGGTGAAGGCAGGAATCCAACAGATATAAAATAGAACGATGACAATAGCGACGGCGCGAGCATCCGGGTTCTTCCGTTCATGAGAAACGTCAACAGATTTGTTGACTCTCATATATGCGCAGTGTTTAGCGATATGGAGTGTGCATATGGCTACACATGGTATAGCTCTTAATAGTATCATGAATCCAAGATCTTTTGCATTAAAATCACCAGTAAATATACAGACTTCCACCTCCTCACCATTAATAATCGAGGTCGCTGATCGCCAAAACGATGCATATGTCATTGAACAACACGCAGCCAACACCACAATGACGGCACAATATTTCGCCATCAATCCCGTTGTAACTGAAGCTCGGGCACGAAGAGGCCACAGAACCTGGTAAAGTCTGAGTGCTGTGAAGAACAAAGGGTGGTATTCACTGCCGACCAGGCCTCCTATTGTGATGAAGACTGAAACTGCGCATAAGAAGCCAACGTTTTTTGCGATAACTGTTGGGAACGTTAATATAGCATACATTGCCCCTCCCGTGCAAAGACATGCGTCCATAGCAGCTAAGCTTGTTAAAATAGCGAACAGAGTCGAACGGCATCTTTTCGATTTTACAAAGTAAAGTATAATTAAAATATTAATTAGAATGCCAATGGGCTGAAAGATTGCAGGTATCTCTCTATAAAACAAAACCGGGATATCTAAGTACCAGAATTCTAGTTCTGCCCGTGTACCATTCAAATGTTCTGCTAGCTCACCACTTGCTCCCATCTCAGCATCCATTAGATCTGCTTTCAAGGAAGATTTTAACCATATGCTAATGACGCCTGCTGGAAGCTCGGATACGTTGCTACCTCCTTAGCTTCATCTCTCATAGAAAATCATTGTGTTGTCTGGAAAACAGTTCTGAAAAATGGACTCTTCCATACAATCAGACTGGACTCAAACGTCATGAAATCACGCTAGCGACTAGCATCTCTAGCCTAGCATTGCTGACTATATATATATTGCTATTGCATTGCTATATATATATATATATATATATATATATATATATATATATATATATATATATATATATATATATATATATATATATATATATATATATATATATATATATATATATATATATATATATATATATATATATATATATATATATATATATATATATATATATATATATATATATATATATATATATATATGATATGGGTAAAGACTATATACCATCATGATACCCAACAAAACAGTTTATGTTCAAAGAGCTCTTTGACAGATGCTGTATACGGCTAGCGGAAACATGGATAATGTCATGTCTTTGTCTTCGTTAGAGCCGCCACTTACAATCGTAGTTTGTTCGATCGTATTTCACGAGCAGGAGAGCCTTCGCCCGCTTGAAGTATCCTGGCGCTGTGAATCGGAGGTCAGTGCGTAATAAGATGTGTGTCTTCTACAGATGAACACGTAAATTGTCTGATCACCGGTGTACCAGTACATTTTTTAGCCCATCGTGTGCCAGGAACGTCCTCAATGCGCACATTGCTACGTAAGTCAATATGCCATTACGCCTTTAATGACCGCAAACGTTAATGTGTCTGTTCAGTGAATTTTCGTTTGCAAACCAAGAAAATACTATTATTACTAACGGGTTAATGGACAAGAAAATCAACAATTCACGCTCAGAGTCTATTTGCAGACCAATAGGAGATAATTTTGAAATTTACCACTGGAATGCCTGGATCAATAACCGAGCCAGTCATTCCAGCGGTAAATTGTAAAAGAAATGATTTTCTCTTGGCATGCAATTGGGCATTCCTTAAGGAGACTTCAGAGGCCATTTTGGCTGGCTTGACCTTTAACGGACTATGTTGTCACAACCTTAGCCAAATGACCTGGTAAGTTGTTAAACGTAGTAAACCCAATTTGACCTTGGCAAAACCGTCTCCAGTGAGGTAATTTCAATATTTTAAAGGTGTATTTATTTTAAAGGTGTATTATATCTTACATTCTAAATAATGTAGCAGGTATGTAAAGCTAAAGTGTGAGAGCGATCAGCATCATCTAGTTGGTCTGAACTAGCAGCGCCCGTGGCATGAATCATACACCGACGCTTAGAATAGCATATACAGGTGAAAAACAATGCATTCGTTGTCTATAGTGCAAGAATGAGGGCCCAGATGAGACTGGCAAAGCCGCGCTCTTTCATAGCTGGGTTAGCGATGCGACAAGACAATCTATGTTAAATACAGCTAGGCTACACATATTAATGCAAGGCATCACCATTGCATGGCCAAACTTAGTATCAGTTCATTCCGGCAAGCCTGAGTACACTGCAATTATCAACCTTTATATTAGGTATATTTGGTGATGATCGTATAGCAAATGTTAAGTGCCTATCAAGAACATGATGGCGACATGAACGGCTAGCCATCCCCGTGCCGCGGTTTTAACCCAATTCCCCACATAAAATTAGGCTCTTTCTTAATACACTACGTCCAATAGCTGTAGAACAGTTCAAGGCTGCAAACCCCTTCATGAATGATGCCAATAGAATAGAGTTCACTCACATATACCTATGCGACGCCACGGACATGAACCATGACGGTACCTCTTATCGGGGCACAGAGAAGTGGAGGTGGAGCAGAATCATGGGCGCCCTCCTCTATAGCATTAACGACATTAAAACGCACGGTGTAATATGAAATCTCGTCCTCCGGTCCTTTTGGAAGTTGTTGATTCGTAGCTCTAAAATCCACATGATAATCAAGATGCAACTATATGATGCTACATGTGTTTCCATAATGCCATAGAATTGAAACAGCTGGCTTGCGCCAAACGCAAACTTGAACAAACTTGATGCATGTCCCGACAAGCATATGCGCACCATTACAGATCATCGATGGTCACACAGTCTAATATTAAATGCAGTACAATATAAACTGTATCACATAGACACAACATCTGTGATCGTAGCCCAGTATCGATGCTCATGTCTGAACATGTTCTTCGAATTCCAGAAAATACGCTGACTTAGAAAGCACCAGAATTTGTAGTCGCATGTGATATCAGGTATCAGACACGCAGATGACGTCACAGCATTAACTTACAGAAAATGTTGAAGAAAATGATTGCAGCTGAAAGAAATTTTCACTTCTACAGGTGCATCGTCGTCGTCGTCGTCGTCGTTGTCGTCGTCGTCGTCATCGTAGTCGACGTCACCGTCGTCGTCGGCATCATCATCATCAGCATCATCGTCATCAGTAAGACACGTATTTACATTGTGTAGTGATACATACCGGTACTTGATGCAAACTGCGGTAAAGGTAACCTAATTGCAAAATGAAAGTGCTGCTTATCACGATCATTTTGCGCTTCAATATAATCAAAGTAAACATCATTAACATATTGGTGCGGCTAATCAGCAAGTGTATATGGCTGTCAACTCTTCCAGTTCTGTTAGCAATGCATAGACATCCATGGTTGTTCTTCTACTGGTCCATGCTATAGAGACCATAGACTACTGAAAGAAAAGACTGTATGTATACAATCCAGGGCCATATGCTATTAGATGGATCCATTTCAAGTTGGTCCGACCGCTCTAGCTAAGCTCTATCCATGTTTGCGAGATATCCATGTAACAATGTAGGTATGTTGTTGCATGTTTTGAAACTAATTTCACTGGGAGCTGATCTTGTAAAATATTCAATAAAATGTTTATTCAACTGTATTTTCACGAAACTATGCTTTCGTGACAGACGTTTCGACTTATTGACGAAACCTATTTCTCTTTGACGTCAGCTAACAAGTTATGTATTTTCACCACGATGACAGATAACTGCGTGACAGATTGGATCCTTCTATTTTGCTTTTCGGTGGATAATATGGGAGTGTGTGTGACACATAAACGACACTTGACATGCATGTTAATAACATGATTTTGGAGGAAACCTATTATTCGATTCGCCAGACCGTCCATCCGTCCATAGTAGGGGAGCAAAGTTTGAAAAAATCACTTTTCATCAATCGGAAAGTAATAGTTTATATCTGTGTTTTTTCCTCTTCCTATTAGCATACGTTTTTGGAAAATGCCTGTAAGCAAGAATATCCGTCTTGCAAATTAGATGATTTTGCCAATAAACTACTCTATTGACAACCACATCTCTGCATTGTGACAGAATATGTATTTTAGTAGAATAAAGTAAAAATCTCAAAAACAACTCTGGTCACGAACATATAGAGAGACCTACATTACATACGTGCAAGCACTTTCGAGACAATTGGCCGTTTTATTCTTACGAAATTGAAATTTATTTCAAATAATTTAGAAATTCTGTCATTTTTTTGCTATAAGCAGAATTACTAAATAATGAACCATTGGCGAGCTGTTGCACTCCCAAGAAGACCACATTCCAAAAAACAACGCACACGTTTCCCCTTCGGTTTGAGATATAATATACCTATATATTACCCAGGGATGAAACGTTATTACACATTGGGTATCCCTACCCCATTGTGTGCCTCAGTATAAGTAAATTATCGTTAAAATCACCGTTTTCACAAAAGTCAGAAAGTAGATAGATTCAACGAAATTGTATTATTCTAGATCAAATATGCAAATAGACTTAAAACAGACCATTTCACAAGTTTCAAACTAGTATTTTGTAGATTGCAAACACATCCCAAATTTTAGATTATCACGCTTTAGCATTAAAACGCAAAATTGCCATTGTCCATATATGCACACATAACAGTTAAGAATTAAATAAAGTACTCATCCAGAAAAATAGGCATGGATGCAGACAGGCCTGACAGAGAAACTGGGTAGGCTTAGATCATGTGGAGGACAAAAGAATAGCAGTAGTATGAAAACAGATCATCTTGTATGTACAGTGAAACCTCTCTTTAGCGACCACTTCATGGGCCATTATAAGTGGCTGCTGAAGACATATGTTCACTTACTATGGCTATTTATGCAGTTTATAGCTTTTGTAACCACAGGCTCGTCGTTCTTAAAGATGGCTTATCTTACGACCGCCCGTTTTAAGAACCACCATCTTGTGGTCCCAAATGTAGGTGGTCGTTATAGACAGGGTTGACTGTATGTATATTTGTGAGTATGTAGTATGCGTGCGCGTGTTTGCATGCATTCCTGCATGCCCGTCACATAGGTCATATTTGAAAGACTTAATCCCGTCCACATAGATTCTCCTTTGACCCGCAGCAACATGGCCGCAAAACAGATTTTACCAGCTCTCTCACAAGGACAGACCTTTGTACAAAGTGGCTTGCCACTATATTTCTTGCAGATAAGATATGATTTTGGTAAATACTTTATGTCTGGTTTTGTAGGCTTTGCGATTTTAAATGTTGTAAGCACCCCATCTGATAGAGACCTTCCAAATCCGTTTGTTGGATCAGGTATTCCGAGTATAAGATTATGAGCATTTTTGTACATAGCAATTTGAAACAGAGCTCAATAGCAGTGTTGCAAAAAAGCATCTTCTCTTGGAGGAAGTGTCCGTAAATCACTTCTGAATGATGCAAACGTGTGTTCTCTCAAACGGTCCAATGCTGAGTAGGTGGGGGTTGGTATATAAGGATGATACAATCAGTCTAATATCTCCAATCACGTCCTCAGATGTATCCGTACTATTTTCGCCATAGCTTGCTAATGCTTGTAGTGTATTTTCCTTCATCAAGGAAATGGCAACCTTGAATGCCTTCTTTTTCCTTTGGAAAATATGTAGTTGACGGTGTCGCAACCTGTGATGACATAGGTGGCGAGTAAGATGGAGGAGACGTAGTTAGCTGTGTGATTCAGCAGAGTTGTCAGACGAACTACCAAGTCGTGAATAGGAAGAAATTTCCACATACGTAGCATCCACATTTCTTTCGAAATGCTCACGCTACTATGGTATAGGGCCGCCATTATCACGTCGGTGCCATCTTATTAATTTACTACATGATAATAGCTCAGTGTGATCACTGAATATATGGCACCATGAGGCGCGTATCAGCCTCTTCGTGATCCAAGCAGGATGAGTCATCAACGTCAACAACCCCATTTATGGTCACTGACACCGCTCTAGGTGAACAGGCGTTCATAAATGTTCCACCTAAAACTAGTATAACAGTATTCAGCCTTTGTCTCGACACTGGCTTCATCCATTCTTCGGCGCGGTAGGCCAATATATTGGCCTTCGTTTTCTCATCAGTTTGGCCCATGCAGGAAGTAATGCCCCTGATGCAGGAATGTATTCTGCAGTTTCACCTTTAGTCCTGTACTGTCGTTCTTCTAGTTTCAAACTCTTTGTTGGCCCAAAATCATAGCTATCTTCAACAAAACGTATTAAGTCACACCAATCAGGCTTCATAGCGGTTATCTTGTTGAGATACACATCTTTGAAATCTTCAAATGTTCTAGTGTCAAGGTTTTGGAATTTCTGTAGGAAACACATCGCATCTACAAGAAATGTGGTTGACATATCACAAATCGGCAGGTAAGGATGCTCATCCTTTGTTGCATATGTTTTCATTTCATTATAATAATCTGATTTACAACCTTTTTCTCATTTTATGTATGTTATGTTGCACATCAGGTTCAAACAGATATGGGTATTCTGCCCATTCATGGCTGAATGCTTCATTGTTACTTCTTTGCTGTGTTCATTGTATATACAATACATGGAACGAGTCTTTGTTGTTTCCTCTTGATATATTTTCTTTATCTACATTATATGACTCCTTTTTGTCTTTGACGCCTTTTTGTCTTTGTTTCTGCAAATGGAGTTATAATGGGTGGTAGAATCTTATCTGAGTTGCTTTCTTTTGCTGAGTTAACCACCTCTTTCCCTTGATATCCTCCATAAATCTTAGCAGATCATCTAATCTTTCTTCACCTGTATCTTTCGCAAACTCTGCCAATGGTGAAGGTAGCCCACTTGGTATTTCGATATAATTTTTCTCCACCACCCATTGTTCAAATGTTTCCCATTTCAATGAAACCGTTGCTTCCGCTGCAAGAGAATCGCTCCGAACCATCTTATAATAATCTTTACCAGCCAGTACGTTGTTTTCTGTTCCTTTCTTGCATTACTCAGCCGTCTCCATTACATATACAATTCCGCTACCAGTCACACTTTTGCCAATGGCTCCCTTGTAGTTCATTAGAATGTGGAATACACCTAACCGCTTTATAATAGAACGATATTTATCTGGAAATTTTGCTGCCAGACGTTTGAAAATGTCCTATATCACTTGATCTGTTGTAGCAACAACATCTTCTCGGTTCAATGCTTGTGCTGCCTTGAGGAAATAATCCAGTGATGCTTGAACAACCTCTGGTTTGGTTAGAGATTCTAGGAATAGTGGCCGATAACCTATCGTTGTTGACGCTTCTACATTGTACTTCTTTTTCTGAAAGGTTGTCCATGTTGGACTTATGTTCAAGCCATCGGTTGGCATAAGGTTTGTTGGTATCAATCGAGACCGCATCCAAACTATGTCTGTGCCATTCAGCTTATATTCGTTATCTTCTGTGTCAGGTAACTTTGAACCAATCAAAAGCTGTGTTTGTCTTCTGTCTTTCAAACTTAATTGGGCCACATGTACAGTGAATGAATTTGGAGCCTTTACTGTTCTATATTGGTATAGCATGTGTGTAGTAGCATGCATGGTTGTTCTGTCTTTAGTATTTTCATGAAAATCTTGATTGTGTAAAGCAAATTGTGTAAACAAACCTGGCAGAGTATTTTCCCATTTACTTCAGTGTTATCACTTACCTGTTCTCCAGCATGAGTTATATACTGTTGCCCATCAGTCAAACCATCTTAAATAGCATTAAATAGCATTACTGGTGACCAATAAAGCGTGTGGCCATTTAATATATTATCCACTATAGTGGTCTTGATTAACGGACGTTGTATTGTTTTTTGGTAATTTTGAAAAGAGCCGCCTTATATAACCACATGTCTTAGAGACCCACCATAATGTGGTCCCACAGCCAGGTAACCGCTATAGACCATCTGCACAAGATCACTGGATACAAACGTACTTCTGTTTATTAAAGAGTATAATGACCTAAATTTGCTGAAAATATAATTCAATAAAGTCACGAGATGACAGCTCCGTTGACTTCCCAATTTTAATTGGTGTGAAAAGATGGGGGTAGGGGTCTCTATATCTACGCAATGCTTCGGCCAATTACATTAAGAAATATCTTAAAGGTTAGGGAATATATATGGTATTATTTTGACAAATTGTTATACAGACCAATTGAAAAGAGTATTTTGGGCACATTTTATAATTAACCATTGAGCATAAATATTCATAGACTTATTGTGGGTAATGAGGGCATGCGAAAAAGGATGTAGTGGAGTGCTGAGTGTGGCATTGAACTTACGGTACCACCTGCTACTGTGCCGCACCGAAGGTTACACCGACAAGATTAGTGAAGCAAATTCATTTGAGGAAGATCACTCCATTCTATGAGCTATTTTGCACGAGTAGATACTCTACCTTCTCACAGCATATGGGTATCTGGTATGCACATTGGAAATACGTCTCCATTACGTGTCGGATATGTATAGATTATGTATGGCAATCTCCAGTCAATCGGATCATCTACAGCATATGTACTGATTCGTGTAAAGCTTACGTATGGCGCCATATCACGCATGGTTGAACAACTATGGTAGATGGATCTATGGCGTGTGATAACACACTTCCTGGTTTCTATCGTTTATTCCATTGAAGTCTGCATCTGCTGAGACCGTAAATACCGAATGGTGATCCAGATGCATTCATTTTACTACGGATTTGTTGTCATTCATTTCTACTGAAATACTACACATCCGACGAATTATACACTTCCACAGATCACAAAATGAAACCCATGCTGCCGTGACAGAATGGGTTCGGCACACAGCGAAAATGAGGTGACTTTACAATGCTCAGTGTACTGATAATTACCAAATCGAAGGTCTATCAACACATGTCCATACTCTTAGCAACTACACTTCCCATGCCACCTGACTGATCCAGAGCAGGAGACACAATGCATTCATTGTGTATGTGTGACAGATATGCGGGAAGTAGTTATTGGGCTTCGATCAATGGAGGTTTCTGATTGGCTTTTTTCAAATTTAAATATTAGACCACGCCCCTTGACCTTTTATTTAGCCATATATTGTCATACAAAGAGCTTTTACACATCCTTCATGGGGAAGTTATGGACCCAACCCCACTTCCTGTGTGATAAGACCGGACCGGAAACTGTATGAACGAGTGGCCCCAACCCAGTTTCACCACCTGAGAACCTCCCACTCCACTTGAAGACTTTACACATCCTTCCTGAGGAAGTCATGGACCCCGCCCATTTCCGGTGTGATAAGATCACTCTGGACCAGAAACGCCAAATCCGGACTGGAAACTGTAGGAATGGGTGGACCCAAACCAGTTTCACCACCTTAGAACTTCCCATCCCCACTTGAAGCCGTTACACATCCTTCCAACGTAAGCTAGGGACCCACCCATTTATGGTGTGATAAGACTACTTCCGGACCGGAAACTCCACATCCGGACCGGATACTCTATGAATGGGTTGGTCCCATACTCGTTTCACCACCTTAGAACTTATCATCCCCACTTGAAGCCGTTACACATCCGTCCAGCAGAAGCCCAGGACCCCCACCCACTTCATGTGTGATAAGATCGCATCCAGACCGGAAAAGCCACTTCCGTAGTGGAAGCATACTTACGTAATTAAAAATAATAAGAATCATAAATATCAAAGGTGAATGAGAGTATGAATGTATGCTGATTATGTATTTTAACACTTTCTATAAAAGTTGAAACATTTTAAAAACGAATAAGTTATTTCAAGGAAGGATTCTAAAAAAAGATTTTAATCATCAGAGTTGCTTTAAGAAAACAGTTTAGCCCAGAAGAGGTATGAAGCTTAATATATATGATCTTATGACTACCTGTCTTATAGAACCAGTACATTCTGGTCTCAAAAAAGCAGGTGGTCACAATAGACACAGTGTTACTGTATTAAATCACAATTTTTTGGTCTCAAAAAGCAGGTGAACACAATAGACAGGTTTTACCGTATTGTAAAACGTAGACAACGATCTTATGATTCCCTGTCATACAGTAACACTATCTTCTGTTCTAAAAAAAGCAGGTGGTCGCAATAGACACAGTTTTGCTGTATTGTACCATCCTTTCGTCTCCAAAAGCAGTCGACCACAATAGACATGTGTTACTGTATTGTAAAACGTACACTAAGTGCACAGTATGTGTTGCATAATTGGGTTCAAATGTAATAAGCCGTTTGTTCGAATAATCAGTGAATCATATCATGTACTTTTACAAGCATATTCAAATATATTGGACAAATATTTGATTTTCTTCCGACGTCAGATTCGACTTTCAACTGAAAGTGTTAGACGTTTTTAGATGTGATTATATCCTCTGATATAATATTAGTTGTCACACCAAATCAGATTTAAAACTGGATGTAAATCTACAACATTAGGCTGCATCCTTTGAAACAAATGAGGAAGTGTGTTTTTGAAATATCACATCATTAATATTCTAATAAATTCTATGTCTCTATCCATATTGTAACGATTTGTGAGTGAAACTAATCACCAGATTTCAATTTCTTGGATTCCTTTATTGAAGTAAGTAGCAAAACACATTATTTTTTTGTTTTCTATTAGTGTGTCGGTTTTTATTTCTATCTATTAGTAATATTAAAATTAACAAAGCTATCGCTCAGAGTTCCTTTTACTCATAGAAAATTAAAATGCGTACAAAATGCTTTTTAGTGCGAAATCGTTCATTTGTGTTTATTTTGGTGGGTGGGGTGGGGGGGATGCAAACTTCTGCATATAGTGATCACTTTTTTCGAATCATTAAAATGTTGACCACAAGATGGTGGCTCTTTAATACGTGTGGTAATTAGAACGACCGGTCTTAAATAACCATTACCTTATGCCGAGTCAGTGATTCCAGTGGTAAACTCTGAAAAATAGTATTCTCTTTGTCTGTAAATTCGCTAAAAACAGATGGTCACTCTAGAGAGGTTTGAATGTAGAGGGAGGTTTGACTGACTGGTCTAATCTCTTTCCTGCATATATCCTATTAGTAATAGGATTGTTGTCGTGAATTGGGGTGTTGGGCTGACTATCTATATAAATCCAACTGTCAGACCCATTTTGGCGCCTTGTAAATATAATATTCTCTCTTGTTATAAGGTTGTAACTACAAATAATGGTTGTGAAATTGACAATATAATAAAACAAATCATCCGAGACAATTCCGAGCCAGACAAAACTGTCTCAGATCCGATCACACCAGCTAAAAATCCTGCAGATCCGATTACATCGCCTGGAAATCTGACAGATCCGAGCACGTCTACTGGAAAGCCTGCATTCTTAGACTTTAATGTGAGTAAGTAAAATATAAATTATTTTTCTGTAGATTTCTTGGGTTAACTAGCAAGAAACATTTCCGAATAATCGTGGTTTTTTAGATGTGTTCATTCGTAGAACTTAGATATAAGACTTACATACCAGCTATTCACATTTCATTGTTCAGCGTGTCAGAGTTTGTTAAATATTTAGAAAGTAATGTGACTGAAAAAACCTCAACTGAGCATGTATGTGTGGAAACTTTGAATATGTTGAAGACTATGATAACTGAAGGCGGAGAAGAAATAATTTTTTCCCTACAACACATGCACGCACGCACGCACCCAACGCACGGACACACATACACACACACACGCATGCACGTGCAAGCGCACACACACGCACACGCACACGCACGCACGCACGCACGCACGCACGCACGCGCGCGGTTTTACAGATTAGATGCTTATAAACTTTCCTGTTTTAACTTTGGGCTGGAGCGCCTGATGGGGTGGGGGAGAGCGCGATGACATCGGCGGCAATTGCCCTGAGCCATCCCTTTCGCCTCTTCCATCATGCTGTGGTAGATGCACGTTTTGGCTCTTGTGTTTAAAGCCTTTGATCCAATTTTCTGGAAATAGAAGTGAAACTTGTTGTGAAGGCACGTGGTTGATCGGAAACTTAGGCAATATTTTACGTAATGGCCGAGTAGTGTTACTGTTGATTAGCTGTTGCTGATGTGAAAGACGGAAATATAAATTTTAAAATCTGTTCCTTGAAACAGCGTCCCTGTATTCCCGTAATCTTATACATGCGGTTGCGGTTTTTCTGTACTAAGTGTATTCCAGCCCATGTTGATCTTGTGCCGGAATATGTAGGTAAGAGAATATTAGAAATTCTCCCTGATATGATACTGTCAGTTTTGATGCCGCTTCAGCCGCCCGTGGTTTAATAATGTGTATACACGGTAGAACGATGATATTCTTAATCAAAATTAGGACAATATCGCTGCCTTTAATTATTGTCTGGTATAAACACATCCATTACTCGCGGAAATTAAGTATACTAACACCGACAAGCTGGACTGTGTTTTCCGGATGGGCGGACTGCCAAGCATCCTCCTCTGTGGGTTGGACTAGTCCTATCCCTACCTAGAGCAAACTTAATTTATTATAGTACAGCTCGGGAAATGCGTGCTCAGTTTACAATTACAATTCCGTCGTATGGAGATGGTGAATACAGTCAAGCCGAGTGTCTATGTTTCTGTCGTGTTGATGATTTTCATTGATACGTGTGGCTGCTTATCTGCGGATGACTCTTGTGCTGTTGTGAAGTGTGACGTTTTTATTACCTTGGGTGTTGGCAGTAAAGTGCGGTGTCAACTGACGGGTGGGGGGTGAGGAAGGGGGGGGTGGTGGAGGGCTTGATCGGGCATGTTTGGTCAGGGTTGCCCATTGGAATGGCGAATTGGTCATCTCCCAGTACATGATGGTTGGTACTTTGTCATAGTTTTTAAGTACCAGGAAAATTCGATATCACATCCACCAAATGGCCACAACGGACTCCTGATTCGAGTGTTATAGGGTCTGCAGTGCCGTTGAATATGTGGAACGGGATATGTTCCTCGTTGGTGGTGTCCACAATTATACGGGGACAGGCGCATTGTGAGGCGATCATGTATTCAGGGACGGGTTCCAGCATGGCAGTGTGAGTTGTGTTTCCTAATTGTGGTGAGGTGGCCCACAAGATCCTTTCTTGACCCGGCTCAACTGTGGCGGTTGTTGCTAATATTACCGCACACGTATCATATAGTGATGATTCCAGTCCAAGGGGTATCCGTCGGCCGTGTATGTCTAGTTCCTGTTGTCTGCAATGTATGATGGCTTCGCTGGCACTGAGGAAGTCAGAAGCAAGCAGGGCATCGTTTTGAGTAGAGACGATAACAACTCGCTGAATGAATTGTATCTCCTATATCAGTATTATGAGGTTTACTACTCCAGCCACGGGAACATTGGCTTCCGTAGCTGTTTGCAAACATATGTTTGTATGCTTAAGTGGGGGTGTGGGGCGGCGGAGGGAGTGGGGGTGTGGGTTTGGGCGTGCTTTTTATTAGGAGGGATGCTCTCATACAAGCGCTTGTTAAAACGGTGATGAAAGCTCCAGTGTCCATAGTTGCACTGGTGGAAATTCCGCTACACAGACAGGCACACTTATATATCACCTTGCGGTGAGCCTGCTGAAGATTCACCAATGAAACCATTTGTGGAAGTGATGGTGGTGGTTCAAAATCATTCTGTATATAGTTGGCTTGTTTTCGAATAGCTTCCATGAGTACTATTGGTGGCTGAGTGTGGAAAGGGCCAACTCGTCGTCGCTGTTGCTGTGATTGCTTGGATGACGACGAAGTCGGGGGTAGTAATGACGGTTGCGTTGTGGCGGATTCTGTGTAAGCTGTGTTGGTGTAAACTGCAGTGCGGATAGGATTCTCACGTTTGCGGATGATGGCTACCTGTGCGAGTCACCGTTTACAATGCATCATGGGATGTTTAGTTGATGCACAGAAGAAACACCACTGGCATATTGCTTTCACTTCCTTTGTATGATGTTTATTTTGCAGGTCCATGGTGTCATATGAACGCTTCCTTCGAAATCACTACAGGTGCTGGAGGTCGTTGGTGAAGCTATAAGCGGTTGTGAGTTGCATACCACAAAAGGGCACCGTTGTTAAGTGCCTTGGCGGGGAATGTGGCGCTTGCAAAACGTTGTTTCAATGAAAGTGCTACAACCTAGCACTGCCGTTTTACATACGAAAGAAGGTTGAGTAGAGGCGGAAAGTGCGGGGGTCACTCTTTCCACAGGGGTGAGATGACAGTGCTGCAGATGCAGTGTGCATCATAGGCACTGTCATAGAAGAAGCCGGATGCAGGTGGATGCATGGTGCAGTAGGAGTAAGTTGACGAGTAGGAATGGCCGCCTGACATTGTGGTTCAGGGGCCGCTGTTGACCCGGGTTGTGGAAATGGGCACCGAAGTGACTCTGTTATCAGTGCCCATGCTAGTTTGATGGATTCTCAGACAGCGGGGTACGTCGGTCAGTGGTGGGAGTTGTAGATGGAGGTCTATTTGGGCATCACTCCTTCCAGTGGCCCAGCTGACCACACCCAAAACACGTGTTTGGTGGCGGTGCTGAAACTATGGTAGGTTGCGGTCTAGTGGTGGACTGTGTTGCTACTGTCATGCTGTGTTGTCACGAGATTAGTGAGTGCGGAGATTTGTATAGTAATCTCTTCTAATCTTTCGTGCATGTTTTGCCTAAAGCTGTTATTGTTCTGGTTCCCGTGTCCTTGGGCATTGTTGTGCCCCCCTCGACCTCTAGACGCGTGATTTTGAACAGTTTGTTCTTGTTGCGCATGTTATTCGTTTGCTGATGCGGTGGTCGTGGTGGTTGATTCGGTATTAGTGGCGACATTTACATCATTTACCTCGTTAATTGGGTGTAGTTGGCGGCGATTGTTTTTCTCCCGTTATAAGAAATTCTCAATCCGAACCGTGGTGGCCATAAGTTGTTGCAGGCTGCGTGCTCCGTGAGAGTTTTGCTTTTAGCGCGGATTCTCTGCCCATCACGTCGATGCAAGTGTCAAGATGTAAGTGGGTTATACCCTCGAGATTTGTGCAAGGGTGCGCACAGGTAACTAAGCGATGGATGCAGCTTGCTAACTCCAGTGACATTTCCTCTGAGCGTCGACATAGATTTTTTAGTTGGAGTCGACTTGTTTCCACGAGGGTTGTGTCGTCGAATCTTTCTGACAACACATTCTCCAGTTCGGTGTAGGATGGAGTGTAGTCTGTGCCTAAGTCTGCCAGAACTTGCAGAGCTTTTCCAAATAACTTTGCGGCTAAATACTCTCCCATCTGATGATAACAACCCACCGGTTTGTCCTACTTATTATTTCAAATCGTACTTTATAATTGGCCCATTCAGTCTCCCAGCTAAATTCGGCGGGTGCAGGGAGAATGATCTGGCCATGGCCTCGTGGAGAAGTGATAGGAGCAAAACCTGGTGGTTGTGCTAGTGAAACTGTTGGGAATGCGGATGCTGGTCGGCGTGTAGGTGGTGGTGGTGGTGTTTCCCGTCGATGTCCCTGTCGATGCTGACGCGTCCGTGGAGGTGATTCTCGTTGATGCTATACTGCATGGTACGTTGGTTCTGCCGAATATTGCCCTGATGCGGGTCCATAGACAGGTGTAGGTCTATAGACTGGTGGAGGCGTGCTGTGTATACGGATTGGACGTTCCTGATGCTGAGATTGATGTTCCTCGTATGGAGGCGGTGCAGGTGACTGACGCGGAAGGTGTGTGTGGTGTGGATCTCTTCTGACATATTTCTGAAATGGTGTAGCCGTTTCCTCCAGTTCATAACGCTGTCCTATTGAATAATAAGGTGAAGACGTGCGAAGAGGAGGAGATACGCGATAAGGTACAGAAGCATTCAGCCACTGGTCACCTATTGATGATGTAGGCGAACATAATGGTTGTGAAGGTTGTGGTTGCCCCTGTTGGGGTCTTTGTCACGGTCATCTGACGTAGATGGTGGTAGCGTATCGCGGAGATCTGATAGAGTGATGTATTGAGTTCCCACCTGCGAGGCATCGCGGAATGTCCCCTCGTTGATCAGTGAGAACTCATGTTGAGGCGGTGATGGTCATTTAGCACTGAGGAAATTAGCGACATTGTCGCTGAGTGCACGAGGAATTCCTCCATCATATGATGCTACTTCTGTATCGAGGGAGAGCTGACTGTCGGATGAAGGAGAGTGAAACGTGCATGTGTTGAGTGTAGGCGTGGATTCACTTCTTGTTCGAACCCCACATCAGGTGTCACTTGTAGCTTGCGGCATTATGTACTGGTCCGATAGTAGATTTCTGCCCATCGCACAGCAAGTGCACAGTGACTGAGATGGCTGGTTAGTTGCAGATCTTGGGGTTGCGGATCCCATATAACGTCTCTCTGAGAAATACAAAGACCGACTTCTAGAGCCGGTGAAACACTGATGTTCCAGTGGGGCCGTGCGACAATTGCCACCAAGATTGAACCGCGCAGTCTCATCCCAACTATTAGTATCAGCGGTATGCCTATGAATACCAATTTAGAGTTATGGAATAATTTGTAATTAAACAGTAAAAATGTTAATATATGCTATACAAACAAAGTGAATCGTTTGACAGTAAATGAGCACACAATAATACACAATATAGAGCTAACTGGTGTTCTTTCTATGCAGTGTCGCCGGGTGTACCACACAGGTTCTTAAATCCACAGACGTATCCCCGCAAGAGAAGCTTCCGCATTGAAGTCACTAATGGCCTAATATAAGCTGATATAGCCCTAACACATACAAAGAAAATATTGTCGTTGCACAATGAAAGTGCCTCGCACAGGCCTCCATCACAGGAAAATGCCTTCAACGCCTAATCGGAGGAAAAGAGCTGGCAAAAAGGGCCACTATTTTGTTCAAAAGAAAATGATGGGTGCTGAAAATCCTCGTGAAGCCACTGTTTAGGTGCTGCATGCTGGTTTACGTGAGGACGGGATGAACGATTTCCGAAGAATTCCCAGGTCACCGTCGTATGTAGTTTCCAAAGATACTCTATTGGTAGATGCGCTTTATTTATGCAGGCCTGCTATGGTCTAACCTACCAATTAGTTGTTAGAAACGAAAACTAGCTTTGGCCGCAAGTGGCTGAGATTCCTACCTATCTTTAGATACAGTTGTCCAATGGGCGCAGATGCTCAGCTTCCCGTAGGTCGCTTTGAAATAGCATCTACCTCCAAGGACAGCATGCGTACATGTTACGACACAAGCATCCGAATTCGATGAAAATCCGGCTACCTTGCTCCGCATCCACATAACACATCACCTGGACAATGGCTACATTTCACACAAGCAAGTTTGATTACTAACATATCTCTATGGTGGAGGTGGAGAGATGGATATCTATCGCGAGCATCCTTCCCGTGAGGGCATGACGAGCTCCAATGCTTCATCCAGCCACTCCAATGAATTAGATGGAGATCCGCATCTCGTCCATCACCGCATGCCATGGAGTTAACAGTTGACCTGTTGTTAGGGTTAAGTTCCAATATGCCCAAATATGCACTGCGGGACAGTAAATAAACTAACTAACTCACATTTATTGCTATATGTTTTCGCAGTTCTTCCTTATTTGGCAAGGTTATCTGGCTAACAAGTATCCGACGATACGGGGGTGGGGGAATGTATGTAAATCAGCACGTTAACCATCACCGCTCGGAAACCTCCGATAGTTTCCCAGGGTCGGATCCGATCAACGTGCTGATGTGGAATCCAAACAATTATAAACCCATATGTCTGGTGGATCATGGAAAGTGACAATAATTTGATATATATGAGGCCTTATAGGTAATTGGCCAACTTTACACAACCTTGCTAGAGTGCTGGGCTACATTACCGCAACAACCGCAAAAGAGGTGCACACTGCTGTAGCATAAATGATTTTGTATGTCTCACTTAGGCAGAATCTATGTGTGCATACTGGTCATTTGTGTCCATCAAACCTCGTGTGTGTGTGTGTGTGTGTGTGTGTGTGTGTGTGTGTGTGTGTGTGTGTGTGTGTGTGTGTGTGTGTGTGTGTGTGTGTGTGTGTGTGTGTGTGTGTGTGTGTGTGTGTGTGTGTGTGTGTGTGTGTGTGCGTATATATATATATATATGTGTGTGTTTGTGTATGTGCGTGCGTGTGCGTCTGTGTGTCTATGCATGCATATGTGCGTATGTGTGTGTATGCGAGGGATCTGTTATTAGATACAAAAATGACGGAACTGATTTATGAAGCCTAAGTATTTAAAAACGCCGACCCAGGTATTTACATAGTTACCTATGCATACCTGCCAGTCTGCAAACTTCCGTCAAACCTCCTATGTGTGAGTGAGTGAGTGAGTGAGTGAGTGAGTGGGTGGGTGGGTGGGTGGGTGGGTGGGTGGGTGGGTGGGTGGGTGGGTGGGTGGGTGGGTGGGTGGGTGGGTGGGTGGGTGGGTGGGTGGGTGGGTGGGTGGGTGGGTGGGTGGGTGGGTGGGTGGGTGGGTGGGTGGGTGGTTGGGTGGTTGGGTGGGTGGGTGGGTGGGTGGGTGGGTGAGTGAGTGAGTGAGTGAGTGAGTGAGTGAGTGAGTGAGTGAGGGAGGGAGGGAGGGAGGGAGGGAGGGAGGGAGGGAGGGCGTGCGTGCGTGCGTGCGTGCGTGGGTGGGTGGGTGGGTGGGTGGGTGGGTGGGTGGGTAGGTGTGTGGGTGGGTAGGTGGGTGGGTGGGTGTGTGGGTGGGTGGGTGGGTGGGTGGGTGGGTGGGTGGGTGGGTGGGTGTGTGGGTGTGTGAGTGAGTGAGTGAGTGTGTTATGCTTTTTTGTTTATTCCGAACGGGTGAATCGTTTTGAGTTCTTTGATCCAGTAGTGTTCTCTGTTTAATCTTAGTTTTTTGTTATCTGTAAAAATTCTTTCAATTGGTCTTATCGTGATGTCCTTCATAGAATATCTTGGCTGGTTGAAATGCCATGAGATTCTCGTGTCTGTTTGGTGTCGGATTGCATGGATATGTTGTGTGAGTCGTTTGCTGAGTGTTTGACTTGTTTCTCCTATGTATTGAGAGCTGCATTGTTTGCATTCTATGAGGTAAATAATGTTGCTGGTATTGCAGCTCATTTGTGTGTTGATTTTGTAGTCTTTACCAGTGACGAAACTAGTGAATTTGTCAGCAGTGTTCATGTATTGTTTGCATGTGATGCAATTGCTGTTGTTGCATTGTTGAAGTGTCCCTACTATGTCGTGAGTGTCATTTGGCGTCGGTACGATCTTATTGTTAGCATCTGGATTTTTTATTTTAATTAGGCTAGAGTGGACTAGGTGGTCCCTAATGCTTTTATTTTTCTTGAATGCTACTACTGGGTAGTTGGGAAAAATTGGTGCTAAGATTGGTGAAGACAAGATGTACTTTTCCCAGTAGGTTCGAATGGATTTGCCTATGTGTTCTAATGATGGGTGGTATTGTAGTATGCAATCTGGCCTAGGCTGTTTTTGTGTGGGTTGTTTGTAAAGAATGTCTTCTCTCTGTGTGTTCTCGGTTTTTTCTATGATGGCTTTAATTTCTGTCTCTTTGTATCCCCGGTGGATGAATGCATCTGTGAGTTCCTGTGTGCGTTGTTTTAATCTAGTGGGATCTGTGGTGATGCGTTTGTATCTTAATGCTTGGCTGTAGATTGTGGAATGTTTTGTGTTTTTACGGAGGCTTGATTGTTTGTGAAGATACTGTTGTTTGTCTGTAGGTTTTCCGTATAGGTCCAATTTAAGCTTGTTATCTTCTTTGTATACCATTGTGTCCAAAAATGGGATTTTTTCCGTTGAATATTCCAAGTCAAATTTTATTGTGGTATGCTCTTTATTCATGTGTGCGTGAAATTCAAGTAGTTCGTTCTCACTGGTGTTCCAAATGAAAAATATGTCATCTATGTATCTAACTAAGTGAGATGGAGTGCTGCCCATCCATGTTGATAACATTCTGCTTACTATGGTGTACACGTAAATGTTAGCATATTTGACAGCAAACTTGGCTCCCATGGCTGTTCCATGTGTTTGTATGTAGTAGTCTTCATTGAATTGGAAGCTGTTTTGTGTAAGAATGTATCTCATTATTTGGTCCAATTCGTCTGGGTAGATGTGTGCAGGTGTGTGGTTATTGTTGTTTGTGTTTGTTTTTTCAAGTGTATGTCTGTAATGTTCTGTGACAATCTGTATGCCTTCTTCGTGTGGGATGTTTGTGCATAGTGATCTGACATCCATTGTGCATAGGATTGAGCCAGCATCCACTGTAGTGTTTTCTATATGTTGGATGAATGCAGTGGTGTCTCGTAGTAGATTTGGGATATCATTTTCCGTGTCTTTTAGTAGGTGGTCTGTGAATTCATTAATGCGTGACGTGGGGCCATCGCAGTTGGATACAATCGGGCGTCCGGGTGGAGGTAGCTACATGTCTCTAAACGAAGAAATTGTCCCTAACCACTTTAACCTTTAACCTATCCTATCGAGCTGAATAGTAAGGTTTAGCTTGTTACATGCCAGGCTCAAACAATTAGAGCATTGTCAGCAACCTCGGTGTAAGATTGATGATGGCGGGAATAAGGGATGCGGATATAAATGTTGCTGCATTGTTTTTCCTAGCGTACTGCGGTCCAACGTTTTTTACAAGTAAACAAAACAAATTAACTAGATAGCTATCTGCCATATACAACGTACCAATGCCATAAATAGTAATAATTAAATTTAGTAACTAAGTATCATAGATTGATAAACTTAGATGGCGAGGCTAGTTGAAAGCACCACGGTAAACAAGGATAATATTCACAGTAATAAAGAAATTATAAATTGCGGTCCTAAGACCGGAAAGGTACCTATTATTCATCAGTACCAAATACGGAAAAAAAATAATTAAATGTACAGTCGTATAGTTACTTGAGGACCTAATAGTCATCGGCACGGAACAGGCTACTATGTTACTGAAATTGAGGCGATAACGTATTCATAGCGCGAGTCAACACATTCTCTTAAGCTGGAGAGATTTCCGCAGGCGATTTCCGCAGCTTGTTTCCGAGGTTGGTTCCGCATGCTGCCTCCTCCAGACAGGGCAGATACGGTACACACACAGGACAGTGAAATAGAGCAGTGAAGAAATGTCTATTAGATAGTAACCAGCATACAATTTATACGGAAGTGAGAAAGTTATCCCTCCGGCGGCGGAAGTAATAACGTTGAAGGTTGCCCTTTAACAGAGAGGGCTGTATATAATATTTAGACAGCTACATATATTGGCACACGGTGCAGGATGCATCGCATTGCTCCTGCGGCAAACCTAGCAAAGTCCACCAGACTGTGGTCAAAAAGTTAATTAAAACACACACGACATGCAGTGCGGAGATTGAAGTCCACTTTTCAGCATGGTTAGCAGATCCGGCGAGTCGTCCACCAAGAATCAGCGTAGCTCTTCATTCTGTAGAATTACATCCTGGGCCGTATGGCCCCTTCCGCAGAGGTGTTCCCTTTATAGTGGGAACCAGAATTTTAATTATTTTGCCCATGGATGGCTGTTCGAGAGCATCTAACATTCTGTAACGCGGAAAGTCTGAGAACTGCTTTTCGGGGCATGTGAGTTGAAAGCCGTTTGGAACCGGGGTGTTGTGCTGTATCTTCCGTCGGTGTTCCGGGTCACTCGTCAAGTCCCGCACTTCCAGCCAGTCCTCCAGACGGGTCGGTCTCCACGCTGACGATGCTCCTGATTCTTGGTTTTTCAGCCCTTTAATACTACTCCTGACATCAGAAGCAGATTCCTCAGCCATTCAGCAGCCGAGTAGTAGCCAATCATCGTGCAGCTAGATCAGTGACGTATTTACCACGTTGTAGAACATTCTAGATCTTTTTATGCATACACGCGATTACGACAACAAAAGCCATATTTTAAAGATAATTTAAGGGGTTTTCCGTGGATAACTCAGCCATTTCTAGGCCGATTTTGAAACGGTTAACAGTTCTAGAAAGCTCGTTTTATTCTGTCCCTGGCCACTACCAAGTACATCGAGAAAGGAATAACTGAAGGTTTTTACGAGTACCTACTCCATATACTATTGGCACGCGCTCGCTTCCAATCCTGTGACGTGTTGTCAGGGAAGCACTGACGCACGTGCATGCACCCCACACGCCTTTTCGGAATTTTAACGAGAACCTCTCCTATAGAGCTTATGTACGCATACCATCCTACCCAGGGGGCATGCTTGCAACGAATCCTGAGTGGCCGTTCCGTACCTAGCTTTGCTGGGATGGGCAGTACCCGTCCGGTCGGTCTGTGCTACACCACTATGCAATATCGATCCAGTATTCCTCGAACTCTAGTTCTCGTGGACTTTTGCCGTTCGTTTGACATCAACTGTACAACCCTTTTTATAATGCCATACATAGACTACAGCTAAAATGCCCCCACCCTCTGGGAACGATTTTGTGGTTGAACCCTTTTTTTAAGACACAGTGTTCACATATGTTTTAATACGAGGATTATAACAGGAATATTATTATCACACATCGTCTGTAGTTGTATTAACCACCTTAACATACTTACTACTCAATCACTACTTAGCTCCACAAAAATGCAACCGTACCCTTCTCAGTCCAATACGGCATTAACAACAGCTCCCTCTCCCTAAATATATTCTATTCTTTAGAATACATTACCTCACCTATTGACAGGCTAATCCTGCTATTTACATACATGATAATCAAAGGTCATTGCGCATGCGCGCACACCGTCTCGTGCTTGGACAAAGAGAACAAGTGGACTGTTCAATTTTCTCTTAATACCTAAGGAAAAAAATGTTCTCAAATCATTCCCACGCGGGATGGCTAAGGTCGGGTTTAGTGATTGAATGGTAATTATGTAAATGTGGTTAATAAAACTACAGGGGAATCTCCAAAGTAGGTGGTGTGGTATGTGGGCATTGTTATTACACCACCAACATCTATACCATTCAATCACTACGTGCTAAACCTGTAGAGTTGGTCAGTCACTTAAATTAAAATCAACCGGTTTTGAAAGTAAGTTGAATGTAAACCAAATTAAAATGTGTTGGTAAATAACACACTCTGGTTATTGTCAAATCAGTCAAATAAAAATGTAACTCAAAAGAAATAATAGGCTCAAAGTTTGTCAAAATTTGTCACGAATTAGTGTCTTCTTGAGATACAATTCCTCATGCAAAAGCTCATAACGTTCATGGCATGGCAAACATCCTGTGCCATTTTTCATGTCAAATAAACAGACAATTTTATTGTTGAGATTGGCGAGAGGTGCTGGGAAGATGAGCCTCGGCTAGTTTTGTTAAGTTAGTTATATTTCTCAAAAGGAAGCAGCTGAATCTTTTAAAATAACTCAGTAAATGCGGAGTCAGATTTCCAGCCTACAGCAAATTCAACTTGCTGGAGAGAATAGTAGAAATGTTGTCATCTTTGAATAGTATATGAGGTGAATTTAGGTCCATAAGCCACATCCCTTTCCGTAGTTACAAACGTAGATAACCATGGATGGGTGGGTTTGGTGGGAGGGGGGGGGGGGTGTCTCTGCAGTAGATTGGAGATCTCAGAGAGTGAATGCAAAAAAGTACATTGGAATATAAACAGCCAGTTAGAGAAGACACGATACACTCTTGAGGCATAGTGGTGATAAATAGTACAATTAACCACAGCACCTGCAAATCGCATTCATGGTGAAAGATATAAATCATCGGCGTCATAGGATTGATTTCAAACTATCTGTGCTATAATATTAGCTTTCTTATGCCGGTTTTTGTTATTTAGTTATTATGCCAACATTTATATTTTCGGTTACACGTAGGTTGGAACACAGAGACACACATTTATATAACATGTAGATACCAGCGTTAGAATATTCGTATATAATATGATCCAGTTCGTATCCGGATCCCATTAGTTTAGGAGAATTAGGAGCAATTGAAATACATCCCATCATTTGGACGTGATTGCGCAATAGAAAAATACCAGAAAATAATCGGATTTTGTACTTATCTGCTGTCGTTGAGACACCACCCTACAGATCTAATGTGGTTGAATTCACGGTGCATGGAGTAAAGGCGGGATCCGGCATATCACTTAAGTGTCTGACGTCATAATCAAATATGGTACATCACATGTTAGATGACGCCACAATACAATGACATATAGATTCATCATAAAACCCTCAAAGTCTACCCCGAAAGTTGTATGTCTTTGATGAATTTACAAGCTAATATATATTCTGTTGGATATTTTGAAACTAAGTTGATTGAGAGCTGTTGCTGCCGTGTTAAAGCGTCATTGGTCGCTATGTTTGGAATTAACAAAAAATTCAAATCTAAACAGGACTTAAAACAAGATGTGTTGTTTGCTCACATCTCATAACTCATCTCTGTGGAGAATTTTAACATGCATCGGTTCTCTTCAGGTATGCCATTCAAGTGTATGACGTCATCATAAATATGGTGATTCGTAAGTTGACGTTACAATCAATGAGAGAATACCCCATAATCAAGCTTGCATATTTCGTCAAATTGTACGAATTATATGTCTTTGATTGTTTTCCTTTTTAATAGACATTATGTTGAATACTTTGAAAGTAATTTAATTGGGTGCTGTTAACAGTAGCAGGCAAATTAATTGAAAACTATTCACCAGCTTACCTGAGTCGTTACAATGAATTTGGTGTTCTGATAATCCAGGGTTCACATTATATAAATCGATCCTAAAGCGGTCAAAGCGTGGGTGGAATTTAGCTAGAAATGGGTGGGGCATAGCTAAAATGGATTCCTACATTATGTTCGGTGATGACAAAAGTAGTGCACCGTGTAGACCCCTATGTGTGTGCGATATTGTTTGAGACAATATTCCGATAGATAACAGCACGTACAAATCGGAATGTCGACAAATTGCATGACCCAATGCCGGTGGGTGGGATGGCATGTCTCGTGCCACGTACACAGCTTCATAATATTGCTAATGAAAATGAGCATCAAACGGTTGACGATGTTGAGATTATTTTGACTCGATTCTACTGCTGCTATGAGCAGCCAAAGCTCCCAGACAAATTATCTTAAATATATGTAACATGTAGCTTTTTCAGTTTAGCATGATAATTTTGATCGAATCGTAATATATCGCATTATCGAATTATCGCTTACACTAGCTCCATCTACTCAACTGTACCGAACAAATGCAATTAACACAAAGAACATTGGACGCGTACGAACCGCTTTGATGTCATTCGCGGTACACAATGGCAAATAAGATACAGTACAGCTCGTACATAAGTGGTTCCATCACAAACATGTTAACTAGTTCAATTTTGAAAATGATGTAAAATGTGTTTATGACTATTTTGAACATAATTACATTAGACAAAATTAACGCTTTAGGCAGCGATATTATCCACTCAAATTAAGCTCTAAATATTCAACAGTAGATGTTATTTAGTTTGGAAACATGTTAAATCATCCCTGGGCTCTACTGTATGTACGATATAGCAGATGGTGTTAGAGGTCTCTATTATCTGTGAAGCTTCATGGAGGAAAAAAGAGAAGATGAGAGAATGACGACGTCAAGAGCACGGCTTTCATTAGAATAGTTAATGCACATCGTACTAATGCAGGTTTTCTTTGTACTATGTTTTGTTTACGTTGCGGCATTGTATATCAATGCCATGGTAATAGCATCGGCTCAAGTCTTGCTAACCAGAATATACTGCGAGGTTGAAAATCATTCAGAGATACAGTTGCCGTGTACGTAAATATATAAGCAGTTGATGAATCCAGTTCATCAATCAATCATATGAGTTCACAATCAACAACGCCACGTGTATGCTGACATAATCAATCACGGCATAAATGACGCGATTTAGTCCGTCTTCAACAATCAAAAGTCCGTTAAGTTATACGAATTGTATGTCTTTACAATTTAATAAAGATTCTGTTGAATATTTTGAAACTAATTTGACTGGGCGCTGGTGCTGTTGCCATAAGCAGTAACAGCACCCAGTCAAACTATTTTCAAAATACAGGAAATTGAGACACAGAGAGTGCAGCGGTCGATCAATCCCAAAGAGGGCAAAGCGTTGGTGGTGCTTGGCTAGAGGATGGGCGGGGCATAGCTAAAACTGGATTCATCTATTATCAACGTGATATACCTGTTGTTATTTCACATTATGTACAGTAGGGAATGATGCTCAGCAAGTGTGGAGAAGTTACGCTTCCTCTCCATAGTATATCATTCTCCACATTAAGTTCTCAATGTCATTATAATTGTATAATGTAATATGTCTGCAATGCTCTATTTGATCAATTAAAGTGAAATGGCAAGCATAGAAAACGGAACCAGCCTCTCTGAATTTGTGCTACAGCTGGGCTATAGTGACCAGGGCTTGAAACTTTTGGAGAATTGGATCGCATATACTGCGATCCCAAATTGGATCACCCAGACCATTGTGCTTGTTGCATTTGCTATTGGTATTATTGCGAACGCATTGATCTTGATCTACTTTATTAAGTCTGGAAAACACCGTATACCTGTGTTTAGATTGTTTACAAGTTTGGCAATATGTGACTGGATCACGTGTGCTGTGAAGTTTTTCATAGACAAGTTTATATTCCCAGAGGTTGTTTTCTCTGTTGGCGCCACGCTGATTTGCAAACTAACTAACTATATCGCGAAAGCAACTTATAGTGCCAGTGTTATGCACTTAGTCTTTCTTGCAGCTCTGCGCTATTATCAACTGTGCTATCCACTTAGAGCAAAGGCTTTGGTAACGACCACTCGGGTTACGAAATGTTGCCTCCTATTGTGGATTGTTCCTTTCCTCGTTAACATTGTGAGACCCTTTTACAGAGAAATCTACGAGATTCCAATTAGAAATCGAACTGTAAAATTTTCTGTTTTTGCAGGGAATGGAAGGGTGACACAGATACTGGAGCCAGTGTTTCAACTGGTAACGTCGCTAGTCGCTATCCTAGTGTTGCATTTGTTAAAAATGTATAAAATGTCTCAAAATCCTGAACTTTCAGAAAGAAGCCAGCATCGAACCGCCAGCTCGCGAGCTACTACATTGATAATAATTGCCTTTGTCCTCTCATTGGTGGTCACGTTTACACATAGTTTCTACCATACAGTTTTGGGATTTCCGCTCAACGAATTTCACACAATCATAGCTATGTTTGAGGGAAGGCTGACAATGGCAAATAGTATAGTTGATCCTTTTCTGTATTTCCTAGGATCTGCAGAAATCAGACAAGATATTCTGAAAACACTCTTTCAATGACATAAGACTAATAATAATAATAACAATAATAATAATAATAATAATAATAATAATAATAATAAGCCTATGTTTAATTTATAGTGCTTCTGTTGCTGTTGCTGCTGCTGCTGCTGCTGCTACTACTACCACTACTACTGCTACTACTACTACTACTACTACGACTACTACTACTACTACTACTACTACTACTACTACTACTACTACTACTACTACGACTACTACTACTACTACTACTACTACTACTACTACTACTACTACTACTACTACTACAACTACCACTACCACTACTACTACTACTACTACTACTACTACTACTACTACTACCACTACTACTACTACTACTACTACTACTACTTCTACTACTACTACTCAGAACATGCAACGTGGAATTTATATTTTTATTACAAATATAATTGTATTGCCCATATTAATCTAAAACTATATTCGACTACATTCTAGAATTGGTAACACACTCGTGTATAAAGTTCCGCCTCTGAGAGGGCCCTTTGCGATATATAGAATTCACATCCATGGTTTATATATTAGATTTGGGTTGAAGCTTATCACTCAATTAATATAGATAGATAGATAGATATATATATATAGATAGATATGTATTTGCCACAATAAGCCATAGGCCCTTGAGTGTAACAACTCAAATATATATACAATAATTAATACAGAAGTTTAGTAATAATTTATGATTTAAAGTACATTGATAATTTACCTTTAACAAGCCACCAGCCCACATATGAATAGTAATCGCCCCTAAAGAATCCGAACCCCTCCCCTGACCAACCGGCGAAAATGCTCAATTCAATGCTGAATATTTTGAAACTAGTTTGACTGTTTACTTTCTCCTAGTACCATTTTCAGGCATACGAATTGTATTGTAAATAAATGCTGCGCTTAATGACTGTTGAATATTTGAGTCTGAATTGAAACTAATTTGACTGTGGAAATTGATCAATTTACTTTCTCCTAGTGATATTTTCAAACGGGGTGAATTGTATGTCATTGATAAATTAGCAGTTTAATGACAGTTGAATATTCTGAAACTAATTTGACTTGTGATAATTTTCAACCTACTTTGTCCTTGTGGCATTTTCAAGTGTGCGACTGTACATCATTAATAACTTCGCAATTAAAAAAAAAAGAAAGAAAAAAGCAGTTGAATATTTTAATGCTAATTTGATTGGAAAATCCATAATTTACTTTCTTCCTATGCTATTCTCGTGTACGAATTGTATGTCATTTTTAAATCCGAAATTTAATGAATGTTGAATATATTGAAAATAATTTGACTGGAGAAAATGCTCAATTTGTATTATTCTTGCGTATAATGAATGCTTGATATGTATATACTGCCAATTTCTTTACGATAGTCGGATTTTCATATTTAAATAACTCGATCAATATATATAATTGCAGTGCATCTCCAACATCAGGTCCTATAGAACCCCAGAACCAAACACACGTATGTGTACCGTGTATTCATAATTTGTCATTATAATGAAGCTGAGATAAAATGCGTACATTTGATTCCATGCAATTACGTTTGCTTTTAAATTCACTTTCTAAAGTTACCTGGATCAAACATTAATTAATAAATGCATTGTGATATGAATCAGTCGCGTATCTATCTGCCGAAAACAACATGGCTTCACGCAATCACCTACCAGTGGGAACATGTTACACTCATTCAGAACCAAAGGCCCCAGTTTCTTATTCATGATTTGTTTAGATGATGTTACTGTCTATGATTTCTTACTTTTCATATGTTTATGCAATTCACAATTTTCGTTTGTGATAATAGTACATTAAACAGCGTATTCAATGTCTTCAAATCTTGCACTGCTACTGTAAAATATGAATGAACAACATTGGCAGATACTCAAAAGGCCGATGGTTATACACATTAGGGTGATCACATTACCATTCGTCAGCGTGCCAACGTTTGCCAATTGATGAATCCTCTTTTAGATATGCTCCATCAATCTCTTACTAAGCTCCGCCCATGCTTTACTTGTGTTGGGATCGATCGAACACTGATCTCACTGAATGAAAGTGTCCAGACAACTATGGAGGTAACCTGCTGAATATTTTGTAACTACTTTGCTTGGTTGCGATTGCTGCCTATGGTCTATTTCAAAATATTCAACAGGATGTGTATTAAATAGCAAAGACAAAGAATTCGTACACATGACCGACTTATAAGTTCTTGATGGAGTTAGGCTCGTCATTCATTAAGTAGTTGATTGTGACGTCAGTCTACATGTGACGTAATTGATTATGACGTAATATAATTGACCGACTGATTGGATTCATTAATTCACGAAACTTAGCTGTGCGAGCGGTTAAGCCGCTTCCAGGATGGAATAATCTCTTCTGGGCATACACCCAAACACTCTCAGGATAAGCTTTAAATAAATTAACATTTTCTTAGAATGTACGCGGAATACGGGGTTGTTCTCATCCTCGGCACGTTTGCTTTAGCCATAAGATAGCTACTACTACTACTACTACTACTACTACTACTACTACTACTACTACTACTACTACTACTACTACTACTATGACGACGACGACGACGACGACGACGACGACGACGACGACGACGAGACAACGACGACGACGGCTTCTAATAAAATAATAATAACAATAATAATAATAATAATAATAATAATAATAATAATAATAATAATAATAATAAAGATACAGTTATTTTCAAAAAGCTGTGCGATTTGTGCCAAATTGATGAAAGCTATATGTGGCACTCGATGAGGGGACTTGACAATAACAGACACTCTGATGTTTATCTTACCTTGACAGCTCGACTCGTCTGATCAAGTTAAGTTCATTGCTGTCAAAAGCCAGACTGGTAACATTGACTCCATATGGTTGGCTTCGCAGCCAGTACATTATGGGTACATAAAGTTCGTGAATGGACTGTTGAATATTTCAGATCAATGTCAATTCAGATCTACCAAAAGAAAATCTTGAATGTTGACCTTAAACCGATGACCTACCTTCCCATCACGATCGAATACAAACACGTACGTTCAGTTAGTGTGGAATTACGACCCACCACACACTTGCAGAGTCACATCGAGAGCAAAATACATTTTTGTATTAATGGTAGTAGTATGATACCGATCTGGACGCCTAAACAATAGAATACTCGTGGCCTGTTTTGAACAATGTAGCCCACGCCAATTCTATTGTTTAACTGCCCATATCGGTACTTTATTTTCGTTTCCATTGTTCTCTAGACCAAGAACCATTAATTTTGTGTCTTAATTGTGTGGCCACCCATATTGTCTATTGTTCTCGAACTATAGATCCACAAGGTTAATGTATCATTTGGCAATAGGTGCGTAAAGCCCCTGTAACCAATGTTATCGAGGAATAGGACAACAAGGGCAGTGGTTCATGGGACAATAGAGGAAGTAAGCCCATGTGACCATAGTTCTTGAACAATAGAAGCACTAGATTAATGGCTCGTGGGACAATAGAGGTGTTAAGCTCTGGGCATGCTGACTCATCATCTTATAGGCGCCTCTATAATTGTTCGCTGTATCACTCTTGCTGCTTGTCAAACATTAAGTAGGAAACTCCGAACTTTAAGTCTCATTGGCTAATTATGGGTGGTGGTTTTCATTGAGCTAACTCTTAGCCTGACAATAAATAATGTATTCATTGTATGGTCTTTTAATGCTGGTTCACCTCATCAGGGCATGATGATGATGAGCCACCCACTTTGCACCATGTAGTGTGTCTGCTGCCGCATCACCCTATTCATATCCCTGCGTGCATCACATATGCATCATAAATGGGGTGAATATAATGCACCAGGCGATACTAAAAACAACTATTTTTATTGACGCTATTAACCAGTGGTAGTCGACATCAATGTCTATACGAGATTAAATGTATAATAATGTACACGCTCGCCACGTCCACAATTTACACACGTCTATCTGTTGGTATTCTAAGGAATGGATCAATAGACTCTCAGTTCTGCCATGCATTTGGTAGTATACTGTGACCCAGTTTTGCCGTGGTTTAGTACTAGCATGGGTATTGATTGCCAGACCAAAATACCGATTTATAAGATTTAATTTAGTTTATTACCCTCGGATGGCCCTCCGAGGGTGTACAAAAACAGTGGAAGCCGAGGACTCCTTACCACTGTGGATGAGCTGAAATCTGAATGGCACCGGATGAAGTAGGAATCACCATAGGTTTGCACTTGCACACGTCTATTCTGATGGGCCAGTCGTCCTGCGTGGGCCAGCTTCCACGTCGGTGATGCTCCTTTTCTTGATTTTTCACCCCTTTTATACTTCTCAGGACGTCAGAGCTAGATGCCCGGTCGAGCACTGGATAATCAGTGTGCTGCAGAGGTGGAGATGTAGTTATCACGTGTACAGAGCACTCTCTATTATGTTTAATATATATACATGATTAAGACTTCAAGGCTAGCGGGGAGCTTCGAGGATAACTCGGCCGTTTCTGGACCGATTTTAAAATGATAAAAAGTACAAAGATCCTCGTCTCATTCCGGTCCCGATACCTACCTAGAATGACGAGAAGAGCGCAGTTTAAACCAATTACGGGTACCGTCTCTGTATCCTATAAGTATGCACTCACTCCCAATCTCAGCACATGTTGACAGGGAAGCTCTGACGTGCGCGCATGTGTACCACGTTTTCTAATGGACTTAGCCATCTTTAACGAAAACTTCTGCTATAGGGCTTATATACGCATACTATCCTACCCAGGGGTGTGTGCTCAGAGCGAATTTGGGATGGCTGTCCCGTACCCAGCTGGTCGATCTGCGCTACATCACCCCATCCTAGGTTGACATCCGTGGCAAACAATCACGCATCGCAGATCGAATGCACAGAAGCATGCTAGGCAGTAATTATAGACTTCCCAGGTAGGCGCGTAGCTGAGAGGAGTAGTTACGCACGAGACATGTGTTTAACAGAGAAGAGCAGGTATTCTTTTTTTTTCTTTTTTTAATATTTTGGTGCGTGCTCACTTTTATTATACAGTTCACAGATCAACCTATACAATAACTTGCATAGGTGTTCCCATGGATGGGATAATTATTCCGCTGCAGAGAACATCCAAGCTCCAACGTAACATAATTACTTACATAAAGATATATATAAAGTGTGACTATCATATCACAGGTTTAAACAGTACAAATTACAGGTGCACCTCGGGCAAATAAAGGGATGCACTATGATATATATATATATATATATATATATATATATATATATATATATATATATATATATATATATATATATATATATATATATATATATATATATATTATATGTGGCCCGTTGCTGGGGATCCGCATGGATAGCTTCTGCTAACCCACAATCCATCCCATCATTCTGATGCAGGAAGAAATTTAATAAGAAAAATAGTAATAATAATAATAAATGAAAAAGACTAGTCTATCAGGAAACCCCTGTGTAGCATATTCGATATGGTGCATTGTGGACTTACGCCGCACACGACATGTTTACATTGCAGGGACACGCAGCGATTATTTATGTGAGACACAGCTATGCAAGAATGTTGCGCAGCTGTGTAGGATGACTGTAGTGTTTCAATTTAAAAAAACATATATAACAACAGGAAAAGTATTTAAAAAATAAACATAATAAAACATTCCGCTTTCGGCACACCTATTTATAAATCCGGCTGTAACCTTGGCAGTAGTGTCCTTAAACATCTGCAGTAAAGTTCCCCAGCGAGTCTTGGTACCCCGACTCTTATAGGATGGACACGGTGGGTGATCTTCCGCTGCCAATATTTCATAGGTTATACTGCCCAGGTCGGTGATACTAAAGCTGGAGGATGGTGCGGACATATCCATTGAAGCGCTGGTGTTGAGAGAGATGGTGACTGGTGAAGTTCGAACTGGTGGGGGCGTTGAGACTGGTGACATAACTGTGGTGGTAGATGTGGTGGTGGTGGTGGTGCGGTCTACAGGTGATGCTAGAGTGCTGAAGGTGATGATAGGGCGGTGCATTGGTTGCTGCTGATGATGAAGTGCTGGCAGGCTGTTTGCGGATCTTCATTGCCTTCAGTAATTTGCTTGAGGTCGTCCTTGGCACTGCTCATATTTCCGGATGTTCGATTCATTTTTTTCCCAGCTTAAAGACGATCCGGCGAGGTACTTTCCGGATTGTTGAGTCTGTTGTAAGTGCTGCTGCATGGGTAGGCTGTTATGCTGCTTTGTGATGTGGTGGTGATGACTGCGGATTCTATACTGTCGAAGTTTTGATGCTGCTTCACCAGCCCGCGCACCAATGATTTGAATATGTGATAGAATAGTCATGTTCTCAATCAAAATTAGGACAGTAAAACTGTATGTAATTTATTATGTGGTTTAAACAGCTCCATTTCTTGCGGAAAATCAAGGCTACTGATTTCGCCAAGCTGGACTGTGTTTTCAGGGTGGGTGGACTGCCAAGCATCCTCCTCTATGGGTAGGACTAGTCTCCTCCCTACCTAGACCACACGTATTGGTTATTACACTAAGGCTCGGAAAATGCGTGCACACAGTTTACAATTACAATACCATCATATGGGGATTGTGAATAAAGTCATCCTGAGTGTCTATGTTTCTGTCATGTTGGTGGATTTCATTGATACGCATGGCTGCTTATCTGTGGATGAGTCTTGTGCTGTTGTGAAGTGTGACGTTTTTATTACAGCTGAGGGGCGGGGTGGGTTGCTGCGATGCGGTGATGTATTTCACTCTGTAATCGCCGAGCCCAGGGGCAGGACAGAGGTACTTTAGGGCGTGGATGACCAAGAAGGGTGCTGTCATAACTTGAATCACTCCATTATCGAATTCACGTTCGGTGGCGAAATCATACTTGTTACGGACAACAGACTGCGGGCATCTTGCTCTCTTAATAATATTGGCTGTTATTACGTGTGAATGATGTGTAATATGTTAGCTGTTTCCGTATGATGATTCTGGGTGGGAGTAGGAGATCTCCCATAGTGCGTACTGTAGATGGCTGCGGCGTTGTTCCTTCTTCCCATATGATCAGTCTTCCGTAAACGGGATAAGAAGGTGATTGCGGAAAATGTTGAATGGTGTTGATGGCGGTAGTTATCTGTTGTAGGGAAGTCCGGGCTGCTGTGTGATGCTGGCATATTGCGGATTAGGCATATCCAGGTTTCCATGCTGGTGAATGCAGAGTATGTTGTGGTTGTGTGAGAGTCAGGAAAGTGATGAGCTTCCCGTATGCATGTGGGAGGGATTGTTGCTTTTTCAATTAATAACGCTATGTGACAGCTACACTTGTTGTTGCTGATGTTGTACATCTCCGTTATCCTTGGTATAACCAAGTGTGTGTCATGTCCACGCAACAGTGAATTGACGTACCCAGCCTTGCGGGCAAGTGTGTTCTATATGCTTCCGGATTTATGTGTGTGGTGTGATGTTTTGACTGCTCACGTAGGGGGGGGGGGGGTTGGTTGGGCATTGGTGGTCGGAGGTGCCCTTTGGATGAAGAACATGGTCCTCTCCCATTACACGATGGTTGGTACTCTGTCATAATTTTTAGGTACTGGGAATATTGGAGCCGAGAGTCTGATGAACAGGCTACTTCCCTGCCCACCACCTGCGGGGGTGTTGGGGGGTGGGAGGGGGTGGTTGCTGTGGTGCGGGATGCCACATCCTCTGTAACAGCGGACTCTCTCATATTTGAAGAGTGACAGTCAACAGACTGTAGCTCGCGAGGGTAGTTGCTGGTCTGCCGTTACATATCCGCGCATCACACTGTAAGTGCGCAATGACTGGGATGGCTGGTTAGCTGTGGATATCGGGGTTATGGTTTCCATTCGCCATCTCTCCAGAGAGTACGGAGACAGACTTCTAGAGCTGGTGGAGCTGTGCCACCATTGCCACTGAGATTGAACCACATGGTGTCATTCCAAATGTGTGTGTCACCGGTGTTTCTTTCCATACTAATTTAGAGAATGGAATAATTGGAATATAGATATAGATAAATACTATACAAACCGGCTGAATCGTTTGACAGTAATATGAATACAATAATACACAATATAGAGCTAGCTGGTGTCATGTCTACATGGTGTCGCCGGAGGTATCAGACAGATCCTTGAATCCGCAGAGGTATCCCCGCAAGAGACGCATCCGCATATGAGATCACTGAGTAACTTAGTTAATATACCCCCAAGATATACAGAGAGAACATTATTTATGCAAGAGGAAAGTGCCTCGCGCGGCCTCCGTCACCAAATATTTTATGATAGTGCGAGAGGAAGGTGCCTTGCATGGCCTCCGTCATAGTAATTATTGCTGTTGCGAGAGGCAAGTGCCTCGCCCAGGCCTCTGTCACAGGAAAATGCCTTCAACGCTGAAGTGGAGGAAAAGAGTTTGCAAAAAGGCCACTCTTTTGTTCATCGGAAATTGCTAAGTGCTGAAAAAATCCTAGTGAAGCCATACTTAATGTAATGTGTACTGGTTTACGTGAAGGTGGAATGAGTGATTTCTGAAGAATTCCCACATAACCATCTTGTGTAGTTCCAAGATGCTGTATTGGTAGATGCCGCTTTATTTATGCGAGCCTTCTGCTACAGTATAACCTACCGATTAAGTGTTCGAAATGAAAACTAGCTTTGGCCGCAAGTGGCAGGGATTTCTACCTATCATTGGATACAGCTGTCCAATGGGCGCAGACGCCTAGCTTCCCATAGGTCGCTTTGAAAGAGCATCTCCCTCCATGGACAGTAAGCGTACATGTTACATCGCAATGCATCTTAATTTGAAGAGAATCTGGGTACCTTGCTCCGCAACCACATAAAACATCACCTGGACAATGGCTACATTTCACATAAGCAAGTTTGATCACTGACATATATTTATTGTCGGGGTAGAGAGGTGAATATCCCCTGCGAGCGTCCTTTCCATGAGGGCATGGTGGATTCAAAGATGCTTCCCAGATCCGTCACCCTTTCCTATGGATCTAACTTTTGACCTGTCATTAGGATTATGTTCCAGTGTGCCCAGATATACACTGTGGGTCGGTAAAATAAACCTATCAAACTCACATTTATAACTATATGTTTGTGCAGTGCTTTCCTTCATTGGTGGGGTTATCTAGCTAACAAGTATCCGAGGATACGGGTGGAGATGTATGTCAATCAGCACTTTAACGATCACTGTTCAGAAACCTCAAATAGTTTCCCATGGTCAGATCAGATCAACGTGCTGATGGGACGTCCAAACAATTAAGTAGCCATGTGGCTAGTGGGTCGTGGAAAGAGACAATAACTTTAATATATACGTGCCCCTATAGGTATTTGGCCAATTGTACACACCCTTGCCATAGTCCAGGGCTACATTACCGCCACAACTGGCAAAGAGGCATACACTATATGTCTCCTAATGAAGAGAGTGTCCCTAACCACTTCAAACCTAGCCTATTTGTGTTGAATAGTAAGGCTTAGTGGGCAACATGCTGGGCTCAAACAGTTAGAGCATGGTCAGTGACCTCAGTGTAAAATTGATGATGGTAGGGATAAGTGATGCGGATATAAATGTTGCTGTTTAATATTTCCTAGCATACTGCAGTCTAAGTTTTCTTTAATTAAACAAAACATATTAACGAAATGGCTATCTGCCATATATAACTAACCAATACAATGAGCAATGACAATTTATATATAAATTAGTGAACAGAACAGTGAAGTAGCATCTATTAGATAGTCTCTATATCTAAATCATAATTTATATGGAAGTGAGAAAGTTCTCCGTTCGGCGACGGACGTAATAAATGTAAGGTTGCCCATTAACAGAGAGGGCTATATAATAATGTTAAGCAGATACATAACCTGGCACATGGTGCGGGATGCATCGCATAGCTCTTGCGACGCACCTAGCAGAGTCCACCAGAAAAGTTAATTAAAACACACATGACATGCAGTGCAGAGTTTAGTGTCCACTTTTCAGCATGGTTGGCAGATCCAACAAGTCATCCATCAAGAATTGCTGTAGCTCTACATCGTGATAGTTTACATTCTGGGCCCGCATGGCCCCTCCCACAGAAGTTGCATTAGGAAAGTCCGGATGTGGAAGGTCTAAATTGTAAATGTAGGTTATTACTCCCGGATGGCCTCCGGGAGTATCCACAATTGTGTGGAAGCTGAGGACGTCCTACACCGCAGATGTGCCAGTTTTTTTAACAAGAAACCACTCATATAGGGCTTACATACGCTTATTGCTCTACACAGAGGGCGTATTTTAGAATGAATCTGGCATGACCAGTCTGTACCCATCCTTGCTGGGACAACCGATACCCATCCGGTCGATTTGTGCGACACCACCCCCTCCTAGTTTGAAATCCATGGCAAACGATCACGCATCGCGGATCGAGCGCACAGAAGCATGCTAGGCTGGAAGTATAGAATTCCCAGGTAGGCACGTGTGTGAGAGGAGTAGTGACGTGTGAGACGCATGTTCATAAGACAGAGCACATAGGTGCAACATAGTTTGGGAAGGAGGCATATAATTGATTTTAATTTTTGACCTGGAATTATTTTTCCAGGTCTTTCCTTTTTTTTGTTTTGTGTTTATTTCTTGGTACGTGCTTTATGTATTAATAATTTAGACGATGATTCATAAACAATAGCTCGCATGGCTGTTCTCTTGGGTGCGGATGATTATTTTTCAGCAGAGAACACCCAAGCTCCAATGTTCCACAATTACAATGCAGTAAAACGTGTACGGAGGATTATTATGTAATTATACCCAACAGAGTATCACAGTTTAGTTTCTTTTATTACATAGGGCATCCCGCCCTATATATTATATTAGTGGATGCATACAGTGCGGATTCTGCACAAGCAGTTCCCACTACCCTAAATCTACCCCGTCATACTGAAAAATAAGATATATATAATAAAAAAGTAAAAAGGCTGGTTCATCAGGCAGCTCCAGCTGAGTCTGCACGACAGGATTATGCCATATTCGCTACGTGTGTTGTGTACCTACGTCGCACACGAAGTGTTTATAACACAGGAATCTGCAGCGATTATTTTATGGTGAGACACAGCTATGCAAGAATATTGCAAGCATATTGCGCAGCGGTGTAGGATGACCGTAGTTAGCCTATAGACTTGGTTTCAATTTTAATGACATATATAATAATAAGAAGAGTATATCAAAAATAAACATAATAATGAATTCCGTGTTCCACACAACTACTGCTAAATCCTGCTGCAACCTCGGCAATAGTGTCCACAAACATCTGCGGCAAAGTTTCCCCAGCGAGTCTGGGTACCGCGACTTGTACAGGACGGACGTGGCGGGTGATCCTCCACTGCCGAAATATCACTACTCTACAGGCTCATCTCTGGAGGGCTATAGCTAGAAGACGGTGCTGATGTGTCCATAGATGTGCTGGTGGTGCCGGAATTGATGACTGGTGACATGCGAAGTGGTGGTGGCGTGGTGGCTGCAGACATCACTATTGTGGTTGATGTGGTTGGAGTGCTGTCAAGCATATGAGTGGTCGCTGGAACGGTGATGTCTTTGCGGATGATGTGGCTGATACTGTTGCAGATAGCTTTCGGACTTTGTGGACTTCAGAAGTTACCTCTCGGTCCATCTTGGCATGGTGCGGATCTCTCTAGAGAATGTGCTATACAGTTCTTCCCGGTGCAAGGACATTCTGGCATTGTTGTCTTCCATATTGCTGGATCCGTTGGTGTGCTGCTGCTGCGCTGGTGTGTGGTGATGCTGGTTCGTGATGTGGTGGTCGGGATTGCTTCTTCTTCTTCTTTTCGTTCGCTGATCATACCGCCAGTCCTGTAAGTGACTATCGACATGATCATTGCTTCCGTAACGCCAATCCCCTCAGCAATGATAAGGCTACCAGGAGATGTAGATCTATCTGAAATGTCCTGTAGCACTGGCTCTGGCGCGGCCGTCATAATAACTACCGAAATGGGCCGGCCGATTACGGATATGGATGCTGATGTTGATGGCATGCGTAATGCAGACGGTCGCATTGCTGCGGGTGCTACCGGAGTGGAAACTACAGGTGGTGCTGGTACCGTCACTGCAGTGGCCAATGTGGCCAGTGCTGATGCTGCTGCTGGTTCTGTCGGGATGGTAGCGATGGTGGCGGAGTGGGCTAAGTCGTGCTGCATTGCGGATGCAGTGCTTACTGTTGCTAGTCAATAGTGTGAGAAATCTTATGGTCGCCGTTTCGTATGTTTAGTTTTGGCCATCTTCTTCATAGGAAGCACGTTAATAGGGAGTCTAGTTTCAAAACGAGTGGCTAACCAGTCTGTAATGTAACTACAAGCACACGATGTTTATCCGTCAACGCGTGGGTCACACCATAATGGGTAGCAGTATAAAGGTATTTGCAGTCTATACAAAAAGCTCTCTGCATAAGATGATCACGATTAATATGCAATGCCAAGTCCGAATTACGGGAGAATGCGCGTCTACATAGCTGTATGTTGAGCTGAAATGCTGAACACGTATATTTCTTTCTGGATAGTGCTGGCGTCGACTACTCTGAATTGTCGGACAAAACAAGGTCCTTAGCAAGTGACAGCTTATTTCCACATATTAATGGTGGTGCGGACTGCCTAACCTAATCTAATTTTTGCTAGCTCTTCATAACTTTCCAGGCCAAGTAATATATAATAGAAGTGATAAATTAATATTAATAAAATAAACAGCGGAATTTGGTTTGCAACACGAAAGTAGCCTAATGCTTGTTCTTCCCTTGTGTCGAGTTTGACGGGAAGACGAAGTTTCAGTGCACGATCCTCTCCTTTTAAACTTTTTGGTGACGTCACAGGAGGGCGGATGACCACACCCGAAAGTTCCAGGGTGATTCGGCCACGCCCCATTGGGGGGGGGGGTGGTGGTGAGGGTGTGTGTGCTGGTTGCTGCAGTGCGGGATGCCACTTCCTCTGTAACAGCTGACTCTCTCATATCTGAAGAGTGATGGTCTACAGACGACAATTGGAATGTGAACTGGACTAGACGTATGCTGTCAGAACTGTGTGCATAGACGAGAAACGCGCATTCGAGAGGGGGTGGTGGTCGTGCATATGGAGACGGAGCACGTTGGTTGGGGCATGGTTTGCGCAATTTTGGGGCATGGTCGGGTACACCGAGTTGTGCGGTTCCACTGTTCTTCAAAATGAACGAGGGCCTCATACGGCCTCTGCACTTCCAGGATATTCACAACATGGTCCAGCCCATAAGAAGCATGACCAGGGACAGCCTCAGCTTCCACTTGTGGTAACTCTATAATGGGGGTTATAGCATGAAGTGGGTGGGAATGGGAAGAGGTCGGTGGAACAACTTTTCTGTCCTTTCTCTTGGACAACACAAACGAGAACGTTTTCAGATATGACTTCCCAGATCGAGTAGACCAGCACTGAGGAGGGAGAGGGCGAGTACGTATCTCGTCATCGTCCTCAGCATTAGTTGCTTTTTCACCAGTCTCCTGGCTTAGTAGGAGAAGGGTCGAACTGCCACCGCAGCGCTCAAGACTAACGTCGGTAATACTCGTCTCTGTGGATACATCTGTCTTGGTACCGGTGCCACGTAAAATGCCCAGTTTGAGCTCAGTTATGGGGGTCGTCACTGACACGAGGTGTAAGCCGATCTAAGTGGATGACTAAGGTCAGGCCATCCGAAGAGCGGATATGGTAGGTCACGTCTGACGTCTTACCTACTACCACATAGGGGTCTTTCCACTGGTAACTCAGCTTACTCAGCATGTATGCAGATCGTCGTGAATTGTGTACCCAAACCATTCTTCCCGCTTCATATGGATCTCCATGCACCCTCCAGTCATGCCATGATTTCTGACGCCGGTGTGCGGTGAATAAAGTTGCTCTCACTAGCTCATGGGTCTGTTCTATCTACTGCCGCATGAGCTCTATGTAGAGAGATGGTGAATTTTTCTCCCCCGGAATCCTGGGCATGGCAAGATCCAGCGGTAAGGCTAATTCATGGCCTAGTATTAACCACACAGGGGTGTAACCCATGCTTGAATGTACTGACATGTGGTATGCCATGATCACATGGGGAGTCGTAGATCCGAATATCGACAATCAAGGCGTGTTTCTTTAGTAAGCATCTCCATAAGAGTTCGATTGAATCTCTCCACCATGCCGTCACTGGTGAGGGGGGGGAGGGCCGGTGATACCTAGTCCTCCTTGTTTTGACGATGTGAAACAATTTACAGAGCTCGGAGATCAGCCCGCTCTCAAAATTACTTCCTTTATCGGAGTGCAGCTCATAAGGCATTCCAATCTGGCAGAACACATTGCTTGCCACGATTGTGGATACCTCTTGGTCTGGCAGAGTAAATGCTTCCATCCACTTCGTAAAATAATCTTGTAATACGAGGATGTAGTTGTTTCCGTCATCCATCATATTCAAGGGTCCGAGCACATCAATAGCCACTCGTGCCCATGGCGTACCAACAATTTTTACTTGCAATGGTGCGGAATGCTGCTGGCCAACAGCGCGTCTTTGACATGGGACACATTTGGTAACCCATGCCTTTACACTATCTAGAATTCCAATCCAGTGGAATCTCTGTTTTATTCTAGTTAATCTCCATTCAACAGATAGATGGCCGGCGTTATCGTGTAATTGTTGTAATATATCATTCCAATAATTATCGGTGATCACAATGCACTTATTAATGTAGAGAACGCCATCATGAATATGGCATTCTTCGAACCGCTGGTAGTAGTACTTGGCTGTTGCAGATAACGGTGTAACAGATTCCCTGGGAGGGTGTACTCCCTCCTGGATCCACACATATATATTTCATTTCTACGCATCTGTTGCTTGTTCATTAGCGACTTTCTCCATGTTCCACTCTGCACACCGCAATTCGGGGAACACCAGAGATGGCCGTGTTGCATGTGTCATGGTGGTGGGTACTTCGGGTTCATTCTCAGGCTCGATTCTGCTCAAGACGTTGGCATTTCCATGCAGTTTGCAGGGTCTGTGAACCACATTGAAGTTAAAAGCATCCCTGCTACCTCGCTACCTGGTCCTCTGCATTTTTAAGTTTGCAGAGCCAGTGTAGGGAAGCGTGATCCATATGGAGAGTAAATTGGCGGCCATACAGAACGTGTTTATAATACTTGACAAAGTAGACTGCAGCCAGTAATTCCCGCTTGGTGGTCACGTAACGGTTCTCCGTTTTATTTAGAGTACGTGAACCATAACCCAGTACCTGCTCCATTCCATCCTCTGTGGCCTGAGATAGAACTGTGTCAATAGTGTAGGCTGCCGCATCAATGTCCAGGATTTAATTGAGGTTAGTGTTAGGATGAGCGAGAATAGGGGCGGTCGTCAAGAGTTCTTTCAATGCCCTGAAGGAACTTTCACACTCACTCGTCCACTCGAAAGGTCGATCCTTTTCGGTGATCTTGAAGAGAGGTGATGCAATCTCACTGAAATGACGGATGTATCGACGAGAGTATTGACAGAGACCAAGAAAGCTCCTCGTTTCCGTGACAGACTCAAGAGTCTGCCGCTCTGCCATGACTTTTGTTTGTGACGTGTGTGTGGCACTCCATCACCGGATATGATATGTCCCAGGAACTTGACACTCTGTCTGAAGAGATGACCTTTCTTGGGTTTGAGCTTCAAGCTAGCCTGCAGAATCTTGAAAGCACGGTGGCTAAATTGGAAAGAGTTTGCTCAAATGTGGGGCCAAAGACGATTTTCCATTGTAAGGTATTTAATACCTGCGCAATGAGACGTTCGAAAGTTCCAGGAGTGTTGCACAAACTGTAGGGAATCTTGTGGTATTGAAAAAGGCCATCGAAACACACGAATGCGTTCTTCTCCATGTCAGCCTCATCCATGGCTACCTGCCAGTATCCACTAGCTAAATCAAGGGTACAATACCACTTGACTCTGGACAAGGAATCTAAGGCCTGATCTATCTGGGGTAACGGGTAAGCATCGTTGACTCTAAGATCATTAAGACGGCGGTAAACTATACAAAACCACAAAGATCTGTCCTTTTTGCCTGCTAGTACAATGGGACTGGCCCGGGGGGATGCTGAGCACTCAATTATTCCAGTCTGAAACAATTCCTCTACTTGTTGGTTTGCCTCCACTTCTTTATATATTGTGAGATATCTAACTAGTTGGCGTACGGGTCGGTTGTTTCCGGTGTCGATTGAGTGTTGCACTAGATGAGTTTCTCTGAGGTCCATGTCTCCTGATGAGAAACTATCACAGTATTTGTGAAGTAATTTCCTTATTTGTAATTTTTGGGATTAATTGGGATCAATCCAACTGTGGCACGTAAATATAAGTCATGTAAATGTTCAGGCAAAGTATCAGACATTGTTGTTGTTGTGTTTGCGGTTGGGGCTGTTTCCAGTGATATCATATCCACCAAATGGCCACAATGGACTCCAGATTCAAGTGTTATTCGGTCTGCAGTGCCATTGAATAGGCGGCACGGAATATGTTCCTTGACACCTGGTGGTGTCCATGATAATGCAGGGACTGGTGCATTGTGAGGTGGGCATATATTCGCGATCAGTTCCAGCATGGCTGTGTGAGTGTTCTTCCTAAGTGTGGTGCAGTGGCCCTCAAGACTGTGGTGGTGGTCGCTAATATCACCACACACGTGTCATATAATGACGACTCCAGTCCAAGGGGTATCCGTCGGCCGTGTATGTCTAGTTTCTGTTGCTTACAATGTATGACAGCTTCGCTGGCACTGATGAAATCAGAATCAAGCAGGGCATCGTTTTGGATGGAGGCGATAACAAGTCGCTGTATGAATTGCATCTCCTCTATCTGTATTACGAGGTGTACTACTCCAGCCACGGGTACATCTGCTCCCGTAGCTGTTTGTAAAAAAGATGTTTGTAGGCCTAAGGGGTGGCTTTTTATGAGGTGGGATGTTCTCATATAAGCGCTTGTTAAAGACAGTGATGGAAGCTCCAGTGTCCACAATGGCGCTGGTGAAATTTCCGCTAAACAGACAGGCACATTTATATATCACTTCACGGTGAGCCTGTGGAAGAGTCTCCAATGAGATCATTTGCGTAAGTGCTGGGTGTGTGGTATCATTCTGTATATAGTCCGCTTGTTTCTGCATGGCTTCCGTGAGTGCAGTTGGTGGCTGAGTGTGGAAAAAACTGACTCGTCGTCGCCACTGCTGTGATTGCTTGGGCGATAACAGGATCGGTGGTAGCAGTGGTGGTGGCGTTGTTGGTGATTCTGCGTAAGCTGTGTTGGTGTATACTGCAGTGTGGATCGGATCCTCACGTTCATGGATAAGGACTAACTGAGCACACTACCTTTTACACTGCGCCATTGGACATTTAGTTGAAGCGCAGAAGAAGCAATGGCGTTGTGGGACGTTCCATTTCTTTGTCCGATGTTTCTTTTTGCAGATCCATGCGGTTGAATGGGTACTTTCCTCGGACTCACCACTGATGGTTTAAAGTTGGTGATGTGGCCATAAGAGGCTGTGGGTTGCACACCACCAACGGACACCGGGTGTTAAGTGGCTTGGCGGTGGGACGTGGTGCTTGCAAAAAAACCTTGTTTCAGTAGAGGTGCTACGACCTACCACTTCCGTGTTACAGAGGAAAGAAGTTTGTGTAGATGCAGAAAATGCTTGGTCACATTTCCCGCAGGGTGGAGATGGCAGTGCTGCGGATGCAGTGTGCATCGTGGGCACCATTAAAGGAGAAGCCGGGTGTGGGTGAATGTATGATGTTGTAGGAATATGTTGACGAATATGCATGGCTGCCAGACGTAATTGTACAGAGGCCGCAGTTGAGCTGGGTTGTAGGGACGGGCACCGAAATGACTCTGTAACCCTTGCTCGTGCTAGTTTGAAGGATTCTCTGTCTGCAGGGTTCGTCTGTCAGCGGTTGGGGTTGTAGATGGAGGACAGTTTGGGCATCGTTCCCTCCAATGGCCCGGTTGACCACATCCAAAGGACGTGTTCGGTTGCGGGACTGATGCTGTGGTTGATTGCGGTCTACTGGTGGATTGTGTTGCTACTGTAGTGCTGAGTTTCGTCACACGGTTGATGAGTGCTGAGATCTATTTACTTATCTCTTCTAACCTTTCATGCATGTTTTGTCTATTGTTATTGTTGTGCTGGTTCCCGCGTCCTTGGGCGTTGTTGTGGCCCCGACGATGGGATTGACCACGCCCTCTCCCTCTAGATGCATGATATTGAACGGGTTTTTTTTATTGTGTGTGTTGATCGTTGCTGGTGGAGCTTGCGGGTGTAGTAGTTGATTCGGTTGTAGTTGCGACATTAACATCATTCATTTCATTGATTGGATGCAGTTGGCGGCGTTTATTTTTCTCCCACTCCAAGAAGTTCTCAATCCAAATCATGGTATCTGTTAGTTGTTGGAGGCTGCCACGCTCCATGAGAAACAGTTTTTCTGTGAGTGCCGGCTGTCTGCTTAACGCATCCATGAAAGTGTCGAGATGTGGATGTGTTACACCCTCGATTTCTGTGCTGTGGTATGCGTGGGTAACAAGACGGCAGATGCGACTCGCTAATTCTGGCAATGTTTCCTCTGAGCGTCGACGTAGATTCTTCAGTTGAAGCCGGCTAGTTTCTCCAAGGGCGGCGTAACCGAATGTTTCAAAAAACGCGTTCTCTAGTTCGGTGTAAGATGGTGTGTAGTCTGTGCCTAAGTCTGCCAGAACTTGTAAAGCTTTTCCAGACAACTTTGCGGCTAAATACTCTCCCATCTGCTGATTACCCCCATCGGCGTGTCCTACTTATTATTTCGAATTGTACTTTATAATTAGCCCAATCAGTCTCCCCGCTAAATTTAGGTGGGGATAGTGATCCGGCCATGACATCTTGGAGAAGTAATTCGAGCAAAACCTGGTGGTGGTGCTTGCAAAACTGATGAGAATGTTGATGTCGGTCGGCGTGTAGGTGGTGGTGGTGTTGCTTATCGAAGTCCATGATGATGCTGACGTGCTCGTGACGTTCCTGATGCTGTGAGACGTATTCCTCGTACACAGGTGGTGCAGGTTACTGATGTGAATGATGTGTGTGATGTGTACATTGTCTGATGTATTGCTGGAATGGTGTAACCATATCCTCTGGTTCGTACCGCTGATGTGGTCAATAATACAGAGATGATGCACGAAAAGGAGGTGATACGGGATATGGTACATGAGTATCCGACCACTGATCACTCATTGATGATGTAGGTGAACATACTGGTCGTGAAGGCGGTAGTGGTCTTTGTCATGGTAGCCCGTGACCCGGCGTAGATGGTGGTAGCCTATCGCGGAGATCAGATGTGATGTATTGAGTTCCCACCTGCGAGGCATCATGGAATGACCGCTCGCTGATCGGTGAGAACTCATGTTGTCATTGCTCACCGGTTATTTGTTACATCGTCGGTGAGCATGCGGGAAGTACGTCTATCAGAAGAAGCTACCTCCAACTCGAGGGAACACTGGCTGTCAGATGAAGGAGACTGGAACTCGCGGTTGGTGAGTGTGAGTGTAGGCGTGGGTTCACTTCTCATTCGAGCCCCACATCGGGCGCCACTTGTAGCTCACGGGGGTTATCCACTGGTCTGCCATTAAATATCCGCCGATCACACCATAAGTGCGCGATGACCAGGATGGCTGGTTAGAGGCAGATCTCGGGGATGTGGTTTCATTGTGCCAGCTCTCTGTGGAGTACATAGACCGTCTTCTAGAGTCAGTGGAAGAATGATGTTCCAGTGGCGCCGGGCGACCATTGCCGCTAAGATTGAACCACACAGTGTCATCCCAACTGTTTGTGTCACCAGTGTGTCTTTAGAGAATGGAATAATTAGAATAATATACTTAGAATATAAATAAATACTATACAAACAGGGTGAATCGTTTCACAGTAATATGAGCAAAATAATACACAATATAGAGCTAGCTGGTGTCCTTTCTACGTGGTGTCACCGGAGGTACCACACAGATCCGTGAATCCGCAGAGGTATCCCCACAAGAGAAGCATCAGCATAAGAGATCACTGAGTAACTTAATGTAAGTTAATATACCCCTAACATATACAGAGAGAACATTATTGCTACGAGAGGAAAGTGTCTCCGAGGATATGGGGGTGGGGGTGGGGAGGAGATGTATGTGAATCAGCACTTTAACCTTCACTGCTCGGAAACTTCCGATAGTTTCCCAGGGTTGGATAAGATCAACGTGCTGATGTGACGTCCAAGCAATTAAGAAACCATGCACCTAGTGGATCATGAAAAGAGACAATAACTTTAATATATACGAAGCCCTATGGGTATTTGGCCAATTTTACACAACCTTGCTGGTGTGTGTGGCTACATTACCGCAACAACAGGAAAAGAGGCATACTCTATATGTCTTCTAATGAACAGATTGTCCCTAACCACACCAAGCCTATCCTATTTGAGCTGAATAGTAAGATGTAGTCGGTAACATGCCGGCTCAGACAGTTAGAGCAGGGTCAGCGACCTCAGTGTAAAATTAATGATGGTAGGGATAAGTGATGCGGATATAAATGTTGCTGTTTAGTATTTCCTAGCGTACCGCAGTCTAAGTTTTCTATAATTAAACAAAACATGTCAACGAAATGGCTATCTGCCATATATAACTAACCAATACAATGAAGAATGACAATGTATACATAAATTATTGAGGTAGTATGTATCAGGTTGATAGACCTAAATGGTGCGGTTAGTTAAAGCACCCATAGTAAATAAGGATAATATGAACAGTAATAAAGAATCATAAATTGCGGTCCTAAGACCGGGAAAGCACCTATTAGTCATTAGTGCCATATACGGAAATAGCAATTAGATGTACAATAGTATAGTTACTTGAGTACCTAATAGTCGTCGGTACGGAACAGGCTACTATGTTACTGAAATTGAGGCACTAACATATTCATAGTGTGAGTTGACACGTTCTCTGGAGCTGGAGAGGTTTCCGCAGGCGATTTCTGCAGCTGGTCTCCGCAGGCTGAATCCACAAGCTGACTCCTCCAGGCAGGGTGGATCTGGTGCATACTCATGACAGTGAAGCAGAACAGTGAAGTAGCACATATTAGATAGTCTCTATAACTAATTCATAATTTATACGGATGTGAGAAAGTTCTCCATCTGGCGACAGAAGTAATACAGTTAAAGGTTGCCCATTAACAGAGAGGGTTGTATAATAATGTTAAGTGGATACATAACTTGGCAAACAGTGCGGGACGCGGGACATGGCTCTTGCAACGCACCTAACAAAGTCCACCAGACTGTGGTCAAAATGTTAATTAAAACACACATGACATGCAGAGCGGAATTTAGTGTCCACTTTTCAGCATGCTTGGCAGATCCAGCGAGTCGTCCACCAGGAATCACCATAGCTCTACATCGTGTAGGATTACATTCCGGGCCCGCACGACCCCTCCTGCAGAAGTTGCATTAGGAAAGTCCGGATGCAGAAGGTCTAACCCTAAATTTAGTCTATTACTCACGGATGGCCGTCCGGGAGTATCCAAAATTCCGTGAAAGCCGAGGATGTCCTACCACCACGGCTGTGCTGGGTTCCGTAAGACACCAGTTGAAGTGAAGATCACTGGTAGGTCAGCAAGTTACATCCGTCATCCACATGGTCCAGTCATCATGCGCGTGCCAGCTTCCACGCCGGCGATGCTCCTGATCCTTGATTTTTCACCAATTTTATACTTGCTGTGACGTCAGGGTTAGGCACCTTAACCAATCAGCGGCCGAGCGCCAGCCAATCAGCGTGCTGGTATGCTAGTGACGTATCGACCACGTGTACACAGATCTTTGTATTTAGCTTAATATATACACGTAACTACGACGTTATAGCAATATTCCAAGTATAATTTAGCCGGGAGCTTCGACGATAACTCAACGATCTCTGGGCCGATTTTAAAATAGTTTACAATTTTGGAAAGCTCGTTTAATTCTGGTCCTAATTCGTACCAAGAAAAACGTTTCCGAGTACGTACTCGGTACACTCTAGGTCAGCACTCGCTTCCAATTACGAGACGTGTTGTCAGGGAAGCTCACCACGCATTGTATCAGACTTTTAACAAGAAACCTCTCATATAGGGTTTACATACGCTTATTGCTCTACCCAGGGGGTGCGTTTTAGAACGAATCCGGCATGGCCAGTCCGTACCCAGCCTGGCTGGGATGGCCAGTACCCCTCCGGTCGATCTGTGCTACAAGACAACGAGTGGAGTGTGAAATGGACAGGACGAATGATGTCCGAACTTGGTGCATAGAAGATGGATGCAAGTTGGATGCGGGGTAGTGGTGTGGCCATGGATGGGGTTGCCACTTGGAAAGAAATTGGTCTCGAGGTGTTGGAATTGGAAGGGTACACCGAGTTGTGTGGTTTTGATTTCTTGACAAGCCAAGGCCTCATCCGGCCTCTTCACTTCCATGCTATTCACTAAAAATTCCACTTCACAAGAAGCATAGCCCGGGGCAGCCTCAGCTTCGGCGTGTGGTAACTCTATAATGGGGGTAATAGCAAGAAGTGAGTGGGAATGGGAAGAGGTCGGCGGAACAACTTTCCTGTCCTTCCCCTTGGACAACAAAAACGAGAAAGTCTTCAGATACGACTTCCCAGATCGAGAAGATCCACAATGAGGAGGGAGAGGGTGAGTACGTATCTCGTCATCATCCTCAGGGTTAGTTAATTGTTCACCAGACTCCTGGCTTGGTAGGAGAGAGGTCGAACTGGAACCGCAGTGCTATGGATTAATGTCGAGAATACTTGTTTCCATAGAGACATCTGTCACGTGGAACGTCCATACTGAGCTCTGGTACTGGACCATTACTGACACAAGTTTTAAAGTTGATCGAAGTGGATGATTGAGGTCAGGCCATCTGAAACCCGGATATGGTGGGTCACGTCCGACTTATTATCTACTACCACATAGGGGCCTTTCCACTGGTAACTCCGATTCTGCTTAAGGCATCAGCATTTTCATGCAGTTTGCCGGGTCTATGAACGATGTTGAAGTTGAAGGCCTGCAGGGATTCCTGCCACCTCGCTACCTGGCCTTCTGGATTTTTAAGGTTTCTGAGCCAGCGTAGTGAGGTGTGGTCTGTACGGAGTGCAAATTGGCGCCCATACAGAACGTCTTTGTAACAGTTGATGAAGTATACTGCCGCAAGTAATTCTCGTTTAGTAGTCGCATAACATTTCTCTGTTTTATTAAGAGTACGCAAGCTATAACCTAGTACCTGCTCCGTTCCATCTTCCATGACCTGAGATAGAACTGCACCGGTGGCATAAGCCAACGCATCAGTGTGTAAGATGAAATCGAGGTTAGGGTTGGGATGAGCAAGAATTGGGGTGGTCGTCACGAGTTCCTTCAGCGCCCTGAAGGAACCTTCACACCCACTCCTCCATTCGAATGGTCGATCTTTTTCGGTGATCTGAAATAGTGGTGCTGCAATCTCGCTGAAGTGACAGATATAACGGCGATAGTATTGGCAAAGTCCGAGGAAACTCTGGGTGTCAGTAACAGATGTCGGTGTCTGCCACTCCGCCACAGCTTTTGTCTTTGATGGTTCAGTGGCCACTCCATCATCGGATATGTCGTGTCCCAGGAACTGGACGCTCTGTCTGAAGAGATGACATTTCTTGGGTTTGAGCTTTAAGTTAGCCATGCGGAATCTTGAAAGCATGGTGTCTAAATTGGATATGGTTTGCTCAAACGAGTGACCAAAGACGATTACTTCGTCAATGTAACACAGACAGATTTCCCATTGCAGGTTAGTTAATAGCTGCTCAAGGAGACGCTAGAATGTTCCAGGAGCATTGCACAAGCCATAGGGCATCTTGTGGAACTGGAAAAGACTTCTCGACACGTGTTGTCAAGGAAGCTCAGACGCACTCGCATGCGCACTACACATTCTAACGGACTACGCCATTTTTAATGAAAACCTCTCCTATTGGGCTTATATACGTGTACTATCTTACCCATGGAGAGGGGGGTGCACTCAGAGCGAATCTGGGATGGCTGTCCTGTACCCGGCTTAGATTGGATGGCCGGTACCCTTCTGGTTGAGCCACGCTACACCTGCACACACAGTTCTTAAAAACGCCGACCCAGGTATTTACATAGTTACCTATGCATACCTGCCAGTCTGCAAACTTCCGTCAAACCTCCTATGTGTGAGTGAGTGGGTGAGTGAGTGAGTGAGTGAGTGAGTGAGTGAGTGAGTGAGTGAGTGAGTGAGTGAGTGAGTGAGTGAGTGAGTGAGTGAGTGAGTGAGTGAGTGAGTGAGTGAGTGAGTGAGTGAGTGAGTGAGTGAGTGAGTGAGTGAGTGAGTGAGTGAGTGAGTGAGTGAGTGAGTGAGTGAGTGAGTGAGTGAGTGAGTGAGTGAGTGAGTGAGTGAGTGAGTGAGTGAGTGAGTGAGTGAGTGAGTGAGTGAGTGAGTGAGTGAGTGAGTGAGTGAGTGAGTGAGGGAGGGAGGGAGGGATGGAGGGATGGAGGGAGCGAGCGAGCGAGCGGGTGAGGGAGTGGGTGGGTGGGTGGGTGGGTGGGTGGGTGAGTGAGTGAGTGAGTGTGTTATGCTTTTTTGTTTATTCCGAACGGGGGCATCGTTTTGAGTTCTTTGATCCAGTAGTGTTCTCTGTTTAATCTTAGTTTTTTGTTATCTGTAAAAATTCTTTCAATTGGTCTTATCGTGATGTCTTTGATAGAATGTCTTGGATGGTTGAAATGCCTGTAAGCCTAATAGGATGTCTAGCGAGCAGTCAGCAAAAGATACTACGTACTACTGTGGTGAAGAAAGTTCCCATACACCGATGGCATGGATGGAAGTTGTAAACAACCCGATCACAAGCGGGGTTGTCAGAGGCAAACGAAGATACGAAGATACAAAACAAAGCTTAACGGTGCTGGATACGTCAGCCAGCTCTGAAGACGCATTGGGCAGAGTTTACTTGCTGCTGTCGAAAGTTGGAAGAACCTGCACGATATTAATGCGGTGAGTTGAAATACCACTTTTTGGCGTGGCCGGCAAATCTGGCGAGTCATCCATCAAAGAACACCCTGCCTCTACATCTGTAGAATCACATATTCAGGCTGTAAAGGCCTCACCGCAAATGTGTGTTCCGAAGTAGATATTGATATTCGTGAACAATAATCAGAAAGTTCTAAACTGATCCCATAAGAAGTGAGTTACAAAATTGTTTTAGTGCGGTGGGTTGGGTACCTGCCAGCTACGGGAGAAACCCCGACACAAAGCGAAGTAATATGTGTATTGTCTGTCGCGCTAATAGTAGCTGGTACAGATCCAACCTGTTCGGCCCCTGGCCGAGGATGTGCTCGATCTCTGGATCGCGTCTCCTTTTATACTCCTCGTGACGTCTCAGGCGCAGGCGCCAACCAATCATCGTTCGAGCAACAGCCAATCAGCGTGTAGCTAATAATAGCGCAGTCGAATGTTCTAGAACATTCTAGAAGTTCTGCGTCCACGTGGTTATAACGTCGCAGCAATGTTTTGAAGTTAATCAAGCAGGGTTTTCGGGGATAACTCAGCCATTTCTTAACCGATTTTGAAATGGTTTACAGACTTAAAAAGTCCATTAAATTTTGGTCTTGATTAATGCCAGATTCACTGGAAACAGGCAATCAATAAGGATTACAGGGCACCATCTCGGTACACCAAAAGCGCCAGCCTATCTTGGTCGTAAACCACATGCTCCATCAAAAATAGCATCTAGGCACGCCCATGCGCATCATGCGTTTTAACGAACTTAGTCGTTTTCGCAACGCGATCTCTCTCATAGGCCCATATATGCTTATGGCTCTACCCATGGGCTCGTGTTCAGGGAACGAATCCAGGATGGGCGGCGCGTTCCCAGCTTAACTGGTATGGCCGGTACCCGAACGGTCGATCTGAACTACACTAGCATTTGTTGGCCTGAGCAGGTTTAATCTTTAATGAGCACATTGACGTGGGTAGGCAGCGTTGATCAGGTCACTCACTGATGCCACAAATGACTGACACTGACTCCTGACTGTAATATGGACATTGCACTCACAATCTAATGATAATGAACATACAGCGATGAAATGAACGGGCATCCAATGCGACCAACCAGTGATACTATCAAATACATTGTAAAATATTTAAATGCTTTTGAACTGTTAAATACATTTTCAAAAGTTATATGTGTGTAAACTAGTCTTTCTAATCTAAGAAATGTCTACGTTTCAAATCAAGCTAATCCTGTCCAAGCTCGATATATTTACGACGATGACGATGTTATTTGTTTAAGTCGTTGTTTCTACATATATTACAGTAGTGCAAAATAAGGATTTATTCCAATAAAATGGTGTGATGTGGTGTGATGTAATCCTATTTTAACTAAACTTGGGCACATCCTTCCTTATATCAAGGAGATTGCGCACAATGATGAGTAATGTCATCACGTCAAAGTTTAAGGTCACCGTGACCTTGGTATAAAATCATATTTTCATGGTTAAATTATTGTCTTAGATCAACATATTACGGTATACATCAAGTATGGTGCACCCTATTGTGATTAATCTAGAACACATGCTTCCCTATGTCTAGGAGATGGAGAAGGATGGTATTGAGGCAAAAGGTTCAGGCCGCAGAGACCGTTGTATAAAACCATTGTTTCCAGTTAAGCTTTCGGTTTTGTTCAACATATTGTCTTATATTTCAGCAACGGCTCCGCCTATTGTGACTAACCTTGGAGCAATGGTTACATATATCATCCCGCTGCAGCATACTCCTATTGACGTCATGATGTCAAATGGAACTGTAACCCTGGTATAATTCACTATTCTTTCCATTAAGTTTTTAGCTTAGCTCAATATCTTGTCTTATACCTCAGAATTGGTTCACCCTACCTAAATTTAACATGGCCAAATCTTAGCCTATATCAAGTCGATGAAGCACGATACTATTTATGTAAAGGGGCAAGGCCATTGCGCATAATGGATACTCCCGATCTGCAAAATATGTTGTAGCAGGTTCGAACGAGTTGTACCCACATATACCACTATGTGGACTGCTGTACTGGCATATAAGCCCTTCAGAATGGCGCTTTTGAGCGCATTTCTAGCTATACAGTTCTATGAGCCGATCAACATACTTCTTAGGTTTCCGACTTGTTATTCCACCTCACTTACTCCGGACCTATTCTCTCTTGAATTCTTTTATTATACTGGCGTGCTGTCTTCGGACCTTTTCACGTCGTTATTAGCTCTATATATTTCTCTGAGTTTGGCTGTTGTGTATATTGTCACAGGACATGTGCATTACACCAAATGCGCACATGTTGATCACTCGCATATGTCTGTAAAATGTACTATAGAAATGCTTTTCTTGTTCTAAGGATATGATGTGTTGTCATTCAACTGGCTTATATCCTCTTGCAGAAATTGTATTTTCAAATGATTGAGATTAAATAGATGATCGTTGTCTGTTAATGAATGCTATTTGTGTACCATCTCACGTTTGGTAACACATAATACGTTAGGATCGGCCTAGTGATGCGTTCACGAGATTTATCTTGATAGATTGTGTTATCGCTTTACTATTTTACCATAAGTGGTCCCATAGTTTGCTTAATAAAATAGCATGGCGCCAGTCTAAGTTTCGGTGACTCGTTCGCATTTAGGCCTTGCTCCATGTGGTATGTTCTTCACGGAAACAGACACTCGGAATTCTGGGAGACACTATGGCGTTCTTATTATTGTTTTCAATCATTTCACACACACGTGTGTGTGGTTGTGTCATGTATATGGACGATTGATATAACTGATGGAAACATTTTTGCATATGAAAGAGCAGCATTCCGTCATCCGATCGAATATATATTTTGAAATATGTTATGATGTTATCTATTGTTTAGTCCCAGGTCATTGAACAAGAGTACCGGGCCAACTATTACTTGCCTCTTTCTTGCAGAGGAGTATTATGTACGGTATTTATTTACATCTGGCAAAATAGTAGTTGGATTCTCAAAACCAGCAATTTTGACATTGTGTGGTTTGTTCATAGGCATTTCCACCATAGTAACTTACAGTGTCATCTGAACCACTTCAAAATTAATCAGAATCAGAGCGATTAGACAGGGGATTTGGCAAGGCAAACAACCGAGACGGTGACTCCCCAGTTGCTGTTGGTGCGGTAAGAAGCTGCGAGCTTAAACATGGTCTTCTAGCAGTACTTCTTCATTGAAAATTATCGTCAGAAGTTAGCAGATAGCAGCATTGTTGGCAAGGTTTCTGTAAAAGGGAAATGATCAAATTAATCTCGCGAATGGTGAGCTGTTATTGCGAGATAGGTAATTTACTAACCGGGTGCATGACATGGAGTGGTAACCTCGATGTATGGACATTGTGATAGTAGAGAAAATGCATGCAGCATGTTACTAATGACAATACATGTGATAACTTTAGACTTACTGGTAAATACGTGATATATAAGCGTGTCAGCATATAATGTCACGTTTCAACAGTTTCCATTGACGAATCTCTGCCAAACAGTGTATTCTAATTCATTACGACAGCTCCCAGTCAAATTAGTCTCAAAATATTCAACAGAATGTTTATTAAATATGAAAACATACAATTTGTACAACTGTCTGGCGTTTCTGGGTGTATGCCGGAGAATCTGTCTCTCATTTATGATGGTGACTTCGACACATGTGGCGTAATTGATTATGGCATCATAGCATGTGTGTGTGTGTGTGTGTGGTTGCTTGCTTACGTGTGCATGCGTGCGGGCAGGTGTAGGGCTTGTGTTGTTGTTACCCCATCATGTAAAATAGCTAACACACATTTGAGAGGGCTTATATCACCTCACTGTGTAAATTATATCTCCCGGACATAGTCAGAAAGGTCTATATCATAGGTCTTTGATAAAACCTCATGCATCACTTCTCGAAAACGTCTGAGATTCATCTGGTCCCTAAATACATGACATATAGTTCCACAGATTGCATTACGTACCACTCCTCTATCACAGTGACATTCTTCGGTGAGGTGTGCTATAAGGGCAGTGACAGTATACAGCTCAAAGTTATTCATCATTAAAAGAAAGTGTGTTCTATAGTTGAGTTGAGTTATTTCACAATACGCCATAGGCCTTTGAGTGTACATTTATACGTTATACATATTGACAATTAAATTAGTATGCTATACAAGTATCTAAATACCTAATCTTATATCTAATAAAGTGATATTCTCTTTAGCGTTATATTCACAAGCCCTTCAACGGCAACATAACTTTTGTAAAGGCGGGCTCACACAGTTTAAACATGGCTTGGGCATATTATGTATACAGTTTTCACCAATATATAACACATTACCTATGGGATGACAACTACCATACAATACAATACGTAGCTCTAAGCATGCTAAAGTTTACTAGGCATTTCTAACATATATAGAAACTATGGCCGTGTTTGGATTGGGCATGCTATGTCATGTTCTTGAAGGAGCTATTTCTTCTTAACGTCGAAAGAAACCCCGATGGTCCTTATGCGCATTCGTAGAAAACAAGCACTACAAGAGCGCGTATATACAACAAGGGAGGTAAATCAGGAATAAAAGTTGCATAGTATACGATCAAGATCTGAACTTCCTGATTATCGATTTCCGGAAAGCTATACATATGAGCTGTTGGGTATCTTGAGGCTAATTGGACCGGGCACTGTTGCTGCCTGTGGGCCAACAGGCATGGTTGGTTTCGCGATATTCAACATTATGTTTATTGAATGGTAGAGACACACAATAGACCTTTCCGGTTTTCGCTATGTCCCGCCCATGTCTAGCTAAGCTCCACCCACACCCGCTCGTGTTGGGATCGATCGATCTCTGAACACCCTGACAAACTAACTTAACTGGGCGCCGTTGCTGCCTCAACAGCGCCCAGTCAAACTAGCCTCAAACATCCAACAGCATGTTTATTAAATAACAAAGAATTACAATGACGTAGAGTCTATACAACATGTCGGACTCTGAGATTTGATGACGGTCTATATGGAACCCTTTGTTACGTAATGATTGTGACGTCATCATACACTCGCCGAGCTTATTATGACGTCATACGAGGTCAGATGATGGATGGATACTCTGGAAAGGTGAATTTGTACAACGTGTCAGACTATTAATTGTTAAAGACTGGCTATATCGAGGCATCCATGACGTCATGATGGTGACGTCATCTTACGCATCACGTCGTTGATTATGACGTCATATGTAGTTAAAAAAGACATTTTTCGCAACACGATTTGGTTGATAGCTCCAATGTCAACCTATGATACGCAGTTAATGAAATTATCTTCATAATATATATATATATATATATATATATATATATATATATATATATATATATATATATATATATATATATATATATATATTCCGTGACTTGTAGGCAGTTGTCCTCCGACCACCCTTGTGAGACGTCGCCTTTCTAATTAATTGAGAATATAAAAAGCTATATACATAAGTTGCTGTTGATGTCCTCTACCTATGTATCGCTTTACTCTTCATATATACCAATATTTAAGCAAGTTACAATTTTCTGCGAATTGCGGGCAGTTGACCTTTGCTGACATTTGACCTCTAACGTTGTAGTCAGACTGTTGCGTATATACAACATCTGCCCATAAGCGCTGTTGGAAGACTATATATACCGGCCAATGTGTCTGCCCGTAGTTGCTGTGGGAGGACGATATATAATCGCAGAGCTATCTGCTTATAACCTTTGCGAGCGGACGATATATACAAGCAGTACTGTGTGAGGACGGCATATACAAGCAGTGTTATTTATACAATATGCCTAGATCAGTTTGCGCACAACCAACCTGCCTCTGGTTAATAACAGATAGTAGATAGTGTATTTATCCCGGGTCACATAGTGGCATATGGGGAGTGGTGAATTTACATATTTATAGAGTATGGCGGTTAAACAGTTAGAGCAAAATATTATTATTATTATTATTATTATTATTATTATTAGTATTATTAGTAGGCATATTGCATGCATATACGGACCAGATCACACAGAATTCGCACCTCAAGATTACAATGAAACCGGGTGACTATTCCATATCCGTTTGATTATTCCCTATTCGCCATGCATATTTATAGAAATATAGTAACAATCTATCGTCGTATGTTTTAAGAAGCGAGCATGGTTGGCCATTTTACCGTGTAAAATATGTCTATGTGTATTTGTTTGTTGCTGAAATTAATTCAGACAAATAAAACGTCATTAGCAATATAGTAACGTAGACGAGTACATAAAGAATGGCTCAAACTATGCAATATATTCACTCAAAACAAGCTTGTCAAACTGACGAATAATTTGACAAGCAGGTATAAACCGAGAAAATGTGATTCCAATTAACGTGTATAATGTACAGGTCGCTTACTTAACCGTTAAGTTAAGTAATCTGTGTAGAGCCATTGCGCAGGTCAAGGGGCATTGACATCGGCACGCGGCACGCCCACTGTAGCCATGGCCAATACATTTAACCCTCTGAACCATTAATTCCTATAACCTAGATTTCACGAAAGGCTCGCGACTAATACAAGTAGGCTATCTTGTTGAAAATTTTCGACAGACCGTGTCGCAATGAATAGTTTGATATAAATCTATGGCTGACATTTCCTACATAATTATAAAACATCTAATAAAATGTGTATAAATTTTAAACTATATCATGAATTGGACTCTTGGGTTCAAAGGTACGCTTGCCTCATATCATCCCCTATGTTCAAAGGTACGCTTGCGTCGTATCATCGCCTACATAATCAGGATAGAACCTAAAGCCGAGCTAGTGGAACTCAACTCGATGATCTATGGAGACCTGTGCAAGTTGCCTATATATATGTAATGGGCTCATAACCAATTTTGTCCATTTGTAAACGATGCAGGCCCATATAGCAATTTGTTATCGAAGCGCCATCTTGTAAATGGCACAGGCCCACATACTGATTTGTTATCAACGCGCTCCATTTGTAAACGGCGCAGGCCCATATACCAGCTTGTTATCGGCGCGCTTGTTTCTAAACGGCGCGGACCCATATGACAATTTTATTATCGGCTCGCCAGATTGTAAACGGAGCACTGCCCATAAGTCAATATCAAACTTGCGCCATAGTAAATGCGCATAGTTGTAAACGAATTGTGATTTCTAGCCCTACTTTCGTAAAGCAGGGATTGATCTTCGGTCACCGGGGGTAGTTTATTTGATATATCTTACTGAAAGAAACACGATCTATCAAACTAGGTGGTGGTCGTTCGCTGAATCTTTGTATGACACTCACGGGCAATCAATGAAAGAGTTGTGACGCTCACATTCTCGGAATGAAAGTACGGTGTTAAAGTGTGCATAAATAAGTGCTGTTGAGATATCAAAAATAATCTCTGGCCCTGCAAATGGATATTTTCTATGAGAGGATTTAAAATTTCTTTAATAAATGTGAGCATTATTTAAAGTGTTTATGAATGTATCCAATAACACGCGAATTCTACTCAACGTTAGTCACTTTATTGAACACTTGCTCTATTAGACTTCTAATTAATCACTTTGATACAGACAGACATTATGATATACAAAACAATGGATTAATCTGCGGCTTGAATCGATGCAAGTGTCCCACAGTTACTGACGTATACACAGTCATATACGCCCTCATTCTTTTTCTTTGCGTACAGAATTATTGACTAACCGACCCTAAGGAATGAGTGAATGAATCGACAGACGGATTGACAGACTAACAAATAAATTAGCAACACGCGCAAACGGAGAGACGCGTCTGAATAGCTGAACGGATTGCTGAAATGGCCAGTAAGACTACGTTAATAAATGGATGGATGTATCCCCTACTGGGTCAAGTTTGACATTCACATATGGGAAGTGTGCCGTTTACAAACGGCCGCGCCGATAACAAATTAGTATATGGACGTGCGCCGTTTATACATCTGTGAACCGATAACCAATTGGCATATGGGGCTGCGTCGTTTACAGACGGCCCTGCAGCGTTTATAAACGGGCTAGATTGATTATTGGGTCACTAGATCCATACGGATAACATTTGTGGTTTTGGGCACATAGAGATAACGGGGGGGGGGGGGGATGGTGGTGGGTGGGTGGGTAGGAGGAGGGGGTATTGAAAACTTTCGTCAATGATTTGCTCTCTAACCATTACATAGATTTTACAAATCTGGAACAGCAGAACAAAGAAAACTGGAACCGATTGCTGAGCGAATCTACACATTCAATTTTCTGCCAAAAAGTAAAGTCTACATTTGTTTTTTGAAAATACTTTAAAATATTGCCAGATCACGAGGCTATAGCGTTGTCACGTTTTAAAACATTAAATCAGCAACTCTCAATCGAATCCACAAGAAGGGAAGGCATAGCACGGAATGAAAGACTGTTCGGTGTGCAACCAGACTGAAGACGAAAATCACTTTCTTTTCCACTGTATTAAGTAGAAGACTAATAGAGACTGATACGTACCACAATATTATTACTGTTTGCGGTTTAGATTTTGACCCTGAAATTGACATACGTCTTAGGGTCGCCACGGCCAGGCTTCCACCCACGCTTGGAGAAGATCCCTTCCATATTGACAAACGTATATTTTGAAAGCAATGTTGCTGAGAGCTGTTGCTGATACATATTAGATTTTGACTCGAAATTAGGCATATTTCTTTGCAAGCTACTACCCAAGTTTCGAAATGATCGCTCCAGTAGAACAAGAGTTATTAAAAATGTCTTAAGAACAACAACAACAACAACAACAGCAACAGCAACAACAACAACAACAACAACATGCACGTCATGCTCACATAAACTCTGGCGTCTAGCGACGCAGGTGAAAACACAAGGTGTGTTTAGAATATGCAGAGCCATTTCTTAAAACGGTTGTCTAATCACTTGAGGCTATCGAAAAACAAAAAACGCAACTCGGCATTAGCAATGATAATATAGGGCGAATGACGACGACTATAATATAATACAATAAAACGGGTGGAGACGAGAATTATGACAACACTAGCTATTATTATGACAACATTAACGATAGATTACTATGACAGCGTTAACAATTACGCTGAGAAAATTAACGATTACAATAACAAAATTAACTATTACTGATGTAAAAGTAAGGTTGGAGAATTGCCAAGTTAGAACCCCACACAGGTAAAAAGAATACTTATCACGTAAAATTAGCATTCCAGATGACGAATGATCTATATCCTAATGTCAGTGCCTCGTCAATGGCATGGCTCGTAGAACTAATGCTTAACAATAATAAAAACTACATACGTGCGAGTGCCTAGTGATCTAGCTGGCGGGATCTTAGAAATGTAAAAGTAAGAATAACTGGAATGCACACCATCAACATTCCAAGTAACTTGTGTGGTTGTGAGACGGGTGGTTGAAAGCTAGTCTGATGCAAGAGGTGTATTGTCATCTGGATGCTGGTTTAGTGGTAAGCTACTCGCCTCCCCAACGCTAGGCGGAAGGCTTCATAGAATGCACTGGTTCGAACCCCGCTCGGGTTGAAAATTGAAAAAGGTAAAGAGTACATTTCAGATTATGAATGAGCTATATCCTAGTGCCATTGCATCGTAAATGACATTTTCCTAGAGCTGATGCTTGACAATAATAAAAAAGCCTTCCCTTGAAAAAACTTGAATTACCATCAGTCCCTAGTTACATTTACCAAATTGCCAGACAAGCCATTCAGCGGTTCTTGAGAAGTTCCTTTTTCTGACAAATAAGGCATCCATGATGGCAAATCGACCAATCATGTTCTTTGAACAAACATTGTTCATTTAGAATTTCCCTGGATGAGGTTTCTCGAATTGCACATCAATCTGTCATGCGGTTGCATAGAAGCTTCCTGTCTCATACAATTGAAATCGTCCCAGCAGTTCTTGAAAATAAGACATTTTCATTTTTCTATTGGATGGTTGGCCGCGAAATAAGATAGCCAATAATATGCAAGAGGGAAAGTGCACAATTTCACATCGCCATACCTATAAACTTATATAAATCCGATTTTTGCCTTAAAATCAATTAAATAAACATTCTAATATGGCTGTAAATACGTTAAATTCTGATTGTTCGATGGCGGCCAAGTGGTTATCATAGCAACTTCCCTTAAACAAAGTTGAATGGCCCTGAGTACCTAATCGTGCTTACCTTCATCTTTTATAAGAATAAGCAGGTTTTGTGAAATCTCGATCATCTAAGATGGCCGACAAGGAAATCGACCAATAAGTTTCTCTTGAAAACATTTGTTTCAGCTATTGCACTAGATAAGATTTCTTGAGTTTCACATCAATCTGTCAAGCGGTTTCGGAGAAGATTTTTAAAGGTATTTAAAAATATATTGTAAAATTCAAGATTGCCGCTGACCAAATTAGTCAATCATCTTCTTTTGAATACACCTGGATAGCTAGGCCATAATGAAGGCATCTGCCAAATATAACTGAATGGTTATAAAGGCATGCTCTAGATACTGAATCAGCAGAATGAATTATTGGCTGACGCTTGGTCTGTTAATGTCAGATCCAAAGCTCTGAAAGATCTGAGCTCCTGAATTCGTTTTCGTATACACCACTGGCACAAGGGGCACGTGACCTCATGTGACCTCGTGTCATGTGGTCAAATTGGACAAATATTGGTGGTTCTTGAGATGTCATTTAAAGAACAGCGGACGGCCGCCATGGCATACGCTCACTTTGCCATTCAGGCCAGGTGACTTAGCACGCCCTTAGCCTACAATTCATCTTTACACAAAATGTGGTTAGTGTATACAAAGAAAACCTCTTAAAACTTCAGCCCGAATAATTTACTATTTGTTCCAGTGGGAAAATTGTGCTTGGACCGATGGCATTATGAAACTAGATCAGACCTACCTAATTCGTATACGGATGATAGCTTATGCCTGTAGTTACCAATCCACTAAGATAGAATCCATAGATCTAAAAATGATGATACCTGCCACCGAAGTAATACCATTCTCCCCTTGGGTCCCACACCGCAGAACATCTGCAAGGCATAACTCTGCTGTTGTTCGCGTGCGTGTGTGTGTGCGTGCTTGGATGCGTGCCGAGGAAGCAAAAATCTCCAGTTATTTTCAAAATATCCAATTACATAATTATGATATTTCATAGGCATGACTGGATAGGATCATTATGAGTCAAATGATTAACATGAGTCAGTATCATGCGAAATGCGCACTGGATACTGCACATATGGCATTAAATATCTTATATACAAGGGGAAGAACTCTGTAAGATTTACTTTGCTGACATAACAGAATAGATGCCCCTGTTAAAATGTTTATTTTCAAGTTGGGCAAAACTTTGTACAAAAGTACGAAAATACACAATATGCATATACGTGTTTGGTGACTCGTATTACTCGCATAAAATGGGTACGTGTGGTATGGCAAATTGCGATGATGTCTATCTACTTGCGTACTCGTCTGCGCACCCATGCCTTACGCATGCCTGCCCCCCCCCCCTCGCCCATACCCCATCAACCCAGCGGAGCTATGCACGCTTGCAGAAATTCGTTTCCATGCCCTATTTGCATCCTCACGCACGCACGCACGCACGCATGCAGGCAGGCCGGCAGGCACGCACGCACGCACGCACGCACGCACGCACGCACGCACGGACATACGCACGCACGCACGCACGCACGCACGCACGCACGCACGCACGCACGCACGCACGCACGCACGCACGCACGCACGCACGCACGCACGCACGCACGCACGCACGCACGCACGCACGCACGCACGCACGCACGCACGCACGCACGCACGCACGCACGCACGCACGCACGCACGCACGCACGCACGCACGCACGCACGCACGCACGCACGCACGCACGCACGCACGCACGCACGCACGCACGCACGCACGCACGCACGCACGCACGCACGCACTGCTATCCGACGATAGCTTACCAGAACATTTACACGATTTGTACTTACGGGCCACAATTGGCCTCACTAAAGTACATAAATGCGATGTGCGCCATTTACTGTATACGTACCGGGACAGTTTCACATCAGGTGAGTTGGACCTAGGGGAAACTCGCCTAGTACACCACTCCATTGAAACCAGGAATAGTCGGCTGGTCATCCAACACGTATGTCGTCTTCCAATCCATAAGGAAGTAGAAGTCCATCAGCAAGTAACAGATATGCTGAACACAGGCGTTATTGAACCCTCTGCACCCCCCCTGGGCCAGTCCAATAGTCCTCACAGGTAAGAAGGATGGGTTGTTATGATTTTGCATCCACTACCATCGCCTAAATGATCTGAGTGTGAAAGATGCGTATCCATTACCGTGCATCGATCACGCTCTGGATTTCTTGGCTGGAGCTAAATGGCACTGCGAATTAGACCGCGCGAGCGGTTATTGGCATGTGGACATGGAGGACGCTGATTGTGTGAAACCCGCTTTTACATGCAGGGACGGCCTGTTCCAGTTCCGAAAAATGCTGTGTGGCCTGTATAACTTCCCGGGCACATTTGAACGGCCGATGGAGCAGGAATTCACAAAATTACAATGGCAAATCTGTTTATGCTATCTGGACGACGAGATCCTTTTTGGCTCTTCTTTTGAGCAAACCTTGGCCAACGTGGACGAAGTGTTGGAACGGTTTTGTAGCGCCAATCTAAATCTCAAGCCAAAAAGTGCCATTTCTTTCGAAAAAAAAGGAGAATTCTTAGAACCTGTAATATCTGTCAATGAAGTGGCTACCAACCCGAGAAAATGCGTGCAGCGTCGCAGTGGAAGACTCCTACTGTCACCAACACCAGGAGCTTCCTCGGCCTCTGTCAATACTATTGGCGATATATTTGCCACTTTAGTGAAATTTCGTCCCCACTGTTCCAAATAACGGAAAAGGACAGACCTTTCGAGTGGACGAATGCGTGTGAGGAGCCGAAAGCACAACAAACCACTGCATCAATTCTTGTTTATCCAAACCATAGCCTTGATTTCATCCGGGACATGGACGCCTCGGTTTATGCCATTGGTGCTGTTCTATCACAAGTCACAACAGATGGAACTGAGCAAGTATTGGGTTATGGACCATGCACATTACACAATGCAGAAGGGCATTACGCGACCACGAAGCAAGAATTGTCAGTCGCGCTATACTTTACGAAGTATTGCAAACACTTTCTATACAGGTACTCATTTACCCTACATACCGACCACACCTGCTTACGATGGCACAGAAATGTTACAAACCATGAGGGTCAGATAGCGAGGTGGCAGAAATCCATGCAGGCCTATAACTACACAGTCGTTCATTGACATGGCAAACTTCGTGGTAATGTCGACGCCCTAAGCCGAATCGGCCTAGAGGGTGACATTGAAGTGGCCGAAACCGTAGCTCACGACGTCCAGTCAACCCCCATCTTTCCAGAACTGCGTTACAAGGAATGGAATATGGGTGAGCTCTCCAACGAACAATCAATGGACACACTCACAAAACACATATATGCGTGGATTCAGGAGGGGGTACACCCTTCCAAGGAATCGGTTAGTCTCTTGCCAACCGGGGCAAGGCATTATTAGCAACAATATGCAGAATGCCACGTGCACAATGACGTTCTGTTTATCAATAACCGTATCATTGTAGGTGGGCTTGCCATTCACCCCTTCATTAACCTACAACATACTGTCCGGTAGGTGCTAGTTTGAGAGATAGATATAGAAAGAGAGAGAGAGAGAGTGAGAGAGAGAGAGAGAGAGAGAGAGAGAGAGAGAGAGTCTGGAGGAAGGATGCTCTACTGCATACACCACTATCTGAACGGATTGGGACTATGCACGCAGGTTCCAGTCCCTCCCCGAGCAGCTAGAACGACCTAGCATTTCAAACAGTGAAAGATCGTGTTGGGGAATACGATCGACATTCTTTCGCCGGTGAAGCCACTGGCGATTAGTTACTAAAATAATATAGTTAGATGAGACAGACGTACGTAGCTGAGCCCGTTTGAATGGAAAATGATACACCTCTGCAAAGATATAATCGGAGGCAGCTGCATACTTAAAAAGAGAATAAATATATAAAATGGTGAAAGTGACAACACATGTGAAATAGAATCATAGTGGCACAGGAAAATCCGTGCAGTGATATTAACCTGTATACTATGCTAGGTATTTCTAATCTTCATCGGGAGAGGAGGGCACCAATGAAACTTTTTTTTAAAGCCCCGTCTCCTCTAGATATGCTCCACCAACATCATGCTCGTGTTGGGATCGATCAATCCCTTGCTCCCTGACTATCAATTTCCAGAAAACTATGCAGGTAAGCTGTTGAATATTCTGAAACTAATTCGACTGGGTGGCAGCAACAGCGTCCAGTCAAATTAGTTTCGAAATATTCAACAGCATATTTATTAGATAGCAAAAACATACAATTCGTGCAACAACGCATAGTCCGTCTTCAATTATGTGTTCGTGACATAGGTATCTACGACATGCATGCCGTCATAATGGCGTCATTCATTCTGATGTCATTCTACACGTCACGTAGTTGGTGATGACGTCATATGATGCATGGATAAAGTGGAAAGGTCTATTATGAACTATATGGATGATTGAAGGCAGCCTACTAATCCAATATCGACATGGTTTTATTATGTAAAATGCCACTATTTGACTATTTAGTGATAGTAACCAGGATGGTATATAGAAACGAACCAGTTGATGTTATATAACCTTACTTCAAACAGGCATTTGATACAGTTCCACATACAGGATTCATAGATAAGCTCAAAGCATATGGTATCGGAGAAAGCGTGGTTAAATTGCTTGGACATTTACTGTTCAACCATGATCAACGTGTATGTGTCAATGATGCAACGTCAGATTGGAACGATCTGTCAATTGGAGTAGCACAAGGAGGCGTGTTAGGAGATGTACTCTTCTTAATCTTAATTAGTGACACTGTGAAATACATCTATACGATACATACTGACCATGGTTGATGCTAAGTCATCACATTGATAATCTGCAAAACAACATCAGCAAATTCGAATGTTGTCGATCGACTGGCAGTTATGTATCAACTTCATTAAGTGTTAGGTACTCCATCTGAGCAGAAATAATCCAAAGAATTATACAGCTGACAAACTGATGCCCATCCCCCATAGTACTCACCACCAGCAAAAAGACAGGTTTATACATAGAGCATACCATGCACATTGATATTCACATAATTGCAACACTAAACACGATGCACAGGATATTCGGAGAGATCAACATCCATCTACATCGACGAGGCACTCTTTACTATTTTTTCCACAACCCTGTTGAGACAATTCTGGAGCATTGCAACACAGTATGCTCACCACATTTGAAGCGTGACTCAACATATATTGAGAGTGTACACCGCAGCACAACACAATTGTCAATCAGCTATGCACCGTTGCTTACAAAGAAAGGCCAAACTGGATTAGAGGTGGTACCTTTTATAGAGTAACTCATTTTTGACAAGCTTTCGCACACCATGTTCCTCACTTGATGGAGAACATGCATGCATGAAAGCGTCTCTCAATAAGCACATTTAGACTACAAAATGTACCACCGCTTATCTTTTTTATCTTGTCAAGACTAACACGGCTCCTTTCTCAGGCAAAGAAATGGGAACATCTCTCATGCTAATGTATCTAAAAAGAACAGGTAAACGAGGATATCCGGAAATATCATTTCTCCAACATAATCGTCATAAGCTGGACGTCTTGTCCGATGAGACGGTAAATAATGAAGACATCAATGCTTTCAAGGTGGGGATAGACGCACGGATCTACCACATAATGTATACATTCGACTAGAAAATGACTTAATAAACAGGATAACAGTCAGCCAACTACAAGCTATAGCGAATAGCCAATTAGGCCGATATCTTCAGCAGTTGTTAGAAATGGCATTTTCTTAATGCTTTCCCAATTAAACACAAATTTGGCGGATCTACAAAGTGATTAATACTAACGCTATTATCAGTGATATGCTACTGTAGCCGGTTCATCGCAGCTAATGGTCTCAAGCCATGTGTAGCACAGATGGCTCAGTCGGGTACACACTGACCCGGGTTAGCCGAATACGAAACAGCCCGTCTGAGTGCTCCAAGTCATGCCCCTGTTGGTTCTATAGGTCAGTGCATGTAGCCACCATATTCAGAGCTCAGAATACTATAGTCCGTAGAAACGCCTTGTGCGCATGTGCGCCAGCAGGAGATAGCGCAGCCACGCTGTGCTGAGGGTACGGGGAATGTCATTCCAATCAGATAACTATCAGTAATGGCCCGAAATACGGCGACTAATCTTAACTAGTATTAAACTTTTTGTTAGGATAGAGTAGATAAGGACGAACAATGGAGTGGTGTTTATTGTAAAGCCTCTGTGCCAGTACTGCTGCGCCGCTACATAAGCAGACTGTTGTTTCTATAATTGGCCACCAATTTTACGGCCTTCTAAATTCCTAGAGCAGCTGTCTCTTTAGTTACCACCGACCCTGGAAATCGCAGAGGTTTCTCAACGGTGAGAATCAAACCGGCGATGCTTCACACGCACTTCCTCTGTACCTTCACCAGTACCCTAGGCTATTCTTTAAGTTAAAGTAGGATTCACTGTGCTAATGTTAATTATAGTAGTTACGTCCTAGCAGTGGAACTCATGGAGCAATTACATACCCCTAAATGCAGCTAAACGTTAGCTCCAGGGAGCAGATCTCATATTGTTCGCTCTCACCATACTTGGCATGGGCTGAAAACGTGGTTCCCGGATGAACTCCATGGTGATTGGGAGAAGCCAACCAACTCTCCACGCATTCTAGAAAGGTCGCCAACGTTTGTTATCCAATTCTTCAGCCTGTGCCATATCTAAATACGTTGCTTGCTCAATGCTTTTGTGTGTTATCTGTCCATGTCTTGTTCCTTGTGGTTGCGCTCACATGTGGTTAGGAGTCGCTTATTGGCGCTGGACTCATCAACCAGCAACATGTTTGCACCATCAGCCTGAGGGAGTAGTCGAATGGATATGTGCCAAGAAAGGTTACGTGGGCCCATCCGCTAGGAGGGCAACCTCCCCTAAAGTTAAGTGGGCATAAGCCATTTGAAGCATAAACTCATGTGTCTGGACTTAACAAATAAAGGGTGGCCTATGCTCCTCAGGAAGGACCGCTAAAATATTGTGGCGTCGACTAAACCAGCGAGTAGCTTAAGAGAAGACGGTGTCGGATTATGTTGAAACCGGCGTCCGCCTCCACGTAATACAGCTTGCACCCCTCAACTAAATAATTATATACAGGTATCTCTTAGCGCACTTTAGCATTGATCTGAATAGGAATGCAGCCTCGGTCTTACTCCTCCTCCGCTTCGGCATTCTAGGCATTTTCTGTGACGGAGGTCCGCGCGAGGCATTTTCCTCTCACAAAACCAATGTGTTGGCCGGCGTGAGGCGCTAGTTTTATATTAAATTAATTAGCCGCGCCATGGACTCCTCATTTACAGGGGTATCTTTCAGATATATATGTCTAGGTTAGGTATCTTTGGCGAGAGATAAACACAGACGGCCAAGATGTCATTATATTTATATTGCAGTTAACGATTTATTATTGTTAATCCAGCGTCTTATTCAGGTAGAAGCCGGCTTACGACTCGTCGCGTTACACACTTCTTAGCTTAAGTACTAATAATGCAGAGCTACACTGGGTACACCAATAGTCATGATGATACGGTGGCGTTCGCCACAGGCGGCACGGCCTCATCGGAACGTGAGCGTTCAACCGACCTTAGAGTTCCGAGTTTGTGGTCAACGGTGACCAGGGCGCCACTCTCTTCATCCCCGAAGCTAGCTAACCCGCATCGTCGGGCTGGCGACGACTCGCCCGACTCCGACCAGTCCGAGGAGAACTTATCGGAGCAGCGCGACGCCAGAGCTACATATGAGTGTGCATCCTAAAACATTCTCTTCTAATAAGAATTGTGATAGAACATATAGCAACTCTAATCTGGATGCAGAATGAAAATAGTTAGCTTAAAATATCATATTGAATAGTTAAGATATGATAGCAATCAAATTAGAATATGAAGATATAAATACTCTGTAAACATGATTTGATTTTCCATATCAGTGAAATCTGAAATTATATGCATAGTGAATAGATAATAATATAATGTAAAATATGAATAATATTTGTTAATGCATAAATTCTGACGCAGTACGCCACACCAAGAAGGAAGTCTTAGAAACAACGTCAACAGGCTATGACCGGGACAATACAATACGTTATATTCATAATTATGCACATAGAATGATGATGAGAATGCGGATGAGGACGACGACGGGTGATGGATACTTGACATGGGTCAATGCGTATTTGATTACTTCCCACAAAGCAACGCTCATAATTCAATTTGAGTACTGCACATTTTAAATTGGACAGAATTAGTATTTTGTAGTAACTGTTTATTTCAATCGTATTATCAAGTAGTTATCCAGATTGTCTAATTGTGCCAATGCGACAGCTGCTTGATGTGCCATATGCACACGATGGGAATGAGAGGCGAAATTAAGCTTTTATCACAGAATCCTGCTGATATTCAACGAGATGCTTTATATACATATCAAATTCTTATCTAGCAACTACATAGGACGCACATAATAACTTATAGGCCGTGGATTAACATATTAGTTTCCATAATAATCATGTTTCTAAATACTACTGATAATCCCTTGCATGGATCCGAGCTGTTACTAACATTGCTGACGTCATAATCAAATGAGTCACAGGTTAGACGAATTGTAAAGTTCATCATGAAGTGTACGAATGGACTTTTCCAGTTTTAGCTAAGCTCCAGCCACACTTCGCTCGTGTTCGGATCGATCGATCGATCGCTGAACTCCCTGACTCTCAATTCCCAGAAAACTATATAGGTAAGCAGATGAATATTTTGAAACTAATTTGACTGTCAAATTATTTTCAAAACATGCAAGAGCATGTTTTTAAAATAGTGACTATATACAATTCGTACAACAAGGCATTAGTCCGTCACACAGTATACGTTCGTGACGTATTTATCTACGTTATCAATGATTATGACGCCATCCTACAAGTCACGTAGTTGATTATGACGTCACATGATGGATGGATAAACTGGAAAGGCCTAATGCATGTCTTTGATGAGCATAATGTACAATTTAAAAAACATTCTGCTGAATATTTTTAATCTAATTTGTCTAGGAGCTTTTGCTGCCATATGCAGCCTAAATTCAAATTAGTTTCCAAATATTCATCAGCTTACCTCTAAAAATAAAATGTAAATAAAGATTCTGGAAATTCAGGCTTCAATATTTCAAATCTATTCCAATTCGCATAAAATGTGGGCGGAGCTTAGCTAGAAAGGGATTGTTCTTTTTCACGAGATGGATACATGATGCGATTATGAAGTCTTGTATATGCGAATACAAATAGTCTGCAGCGAGTTATTCATCAAGGGAACACGCGATGTTGCTAGTGATATCCCGTTAAATCGACTTATGTAGTACTAAAATGCGAGTCATTCATATTTTTGTTTAATTTTTCTTACGCGTGGAACAAAATAGACTAAGGACTTCATCTCGGATGGATTTCATGGCTAATACATACACGATTGGGTTCAAACTACTGTTGACATGCAGCACATAAATCAAAACTAAGAATAAATTGTCCAAATTAAGGTTATAATCTTGAATATGTGCATGCTGTATGACCATGTAGGTGAAGGCAGGAATCCAACAGATATAAAATAGCACGATGACAATAGCGACGGCGCGAGCATCCGGGTTCTTCCGTTCATGAGAAACGTCAACAGATTTGTTAACTCTCATGTAAGCGCAGTGTTTAGCGATATGGAGTGTGCATATGGCTACACATGGTATAGCTCTTAATAGTATCATGAATCCAAGATCTTTTGCATTAAAATCACCAGTAAATATGCAGACTTCCACCTCCTCACCATTAATAACCGAGGTCGCTGATCGCCAAAACGATGCATATGTCATTGAACAACACGCAGCCAACACCACAATGACGGCACAATATTTCGCCATCAATCCCGTTGTAACTGAAGCTCGGGCACGAAGAGGCCACAGAACCTGGTAAAGTCTGAGTGCTGTGAAGAACAAAAGTTGGTATTCACTGCCGACCAGGCCTCCTATAGTGATGAAGACTGAAACTGCGCATAAGAAGCCAACGTTTTTTGCGATAACTGTTGGGAACGTTAATATAGCATACATTGCCCCTCCCGTGCAAAGACATGCGTCCATAGCAGCTAAGCTTGTTAAAATAGCGAACAGAGGCGAACGGCATCTTTTCGATTTTACAAAGTAAAGTATAATTAAAATATTAAGTAGAATGCCAATGGGCTGAAAGATTGCAGGTATCTCTCTATAAAACAAAACCGGGATATCTAAGTACCAGAATTCTAGTTCTGCCCGTGTACCATTCAAATGTTCTGCTAGCTCACCACTTGCTCCCATCTCAGCATCCATTAGATCTGCTTTCAAGGAAGATTTTAACCATATGCTAATGACGCCTGCTGGAAGCTCGGATACGTTGCTACCTCCTTAGCTTCATCTCTCATAGAAAATCATTGTGTTGTCTGGAAAACAGTTCTGAAAAATGGACTCTTCCATACAATCAGACAGGACTCAAACGTCATGCTATATATATATATATATATATATATATATATATATATATATATATATATATATATATATATATATATATATATATATATATATATATATATATATATATATATATATATATATATATATATATATATATATATATATATATATATATATATATATATATATATATATATATATATATATATGATAAGGGTAAAGACTATATACCATCATGATACCCAACAAAACAGTTTATGTTCAAAGAGCTCTTTGACAGATGCTGTATACGGCTAGCGGAAACATGGATAATGTCATGTCTTTGTCTTCGTTAGAGCCGCCACTTACAATCGTAGTTGGTTCGATCGTAATTCACGAGCAGGAGCGCCTTCGCCCGCTTGAAGTATTCTGGCGCTGTGAATCGGAGGTCAGTGCGTAATAAGATGTGTGTCTTCTACAGATGAACACGTAAATTGTCTGATCACCGGTGTACCAGTACATTTTTAACCCATCGTGTGCCAGGAACGTCCTCAATGCGCACATTGCTACGTAAGTCAATAAGCCATTACGCCTTTAATGACCGCAAACGTTAATGTGTCTGTTCAGTGAATTTTCGTTTGCAAACCAAGAAAATACTATTATTACTAAAGGGTTAATGGACAAGAAAATCAACAATTCACGCTCAGAGTCTATTTGCAGACCAATAGGAGATAATTTTGAAATTTACCACTCGAATGCCTGGAGCAATAACCGAGCCAGTCATTCCAGCGGTAAATTGTAAAAGAAATGATATTCTCTTGGCATGCAATTGGGCATTCCTTAAGGAGACTTCAGAGGCCATTTTGGCTGGCTTGACCTTTAACGGACTATGTTGTCACAACCTTGGCCAGACGACCTGGTAAGTTGTTAAACGTAGTAAACCCAATTTGACCTTGGCAAAACCGTCTCCAGTGAGGTAATTTCAATATTTTAAAGGTGTATTTATTTTAAAGGTGTATTATATCTTACATTCTAAATAATGTAGCAGGTATGTAAAGCTAAAGTGTGAGAGCGATCAGCATCATCTAGTCGGTCTGAACTAGCAGCGCCCGTGGCATGAATCATACACCGACGCTTAGAATAGCATATACAGGTGAAAAACAATGCATTCGTTGTCTATAGTGCAAGAATGAGGGCCCAGATGAGACTGGCAAAGCCGCGCTCTTTCATAGCTGGGTTAGCGATGCGACAAGACAATCTATGTTAAATACAGCTAGGCTACACATATTAATGCAAGGCATCACCATTGCATGGCCAAACTTAGTATCAGTTCATTCCGGCGAGCCTGAGTACACTGCAATTATCAACCTTTATATTAAGTATATTTGGTGATGATTGTATAGCAAATGTTAAGTGCCTATCAAGAACATGATGGCGACATGAACGGCTAGCCATCCCCGTGCCGCGGTTTTAACCCAATTCCCCACATAAAATTAGGCACTTTCTTAATACACTACGTCCAATAGCTGTAGAACAGTTCAAGGCTGCAAACCCCTTCATGAATGATGCCAATAGAATAGAGTTCACTCACGTATACCTATGCGACGCCACGGACATGAACCATGACGCTACCTCTTATAGGGGCACAGAGAAGTGGAGTTGGAGCAGAATCATGGGCGCCCTCCTATGTAGCTCTACCGACATTAGAACGCGCGGTGTAATATGAAATATCGTCCTCCGGTCCTTTTGGAAGTTGTTGATTCGTAGCTCTAAAATCCACTTGATAATCAAGATGCAACTATATGATGCTACATGTGTTTCCATAATGCTATATAATTGAAACAGCTGGCTAGCGCCAAACGCAAACTTGAACAAACTTGATGCATGTCGGGACAAGCATATGCGCGCCATTACAGATCATCGATGGTCACACAGTCTAATATTAAATGCAGTACAATATAAACTGTATCACATAGACACAACATCTGTGATCGTAGCCCAGTATCGATGCTCATGTCTGAACTTGTTCTTCGAATTCCAGAAAATACGCTGACTTAGAAAGCACCAGAATTTGTAGTCGCATGTGACATCAGGTATCAGACACGCAGATGACGTCACAGCATTAACTTACAGAAAATGTTGAAGAAAATGATTGCAGCTGAAATAAATGTTCACTTCTACAGGTGCATCGTCGTCGTCGTCGTTATCGTCGTCGTCGTCATCGTCGTCGACGTCGGCATCATCATCATCAGCATCATCGTCATCAGTAAGACACGTATTTACATGTTGTAGTGATACATACCGGTACTTGATGCAAACTGCGGTAAAGGTAACCCAATTGCAAAATGAAAGTGCTGCTTATCACGATCATTTTGCGCTTCAATATAATCAAAGTAAACATCATTAACATATTGGTGCGGCTAATCAGTAAGTGTATATGGCTGTCAACTCTTCCAGTTCTGTTAGCAATGCATAGACATACATGGTTGTTCTTCTACTGGTCCATGCTATAGAGACCATAGACTACTGAAAGGAAAGATTGTATGTATACAATCCAGGGCCATATGTTATTAGATGGATCCATTTCAAGTTGGTCCGACCGCTCTAGCTAAGCTCTATCCATGTTTGCGAGATATCCATGTAACAATGTAGGTAGGTTGTTGCATGTTTTGAAACTAATTTCACTAGAGCTGATCTTGTAAAATATTCAATAAAATGTTTATTCAACTGTAACTTCACGAAACTATACTTTCGTGACAGACGTTTCGACTTATTGACGAAACCTATTTCTCTTTGATTGTGACGTCAGCTAACAAGTTATGTATTTTCACCACGATGTCAGATAACTGCGTGACAGATTGGATCCTTCTATTTTGCTTTTCGGTGGATAACATGGGAGTGTGTGTGACACATAAACGACACCTGACATGCATGTTAATAACATGATTTTGGAGGAAGCTTATTATTCGATTCGCCAGACCGACCATCCGTCCATAGTAGGGGAGCAAAGGTTGAAATAATCACGTTTCACCAATCGGAAAGTAATAGTTTATATCTGTGTTTTTTCCTCTTCCTCTTAGCATACGTTTTTGGAAAATGCCTGTTAGCAAGAATATCCGTCTTGCAAATTAGAGAGTTTGCCAATTAACTACTCTATTGACAACCACATTTCTACATTGTGACAGAGTATGTATTTTAGTGGAATAAAGTAAAAATCTAAAAAACAACTCCGATTTTGGTCACGAACATATAGCCAGACCTACATTACATACGTGCAAGCACTTTCAAGACAATTGGCCGTTTTATTCTTACGAAATTGAAATTTATTACAAATAATTTTGAAATTTTGTCATTTTTTTGCTATAAGCAGAATTACTAAATAATGAGCCATTGGTGAGCTGTTGCACTCCCAAGAACACCACCTTCCAAAAAACAACACACACGTTTCCCCTTCGCTTTGAGATATACTATACCTATATATGACTCAGGGATGAAACATTATTAGACATTGGGTACCCCTACCCCATTGTGTGCCTCAGTATAGGTAAATTATCGTTAAAATCACCGTTTTCACAAAAGTCAGAAATCAGATAGATTCAAGGAAATTGTATCATTCCAGATCAAATATGCAAATATACTTAAAACAGACCATTTCACAAGTTTTAAACTAGTATTTTGTAGATTGCAAACACATTCCAAATTTCAGATTATCACGCTTTACCATTAAAACGCAAAATTGCCATTGTCCATATATGCACACATAGCAGTTAAGAATTAAATAAAGTACTCATCCAAAAAAATAGGCCTGACAGAGAAACTGGGTAGTCTTAGATCATGTGGAGGACACAAGAATAGCAGTAGTATGAAAACAGATCATCTTGTATGTACAGTGAAACCTCTCTTTAGCGACCACTTCATGGCCCATTATAAGTGGCTGCTGAAGACATATGTTCACTTACTATAGCTAGTAATGCAGTTAATGGCTTTTGTAACCACATGCTCGTTGTTCTTAAAGATGGCTTGTCTTACGCCCACCCGTCTTTAAGAACCATCATATTGTGGTCCCAAATATAGGTGGTCGTTATAGACAGGTTTGACTGTATGTATATTTGTGAGTATGTATTATGTGTGCGCGTGTTTGCATGCATTCCTGCATGCCAGTCACATAGGCCATATGTGAAAGACTTAATCCCGTCCACATAGATTCTCCTTTGACCCGCAGCAACAGGCCGCAAAACAGATTTTACCAGCTCTCTCACAAGAACAGACCTTTGTACAAAGTGGTTTGCCACTATATTTCTTGCAGCTACAATATGATTTTGGTAACTGTTTTATGTCTCGTTTTGTGGGCTTTGCTATTTTAAATGTTGTAAGCACCCCATCTGATAGAGACCTTCCAAATCCGTTTGTTGGATCAGGTATTCCGAGAATAAGATTATGAGCATTTTTGTACATAGCAATTTGAAACAGAGCTCAATAGCAGTGTTGCAAAAAAGCATCTTCTCTTGGAGGAAGTGTCCGTAAATCACTTCTGAATGATGCAAACGCGTGTTCTCGCAAACGGTCCAATGCTGAGTAGGTGGCGGTTGTTATATAAGGATGATACAATCAATCTAATATCTCCAATCACGTCCTCAGATTTATCCGTACTATTTTCGCCATAGCTTACTAATGCTTGTAGTGTATTTTCCTTCATCAAGGAAATGGCAACCTTGAATGCCTTCTTTTTCCTTTGGAAAATATGTAGTTGACGGTGTCGCAACCTGTGATGACATAGGTGGCGAGTAAGATGGAAGAGACGTAGTTAGCTGTGTGATACAGCAGAGTTGTCAGACGAACTACCAGGTCGTGAATAGGAAGAAATTTCCGCATACGTAGCATCCACATTTCTTTCGAAATGCTCACGCTACTATGGTATAGGGCCGCCATTATCACGTCGGTGCCATCTTATTAATTTACTACATGATAATAGTTCAGTGTGATCACTGAATATTTGGCATGCACCATGAGGCGCGTATCAGCTTTCTTTTGCTGAGTTAACCACCTCTGTCCCTTGATATCCTCCAACAATCTTAGCAGATCATATAATCTTTCTTCACCTGGATCTCTCGCAAACTCTGTAGTCCAGTAAAACTACAAATTAACCTAGAACAAATTGCAACAGAATTTATTTCTTTTCTGCGGCATTCATGGGACTGCCAGGTGTCACATATCAAAAGTCCTCCAAAATCCCTCGATGGGAAAGTGGGTAAATTCGCATATTTAGCTACCGCCATTATCCGAATAATGAAACTTCCCTTACCTGCTTCATTCCGCAAATAAACGAAGTAGAAATGTTGTCTAAGCTCTGAATTTCATGGTCACGGAATAGAGTAAGCAATTGGCAATATTGCCTTGAACCACTTGTACAAATTCTCCAAACCACAGATTAAATATGGTTGTATGCACAGGGCCGTGGTAATTTAAAAAAATTATATTTAAAGTAAGTTTAATTTTGTTTTTCGCTTTTAAAATTGTATCTAAAATAAATTGCATTTTAATTTTCACTTTTATCTCACAATTTGAATAAATTTCTATACAATTCAATCAGAATATGGACATGGATTTAGATACATGCGTTATTTGTAACCAGAGCCTAGAAAATGGCTCACAAACTGTTAAGCTTCGAGTTAAAGGCTGTGACGGTATTAACAATGCTAGCAGAGCCCGTGAAAGCGATGTCATAGCTGAAGTAGGACAGAGGGTTCATGTAAAATGTCGACGGGAGTTCATTGATCCCAAGCGAATTGCCCGTGATGCAGAGAAAATTGAACAATCTCCGCCACCTATGCGAACACTCCGTTCAGAAAGTCCAACATTCAATTTTAGTGAACATTGTTTGCTATGCGGATACCCTGCAAAAATTCAAGATGGAAAGAAACGTGGCTATGATATTTATCCAGTAAGTACTCATGACTTTCAATGTAGTATCGCCGAGGCCTGTGAGCAGAGAAAAGACAAATGGGGAAAACTTGTAGCTGGGTGGCTTGCCTTCACGCCGGATTTATGCGTTGTCAATGCAGTATACCATCAAAGCTGCAGCGTAAATTTTCGAGCCATGAAAAATATCCCTCAGCTGCACTCATCTTGCTCATCCCAAAAACATGGAAGGCCAGAAGACTTGGACAGAGTAAGAGCATTTAGTGCGACAATGGCATTTCTTGAAAATAATGATGATGAGCAGCTGACCCTGCACGACCTCGTTAATAAAATGCAAGAGTATCTCGATGATAAAGAGAATAAAGCTTACAGTACAAAATACATGCAGGATAAAAAAAAGATAATTATGGCGATGAAATATGTATTAGCACTGTGAATCGTAAACCAAACGTTGTTACCTTTCGTTCTAAAGCATCTACTATTTTGACTGACTTCTATAAGGAACAGAAGAGAAAGGATTCCAAATCAGAGAGCATGCTAATCATCCAGACAGCTGCCAAACTGCTTAGACACGATATTAAGTTAATTGATTCATGCACATCATCTGAAAGCTATCCGTCAAGGGAGCAAATGAGCGACCCAGTAAAGGCATTGAATTATTTACCAGAGACACTGCGGGAATTATTGCGGATTTTGTTTACTGGAAAAGACACAGAAATGAAACAGGCATCAGTTGGACAGGCTATTATGCAAGGAACTCTTCCTAGAGTTATTTTGCCACCTTTGCAGTTCGGGCTGTCATGTGAGATGCACCATAAATTTGGATCTAGATTTATTGTTGACACCTTGTACAAGCACGGATTTGGATGTTCATACGCGGAGATACAGAGGTGTGTAATGCAATGCAAGAGCTCTCTGGGGTAAACTGTGATTCAAGTGAACATCACAAAGATTCCACACAATCTCGAATAAAGCGTGATAATGATGATACTTACAAAATTCTCAAAATCCTTAGTGAACTGAATCCATTTAGACCAGACCCTTCTCTTAGAGGACTTGTTAGTGGATTGTCTGCACATGAATCAGTCAATGTTGACGATGCTAAAGATATTGGAGAATCAATTATTAGTTCGATGTGTGGCCAATGTGTATCAAGCATTTCGTTCCAGAGCTTGCTATTACCTTAGCATCCAAAACATCTCTCAAGATTGATGATGAATGTGTACAAATTGATCCACAACTCCTGTTTCAAAGACTCAGTTTAATTGCTACAAATGGATCAAAATGGAATCCAGCATCTTATTTTGAGTATGAGTTGTGCACTCATCCGCCCGCACTCTTTGATAATTCATCTCTTCCATGGGAAGCAAATACGCCCGCACTTGCTGATGCAATGTGGAAATTAATTAAAAATGAAGATGCAGTCCTTCCAGATTCTGTCCACTATGTGCTTGATGGAGGAGCTCTATCACATCGTGTTCCATGGCAGCGTGGAGAGACATTTGCAAATGTTTGTCAAAGATATGTAAAATATTGCATAAGCAAATATGGAAAGGCTACAGTAGTTTTTGATGGCTATGACCAAGGCCCAGACATAAAAGATGTAACACATAAGAGGCGAACTCGTGGATCAGGCGCAACTGTTGGACTGACTCCGCAAACAGTTGTAACTCTGAGTAAGCCTGATTTTCTTAGTAACAAGCAGAACAAACATCGGTTCATATCAATCTTAAGTTCATCTCTCGAACAGGCTGGATGCTTAACGATAAAGGCAAGCGGTGATGCTGATGTCTTAATTACGCAAACGGCTATCTTGGCTTCAAAGTCAACAAATACTGCTCTTGTTGGAGACGATACGGACCTACTGGTGTTGCTTCTATACCATACTGATATGAATGGCTGTCAGCTATTTTTCAGACCAGAGCCAAAGCAAAATGCAAAGAAACCCCGACTGTGGAATATCAAAATGGCAAAGGAAAAACTCGGGTTCTGTTTGTGCTCACAGCTGTTATTTATCCATGCTATCCTTGGCTGTGACTCAACATCTAGGCTTTATGGAATTGGAAAATCTGCATCCCTTAGCAAAATCCATTGCTGCAAAGAACTCTCTCAAATTGCTGAAGTGTTTACAATGAGTAATGCGAATAAAGATGACGTGATAAAAGCAGGTGAGAAGGCAATGCTTATTCTATACAATGGCACTTCAATGGATAGTCTAGTTGCTTTGCGGTACAAGCGATTCAGGGAGAAGTTTGCAAAAAGTTCCAAGTATGTTGAAGCACGAGATTTACCACCAACACCCGCATCCGCAAAGTTTCACAGTCTTCGCGTGTACTACCAAATTCAAGTTTGGAGAGGAGATGCTGGAGATATGGATCCAACAGAATGGGGCTGGAAAGTTCTCAACCACCAAATGCTGCCTGTTAAGACTGACATGCTGGCAGCACCTGACGATTTACTGTGTTCATTTAGATGCAGCTGCAAAACTGGCTGTGAATCAAAGAGATGCACCTGTAGAAAACATGGGCTCAGCTGCACATCCGCCTGCGAAGACTGTAAGTGTCTCAGTTGCTCGAATTCAATAACGCTCATTGAGGAAGATGACATGGATAATTGATGCAAGATGAAATTAGTAGAAACCAGGTACCTATGCCATACTATTTCAACTTAGCTTAGCTTAGAAACACACAATACCGTGACATAATAAAATATAATATGTATTGTATCAATATCAATGATGGTATTAAGTAAATTCATGCAAGTGGCATAACACAATACATTTAATTTGTGGAGAATATGTCAATCGTATTCATTTATTACTAAAAAAAGTCCAAAAATACCCAGTCACACATATATTACATACCGGTTTTAAAGAAATAAAGAAAAATGGATTTATCAGGTGAAATGGCCCAAATCTGGTAATAATTATGCAAATTTTACCCTTTCCCCTATTGGAATTTTGGAGGACTTTTGATATGTTGTACATGATGGCCCCCTATACACTGGGCGAGGTAAAAAAATTATGTTGCAATTTGTTCCGGCTTAAAATATTTTTGGCCTAGATTGACTGGACTACTGCCAATGGTGAAGATAGCCCACTTGGTATTTCGATATAATTTTTCTCCACCACCCACGGTTCAAATGTTTCCTATTTCAATGAAAACGTTGCTTCCGCTGCAAGAGAATCGCACCGAACCATCTTATAATAATCTTTACCAGCCAGTACGTTGTTTGCTGTTCCTTTCTTGCATAACTCAGCCGTCTCCATTACATCTACAATTCCGCTACCGGTCACACTTTTGCCAATGGCTCCCTTGTAGTTCATTACAATGTGGAATCCACCTAACCGCTTTATAATAGAACCATATTTATCTGGAGAGTTTGCTGCCAGACAGTTGACAATGTCCTATATCACTTGATATGTTGTAACAACAACATCTTCTCGGTTCAATGCTTGTGTTGCTTTGAGGAAATAATACAGTGATGCTTGAACACCCTATGGTTTGGTTAGAGATTCTAGGAATAGTGGCCGATATCCTATCGTTGTTGACGCTTCTACATTGTACTTCTTTTTCTGAAAGGTTGTCCATGTTGGACTTATGTTCAAGCCATCGGTTGGCATAAGGTGTGTTGGTATCAATCGAGACCGCATCCAAACTATGTCTGTGCCATTCATCTTATATCCTTTATCTTCTGTGTCAGGTAACTTTGAACCAATCAAAAGCTGTGTTTGTCTTCTGTCTTTCAAACTTAAATTGGCCACATTTACAGTGAATGAATTTGGAGCCTTTGCTGTTCTATATTGGTATAGAATGTGTGTAGTAGCATGCAGGGTTGTTCTGTCTTTAGTATTTTCATGAAAATCTTAATTGTGTAAAGCTAATTGTGTAAACAAACCTGGCAGAATATTTTCCCATTTACTTCAGTGTTATCACTTACCTGTTCTGCTGCAGGAGTTATATACTGTTGCCCATCTGTCAAACCATCTTAAATAGCATTAAATAGCATTACTGGTGACCAATAAAGCGTGTGGCCATTTAATATGTTATCCACTATAGTGGTCTTGATAAACTGATGTTGTAACGTTTGTTGGTAATTTTGAAATGAGCCGCCTTATATAACCACATGTCTTAGAGACCCACCAGAATGTGGTCCCACAACCAGGTAACCGCTATTAACCATCTGCACAAGATCACTGGATACAAACGTACTTCTGTTTATTGTACAAAGAGTATAATGACGTAAATTTGCTGAAAATATAATTCGATAAAGTCACGAGATGACAGCTCCTTTGACTTCCCAATTGTAATTGGTGTGAAAAGATTGGGGTAGGGGTCTCTATATCTCCGCAATGCTTCGGCCAATTACATTAAGATATATCTTAAAGGTTAGGGAATATATAGGGTATTATTTTGACAAATTATTTTACAGACCAATTGAAAAGAGTATTTTGGGCAAATTTTATAATTAACCATGCTTACAACAAAAAAAACCTAAAAATCAAACTTTGAAAATATTTTTTTCCAAGAAATAATGAAGGTATCACTTCAAAACTTTCTCAAAACATGTCGTGTCATGTAATATTCGATATTAAATGCTGATATGCTATATCCATTAGCGCTGACATTCACATTGTAAGCCGTGGGTTCCCCAATGGCGTCACCCTTAATATAACAATATATCATTTTTGCAATCCAGATATTCTTGCTAACATGTATTTTCATAAAACGAACATACATGAGATTTACAAAATCAATAGCTATCAACTATTACTTTCCGATAGCAAACTCCTTAAATAATGGCTTTTTAGCATGTTGGCTTCCCTACTAGCATGTCATTTTCTTCAAAACTGTGGCTTCTATTTGAAGTATTGTATTGCACATTGATATCTATGTTGACTATGGAGTTTGAAAGAAACCTATTATTTGTCATCAACCCATCCATCACTGTTACCTTCTCTCCATGAATTCTTGTGGGGGGGGGGGGGCATGTGTAGTTTCTGGGAAATTTTGGATTAGGGTTACTTCCAGCAACGAGTATCACATAAGTTATGCAGCGGAGAACAATATCACCTGATGGCCCAATGTCTAAGGATGAGATCAGGCGTGACTAGAGCATGCATAATGCTCAAGACAGGTTGATATAAATTAAAACTAGTTGTAGTATATGAATTTCAGACAGCACCGCTATTTACAAAAGTCTGATGAAAAACATTAAGCTTAATCAAGCTACATATTTACAATGCTCAAATACGCAATCAGCCAGAATTATATTATAAAAGAGGAATCTATTTCTCAAGTTCGGCCGCTCCATCACCGTTCTCCACGTGTTGAGATCGAGTTATCTACTTTGAACACCGAGTTACAAAGTGCAAAGTAACTATACACGTAAGCTGTTGAATATTTTGAAACTAGTTAGACTTTGAGTTCTTGCATATGACAGCAACCGCACCCATTCAACATAGTTTCAAAACATCCAACATGCGGTTTATTAAAGTGTAAAGCCATACAATTCGAGCACATGACGGGCTATCTAATGATCACGACGAAGCTAAACACGTCATTCATTATGCATTTTGATTGTTACACCAGCCTACGTGTGGCGTAATTGATTTTGACGCCATATACTTGGCAAATCGGATCTTTACTTAATCGATCTCTATGGTTATTATTCTGCCCATGAAAAATTATTACACACATATGTATAAGTCTTGCTGGACATGAACATCACTGCGCTCCTATTGTATATTGGTGTCCGCGATGTTAACCCTCTTTAATACCTGCTCCACAAATGTTCTCAATCTCAAGTCAAATTTGGTGAAAAGTCTGACATAGGGTGCGATAATAAGAAATGATGACAAACTAACAACTGTTTGGAAAATCAAATATACTATTATTATTGAGTAAAGGAATTCGGTAACAGGGCTTTGTTCTGTTTGCAACCTATTAACACCTACTAATATCAAGCCTCCCAATGCTAACGCCGCGAAAGAAGGAAAGGTTATCGGCGAGATTAAAGGTCAAGAAGTGATTCAACGTGCCTTCTGGCTGATTCTGCTTAGCTATTAAAGGAAGCCTATGGTTTGATGGGCATCTGATATAGAACACCTTATATCAATGAACATAAACGTGGATGGTGAGTGATGACGTTGCTCATACATGGTTTGGGGAGCTTTATAATGGAAAGAATTGCGAGGATAAGGAAGTGGATTATTACTTCAATAGATTGTTATTGAGCATACATATACATAGACTTATTGTGGGTAATGAGGTCCTGTGAACAAGGATGTAGTGGAGTGCTGAGTGTGGCATTGAACTGACTGTACCACTTGCTACTGTGCCGCACCGAAGGTTACACCGACAAGATTAGTGAAGCAAAGGACCACTCAAACAAGTTTCATTTGACGAAGATCGCTCCATTCTATGAGCTATCTTGCACGAGTAGATACTCTACCTTCTCACAGCATATGGGTATCTGGTATGCACATTGGAAATACGTCTCCATTATGTGTCGGATATGTATAGCTTATGTATGGCAATCTCCAGTCAATCAGATCATCTAC